>JAROOJ010000035.1:0-130110 GCA_030578275.1 Meda fulgida
TTTAGCAGTTAAAGATTCAGGTCTGTTTATCTATTGAAACATATGCTTGTTTGAGATGGGCATAAATCTGCGCAGAAACAATCATCCGTAAATCAACAACTAAACAACTTTCAAGATGAAGCACTGCATTTTCACAGTAGTTTCTTGTTGTTTAATTTAGTTTGGCTAATATTTATCTGTTCATTTATTTTCCAGGTTTCTTCAGCGCTGATACAGATGAAGAGTCAGCTTTTTGTGATGAACAGAGATTCAGTCACTCTTCACACTGGTGTTGAAACAAACCAACAAGAAAAGATTAGATGGTATTTTAATGGCATTCGCATCGCTCAAATCAGTGGAGATCTCAGTGTTATCTGTACAGATGTTCAGTGTAATGAAGGCACTGAGAGATTCAGAGACAGACTGAAGCTGGATCATCAGACCGGATCTGACCATCACCACACCAGAAACACACACTCTGGAGTTTATGAACTACGGATCATCACCAGCAGCAACATCAGTACAAAGAGCTTCATTCTTGCTGTATATGGTGAGTCATTATATTTAAGAGCAAGTCGTGTACAGTTAAGTGGTATTTTTCTCTGACATTCAGAGGTATTTTATCTCTATATCTGCAATAAATTACACATACAGATAATTTCTTCACAAACACATTTCCTGTGGAATTTGGAGTATTACACTACTTGGTATTTTAGTTCATCACCAGGAATCCAAAGTGCAGTGAATTTGATAAAATATGCTTATTTGCTCAAAATGTGGCTAAATGTTGCTCTTTAGACTAAAAGTAAAGAGTGATCCACAGCTCTCTCATGATATGTAGTTTCCCCTAAAAAGGTGGTTTGTGTTTCAGATTTTCCTGTTGTTGAAGTAAATGAAATAAAGAGAGAGTCAGTGAAGGAGGGAGAATCTGTTATTAGATACTCATGTAATAAAAAGCCCAACGGACGTGATCACATGGTATTTTAATGACACTCTCATCACTGAAATCACTGGAGATCAGAGTAAGATCTGTACAGATGATCAGTGTAAAGAGAGATTCAGAGACAGACTGAAGCTGGATCATCAGACTGGATCTCTGACCATCACAAACACCACAAACACAGACTCTGGAGAATATAAACTACAGATCAACATCAGCAGAATCAGCATCATGAGGAGCTTCAGTGTTTCAGTCAGTATAAAGAGTTTCGTTGTTGATGTCTCTGGTGAGTATCATGAAGCTATTCAGTGCATTTTCCAACCCTTACATGTTCACTGGTGGTTGTTAGAAAAATTGAGATTGACCCAATATTAAAATGTAACAGACCATTTCTATTATCTTCTCGTTACATTGAGTCAGGGCCGGAGTGGGGCCACTTTTCAGCCCGGGAGTTTCAGGCCTAAGACCAGCCCACTTTTTCCATGGTGGTGGAAATTGGATGAATAAAAGCAACAGTTCAGCTCCTACTATTGTGTAGTTTTTTATTAATACCATGGTTCAACAAATAATGTAAAGGTTAAATAATAATTACTAACTTAAGCTGAGAAGTTAACAAAAATATTCCACTATTCCACAAGGATAGGTTGATAAATTAACAAAAGCATACTGCTCTTTCTTACATTACATAACTTAATTCATATTGTTTACTCTGGTATCCTCTAAATGTCAGAGAAAAGAACAGAATCAGAGATTATTTTTAAAGAAAATTGTACTGTGCATATTATACTATAAAGACATAGCCTGGCTAACGCCAGACCAATTCTCGTTGAGACTTGGGTCTGGGAACCACATGTACATTTTCTCGTATTTGAGGCGTGATTTACGATTGCCCGGCGCCGTTTATTGGGTGCTAGCACGTCTGTCAAATGCGCCTGTACGTAGCTCATATGTAATCGTTTCAATTATACCAGATGACGAATGTAGAACGACAGAAATTAGACAAGGAAGAAGACGATGGGTAAGATTTTTGTGTAAACAATGACGTTCAGCGACTATTGTCGTTTGTGCAAGATAAACATGCGGTAGCTTCACGTCTGCTGCCATGTTGAATCCATAGAAATAAACAAACTGCTTCGGTGTGCATAGATGTCGTCATCGTCTTGCTCCCTCCCCGTTCTGTGATTGGTTCCCTAAATGAAGCGAAAATCTGGCCCATGGTATCCATACTGCCTTTCAGCATGAATAAAATCACGCTGCGGGAAGGCAGCATGGGAAAACCCAGACTAATAAAAACACAAATTATAGTTGATTTTATAATGCATCTTAACTAGAGATGAAATGGCATGAAAATTTCATTTCTTGATTATAGTGACCAAAATGATCACGGTTATCACAGAATCCTGTTCAAAAAGTAGGCTACTAATACTACACAATAAAATCAATTCACCAAGTTTTATGTCGAAAACCAGCAAATAACAAATATAATTAGCATTAATATGCACTTACATAAACATTAAAATAACAACATTAAAATGAATGCCAGATTTTAAAGGAGTGTCTTGCTACATGTTATACTAACATGATGTAGCCTACAAGTTCAAATAAAGTTTTTGACAAAAAAAAAAAGATTTATAAAAAGAAACCTCGCATATTTCAGCCTTTAAATCATTTTTATGAAAAGAATTAGTCAAAAAGATCAATTACTGACGTTTACAATGCACATTAGCTTATCTTTTATTATTAATAGTAAAATTCGGTCCGATTTTCCCGTGGCGTCTGTCGTTGCTATGCAACCATGCACTCCGCTCTCTACAATGACAAAGAAGTAGCTAGTGGATTTTTTTCATCTCGCTGCCCCTGGAAATAATGAGCGCGTCGCTTATGAGCTTCCTACATTTCAAATAACGAACTTGAGCGCGCAAAAGACGCGATATGTGAACGGTCCCTTGGCGAGCTACTCCAATCAGGCCACGAGCTACTCCAATCAGGCCACGAGCTACTGGTTGTTCGCGAGCGACGTGTTGGAGACCCCTGGACTAACGTGACAAATGTTAAAATTATATATACAGGTCCTTCTAAAAAAATTAGCATTGTGATAGTTCATTATTTTCCATAATGGAATGATAAAAATTAAACTTTCATATATTTTAGATTCATTGCACACCAACTGAATATTTCAGGTTTTTATTGTTTTAAATACTGATGATTTTGGCATATGCTCATGAAAACCCAAAATTCCTGTCTCAAAAAATTTGCATATTTCATCCGACCAATAAAAGAAGTGTTTTTAATACAAAAAAGTCAACCTTCAAATAGTTATGTTCAGTTATGCACTCAATACTTGGCCGGGAATCCTTTTGCAGAAATGACTGCTTCAATGCGGCGTGGCATGGAGTCAATCAGCCTGTGGCACTGCTGAGGTGTTATGGAGGCCCAGGATGCTTCGATAGTGGCCTTAAGCTCATCCAGAGTGTTGGGTCTTGCGTCTCTCAACTTTGTCTTCACAATATCCCACAGATTCTCTATGGGGTTCAGGTCAGGAGAGTTGGCAGGCCAATTGAGCACAGTAATACCATGGTCAGTAAACCATTTACCAGTGGTTTTGGCACTGTGAGCAGGTGCCAGGTCGTGCTGAAAAATGAAATTTCATCTCCATAAAGCTTTTCAGCAGGTGGAAGCATGAAATGCTCCAAAATCTCCTGATAGCTAGCTGCATTGACCCTGCCCTTGATAAAACACAGTGGACCAACACCAGCAGCTGACATAGCACCATATAGTCAGCACCATATCACTGACTGTGGGTACTTGACACTGGACTTTGGGCATTTCCTTCTCCCAGTCTTCCTCCAGACTCTGGCACCTTGATTTCCGAATGACATGCAACCACTGATCAACAGTCCAGTGCTGCTTCTCTGTAGCCCAGGTCAGGCGCTTCTGCCGCTGTTTCTGGTTCAAAAGTGGCTTGACCTGGGGAATACGGCACCTGTAGCCCATTTCCTGCACACGCCTGTGCACGGTGGCTCTGGATGTTTCTACTCCAGACTCAGTCCACTGCTTCCGCAGGTCCCCCAAGGTCTGGAATCGGTCCTTCTCCACAATCTTCCTCAGGGTCCGGTCACCTCTTCTCGTTGTGCAGTGTTTTTTGCCACACTTTTTCCTTCCCACAGACTTCCCACTGAGGTGCCTTGATACAGCACTCTGGGAACAGCCTATTTGATCAGAAATTTATTTCTGTGTCTTACCCTCTTGCTTGAGGTGTCAATGATGGCCTTCTGGACAGCAGTCAGGTCGACAGTCTTACCATGATTGCGGTTTTGAGTAATGAAACAGGCTGGGAGTTTTTAAAAGCCTCAGGAATC
Source organism: Meda fulgida (assembly GCA_030578275.1). Taxonomy (NCBI): domain Eukaryota; kingdom Metazoa; phylum Chordata; class Actinopteri; order Cypriniformes; family Leuciscidae; genus Meda; species Meda fulgida. The sequence continues at coordinate 4,279 of JAROOJ010000035.1, forward strand.
TTTTGCAGGTGTTTAGAGTTAATTAGTTGATTCAGATGATTAGGTTAATAGCTCGTTTAGAGAACCTTTTCATGATATGCTAATTTTTTGAGACAGGAATTTTGGGTTTTCATGAGCTGTATGCCAAAATCATCAGTATTAAAACAATAAAACACCTGAAATATTTCAGTTGGTGTGCAATGAATCTAAAACATAAGAAAGTTTAATTTTTATCATTACATTATGGAAAATAATGAACTTTATCACAATATGCTATTTTTTTGAGAAGGACCTGTATGTATATATATATAAAAATTCTGGACCGGCCCAAAAGTGAAGCGGCCCACCGGGATTTCTCCCGATTCTCCCGATTACCCACCCGGGCCTGCATTGAGTTTTGTTTACATTATGAATTTTGCAATTTTGAAAATGCATAATATTGTCAGTTTTCCTGAAAACAAAGGAAAAGTATAATAGTCAAGCTGGTAATATTGACTGTGTGTCTTTAGCTGTTGCAGATTCAGGTCTGTCTCCAGGAGCTGTAGCAGGAATAGTTGTTGTTGTTCTGTGTCATGGTGCTGCTGCTGCTGGTGTGATTTACTTCCGTCGCAGGAAATCTACACAGCAGGACATTATGGCAAGTATTTTATACAGCTGATTTGACTAGATGGAAGTATGAGATTTATTGAGCAAACAAATATGTATTTTTGTTCAAATTAACCAAAGTAATTTGTGTTTGATCGAGTTTGTTGTTATTGTTGTTTAAACAGGCAGAATATTCCTGATGAGGTATTTTCTCTGAACCGGTCTATCTTAAAAAAAAAAACTGAACTTACCACAGATTCTGATTTGTGAGATCTGCTAGTCTTAAGTGTTAGACAACGTTCACACTATCAGTCCGAATCTGATTATTTTCCGATTGGAATATGATCTAAGTTGTTGACTGTCCACACTGAGTATCGGAGCTGTTCGGATCTGATCTGTGTGTGTCCTGTGGCGCTCTTTCGATTTCTGGAATATCTGCATTGATTTCTATGGCAGTGACGTTGCGTTGGTAGGCATACGCCAAAAACAACAAGAACCGCAACATACCTTACTAATGGTCAAGTGAACAAGGACCCCCAGTCAGGCCAGCCCCGTCCTTCCCCCAGGAATATGCACAGACAGCCTTTGAAGGGATGTTCTTTAACCGCTCAGTAAGGAGGAGGGGGTGAATAAGAAGAGAGGAAAGAGAGAAAAAAAATATATAAATTAATAATAAGTAATAAGTTGTGAGCATTAAATTCATTTACAGATAGACATACATATATATATTCATACATATACAGACATCTGGATTAAGTAATTCATATTATGTTGTGTAAGGAGTATACATACACATTAGAATCTAAGTAAATGTACATATTTTTATATTTGTATATGATATGATATATATGCACATCGATATGCTAACACTTACACGCACTCACATGTATATACTAATAAACTGTAAACTTATTTTATAAAATATGGTGTGGCAATAAAGTGTTATGTATTATCATTATCCTTTGCAGCATCAATTCATTGGTACTATTTTATTATGTAGAATCCAATGTAAATAACAACATTGGATATGATATCAGATACAACCAGATATATTTACTTATACATAAAAGAGGAGAGGGGGATTGTTTTGTGAACGTGTCCCGTAAGTTTTTAGCTATTGTAGTTTGTTTTTCATTGGATATGTGCTCTCTTAGTAATTGATTCAATTGTGCAATAGAAATTTGGTGTGTTTTCCCCCCCAGTGTATGAGAATTGTTTTCTTGGCGACAGCTAGCAACAAAAGTAGAGGAGCAGTGTATTCTGTTGTATTGGGTTTTGTAGAGGTATCACCTAACAGGCACAGTGATGGGGTGACTGGAATGTCGCAGTTAAAAAGTGTTGAAATTGTTATGATGACTTCCTTCCAGAACAGGGTGACAGGTGGACATAACCATAGCACATTAAGATATCTATCTTGTGTGTTTGAGTTTGTCAGACTTAGCAATCCCCATTTCAAACCGTTTTTTGTTGCGTTAGGTGAGTTCTGTGTAAAACTTTGTATTGGACTAATTGAATATTTTTATTTACACGACTGAAGCTGAATATATTTTTACATGACTGCATGTAAATGTTACATGACTGCAATATTTTTAATGTAAATAGACAACGGTTTTATTCAGAGATGTGTTTAACCGATATATTTTTTAAAAGTATCACCTACATGTCATTTCAAATGCTGAAAGACATTAATGTAATGATGTTCAACAGTGTTAATTTAATAAGTGGTTCTAGTTGTTAGTCCCTTGTTCACTTTAAAGGGATAGTTTACCCCAAACTGAAAATTAGCCCATGATTTACTCACCCTGAAGCCATCCTAGGTGTATATGACATTCTTCTTTCAGACAAATACAATCAGTTATATAAAAAAAAAATGCCCTGGCTCTTCCAAGCTTCATATTGGGAGTGACTGGGTTTTTGATTTTGGAAGTCCATCAATGCACATGTCTCCATGATAAAAGTGCTCCATACAGCTCTGGCGGGTTAATAAAGGCCTTCTGAAGTGAAGCCATGCATTCGTGTAAGAAAAATCTAAAATAACCATCGACTAAAATAACTAGCTTCTGGTAGATGGCCGTTATTAATGTTGCAGTTATATGGTAATCAACAAAGAGAGTATTAATTGGTTTTATTATCAAGTAGTGTGAGAACTGTAATGAGTTGGATGCTTTTCTGATCCAGCAGAGGGCATTAATAAAAGTGAAGTGAATTCTCTAGTCTGTAGGGTAAGGTAGGGATGGGGAAATGACGGCTCATAAACCAATTCATAATCACATACTCTTACTATTTCTGTCATAGAAAGATAGTAAAAGTAGTACGAGTAGTATGCAGTTCTGAATTCAGTATGAGGGTTTCCCCTGACTGTTCTGGTAAAAGATTCAAAGCTTCGAGAGTGAAAATAAAGCAGCTAAAAGCTTGGAAGAAGCTCTGTCAACCCTAATGAAAATTATTATAATAGCCTAGTTGAACAAATTAACCATTGCTACGCTAACCATAGTTCAACCATATGTATTTGTAGTAAAATTGTGGTTATACAAATGGTAATCAATCTGTCAAAAAAAAAATTGTTTTCCTACGACAGTTTTACTATAAAACCATGGTTCATGTTCATAAGTGAAGAAGCAGCCAATCTCCATAGATATTTTCAATTTATAGGTGTGTGGTTACTATAAAAGAATAACAACACTGCCTTCAGTTACAAGTATGACAATCATCAAACACTAACAACACATTGCTGCATATAACAAGAGTTAAACAACAGGTCTAAATCCTCAAGTGACCTATTGCGAGGGATATACAACATCAACATTCATATGCATGCATACAACAACATATATCCATGGATAAAGATTAGAAGTGCCCAACAAATATATTATATATATATATATATATATCCCTCCTGTTACCCTCAAATCTGATAGCAAACCTCCAGAATATTTCTTTTTTTTTTTTTTTTACAAAGGTTTGTGTCTCAGGTAATTTATGTCTTTGTTGACTACTTAAATAACCTTTTAAGTTGTCATCCACCCACACCCCCTCCCACCCCTTATACATCCAGAATACCCATTGCACGACTATGGACAAATTTACAAATCACCATAAAATCTTACTGATTGACCTAAAATTGGAAAAGTATATTATTTTGGTGTTTTATTTGTTTTAAAATATTTCTAAGTATAGATGTTGGTAATCTATAAGGTTTGGAAAGAAAAACTATTTATTTTATCAAGGATAGTAACACGAGTTATGTTTGGGGTCAATTTGACCCCGGGAAAAACAAACAATTTCAAACATTCAGAAGGATTTTATTTCTAAAACAGAACATCATTACCATCAGAACAACCGTAAGGAACACATAACAGTTAATTAAAGAAAGAAAAAGACGGATTTACAAAACCACCTATAAAAAGTTTGATGACAATTGTTTTATGAGACTGTAAGTGCTTTATGTAAAAATATGAACAGAATACAAACAGCAAATGAAAAGCATATTGTTTTTTTCCTACAGCTCGCCATAAGGTACATTCCAGCCTTTTGTCTGCACTACTTTGCACATGATGTACAGGAAGTGTGTGCGTGCTCCTTGCAGATGCGTTTTTTGCATTTCACACAAGTGTTGCTGGTCTTGGTGTCATTTCTGTTGGGATAGACGATTTCTGTGGGTGAAAACCCATAGACTCCCATTCATTCTGCACTCGCCTGCGAGCGCCCCCGCATGGACATAGACGTGTTACTGCAGCCAGTCCAGAAACCGGAAGTAACCAGACAGTGCAGGCCATGAGACGGGACCCCAAATTTGGGCTACCGGTACCATTTTGAGGGATTACATTTCTTTTTGATTTTCATGAAGGTACACATCTCTAGTGTTGGAAAATGTGTGATAGCATCCGATCCATGGTAGCTTTCATTAGAAATCAACACTTATATCATCCTACCTCAAGGTAAGGTGTTCAGTGACTACAAGAGAGAAAAAATTATCCTTTGATAATTTAAAAAATGTATTTAAAAAACGAATAATTTTTTATACAAATTTATAAATTTTTTAAATTAAATTTTTTATACATTTTTAAATGTATTTAAAGATAAATTAATTTAACCTTTTTCTTGACATATGTTTGAAAATCGTCCTCCGTAACCCAAAACTACCTTGAATCTAATGCTATCACACATTTTTCAAATAGCCTACAGGGTCATATAGGCAACCTACACAAAAATCACCATGCGGTTTAATCCCTCAAAATGGAACCAATCAACCCTCTGTCTCACGGCCTATTATTAGACATTTTCTGGCACAGCGTACTTTTGGAGCGAGGTCAGTACCAGCACCAAAGCGCAAACAAAGGCGATCGCTATCTGCCCCGAACTATTCATTATCCGCGTGCTGCTGTTGTTGTCTTTGGATACAGGAAGAGGAATCGGAAATGACGCATATTGCGTCTTAAGGTTGTCCGTACGTCCAGACGCTAACCGCGTGTCGCCGTTTACATCGGGAAATTGCAATTCCATGTACAGGAGTAACTCTCTCTGTTCACGCATGTAAACGGGTTATTCCTAATGTTTCAGAAACCCGAATAGTGACCATAACTCTAATATTGGCTGCTTGTAAACGTATTCAATGATGTTGAAGAAAATGACAAGGGGCCTTGTAAAAATAAAAAAAATAAAAAATAAACTCATAGCGCATTAGCTACTATGATTACGGTAGTTTCGGGAAAAGCAGAGGGTGCTTTCAGAGCAATTTCTCTGAGTTGCCCAGCGAATTGTGAGGAAAATAAAAACAATGTCATGTTTTTAGATTGCTGTTTTAATTTTACTTTGTTATTATATATATAGCTGAAGTGTCTTTGACAGTTGTCTTCAAATGTTTTTTTTTAATAGCACAGGATATATTATATATTAATCATTATATCTTCATTGCTCATGTGTTTTACTGTACTGGAATGGTAGTAAGTCTTGAATGCATTGTCATACGATGAGGTTTAATATCTCTGTACTGAAAGTGAATGCATTAGTCTACAGTGAGTTTGAGGATAAAAGATCATTGTTTCACGTTAAGGACCTTCCACACTGTGCACTGCACACTTGCCATTTTTTCCACCCAGGTGCCGGGGTGCAGCATTTGGAGATGTGTGACATTCACTTCAACAATCACCTCTACAGAGTGGCAAGGTGTCATTGATTTGTCATCAAAGTGTTTATCATTGGGTCTTATCTGTTGGATAGGGTGACCAAACGTCCTGTTTTCCCAGGACATGTCCTGTTTTCACGTCCTGTCCTGGCTATTTTTTATAAAGTGATGAAAATGTCCTGGTTTTCATTATTTTTCATTGGGCCATTAAGAAAGAAAAACAGGATAAAGAGGAATTAGAGATATAAATATCGTTTGTTAGTTTTTGTAAGTTTGTGAGAGCTATTTCGGTTCAATTTGGAGGTATTTTTTTAGTTATTTTTTTTCTTATACAGAAGAGACATTATTTATATCATTATTTCATTATTTGAAACCTGTCATAATAAAACATGTTGAGTAACCTCTGAGAAGCCTATCTGAATTTGTGTCTTTGGTTACAGATGAGGCATAGCCTACTTTAAATGTATTGAAATTAATAAGGCATCTTTGAGTAAATTTCGAGTATCATTTGAGTATCTCTTTGCCGGGCCGAGTGTCCTGGTTTTTAGGTAATCAAAATATGGTCACCCTACTGTTGGAAGGAGTTTGAGTGATCAGTTATTGAATGAATGAATGAATGAATGAGGCATATATAGTGCGTTTCATATGTACTACTGTACACCCAAAGCGCTTTAGAATCATGTCGGTGTCTCTCCTCAACCACCACCAGTGTGCAGCATCCACTTGGATGATGCGACGGTAGCCACAGTACAACGGCGCCAGTGCGCTCACACACACAAGCTATAGGTGGAGAGAGGAGAGAGAGTGATGGAGACACTTCAATGGATGGGGATTATTAGGAGGCCATTATTGGCAAGGGCCATTGGAGGGAATGTGGCCAGGGGTTACACCCCTACTCTTTTACGAGAAGTGCCATGGGATTTTTAATGACCACAGAGAGTCAGGACCTCAGTTTAACATCTCATCTGAAGGACGTTATTACTTCAATGTCGTGCTAGAAGTGGATAATCAGGAATAAAGTTAAAATATAAATAAATTAATTAAAATACAAAGAAATATTGGAGCATTTTCCACATTTCACATTCACACAGTCTCTTTGGTTTGAGTATTTTTAATGTTGGATTTAGTATTTTGTAGTAAAGCTGTTTTGACTAAAGCAGACGTCAAACAGTTTCATGTGAGCAGGAATGGAAAAAAAAAACCTTCAACCACTCACTATTGACACCTCAGACACTCTCACACACTGACATTAACACAAACGCCTAGCAGTTACAAGCTCATGCATAACCTGTTTGTCCAACGGATCAAACCACATTTCTGTGCAGATGTGAATACATGAGACCAGCGGTCTCCACTCCTTTTGATGATTATTTTGCATCTACATTTTGCACTTAAAGAGATTTACACACGCTCTCTCTAAAACTTTAAGAGTCAAACATGAAAATGTTGCACAGTGCCATATGAGTTAGATCATTTGTTAAAGTCAAAGCAGTTTTTAGAAGACCATTTCATGAATCCATCTTTAAGTACCAAGAATGATCCTACTGCATGTCCGCTGTGATTTCCTGATGAAACATGTTGTCATCTTCATCATTGAAGTTTGATCATCATCTTATGACAATAGGCGCATACACAACATGATCTTCCTCTTTAACGTTCTGTAAAATAATACATCACACAAGAGATGATAATACTAAAAAACAAAACATCAGAAGTGTGACCCTTACGGCAGACAGAGATATCTCTTAGAAAGATAGGCTAGATTATTTTTGTTGTGATGTTGCATTTTACTTTCTGACCTCAATGATTCACAAAATGTATTGCAGTACTTGAAGTACTCAGCACTTGTCATATATCGCAACTATGCAGTGTTTTCAACCAAATAATGTTTATTTTAGGTTTCAGACATTTCAATACACATAAGCACTAGTAAAACAATACATTTGGAGTTTGTAAAATACACACTGATGTCTATGGAAGCAGCTATAACAATCCATTCCATATAATTTGCCGACGTGTTTTATTCATATCAGATACACTAGTAGTGTAAGTAACTATAAAGGTCACTCCATTCTACTTCCAATTCACCGGACACTACTTACATGTATTTGGGAGAAACTGATGAATTCATGTGCTTTAAATCCAACAGATAGGACTCTCTGAACTACGGCGCAAACAAACATGGCGGGTCGTCACGGAAACAATAAGGGGAACATTCTAAAATAATGGTTGCCTTGAAAAAACTCACTCTGGGGGTTCAGTTAGAACACTGATTCTCAAAGTGTGGTACGCAGAGGAATCACTCAATTAAATATAAATTAATGTTACTGGTGAATGATGAAATGTTCAACAAAACTGTCATCGTGGCTTCAATCTGCCAAGAAAAGTGCGAATCAGGGATGCGTTTCCCGTACAACGACGTAGCCTATACTGGTGCTTAACCATAGTAGGCCTACGATGCATCGTTGAAGAAGTCAACTGGCTACTCTCGACTGTTTCCCGAAACCATATTGTCGCAAACTGGTCATCCAACTACGTTGGTTATGTCACGCAGGTGGTGGAGTATTAACTACTTTAATTGAATCTGTTGGGATCGAAGTAATGGTAGATGTTTTGGTATGAATTACGGACATGGCAACTGATGATTATTTCTAATTTTTCTCAGTTATTTTGCTTTATTTCCAGATTCAATATAGGTTTGTTCTTACGTAAAAGAGCACGTTCGCACATGCGCACTCTTTAAACAAAAAATCTCTTGACAAACTAAAATACGTAAATTACATTAGTAGGCTACTATGTAGGCTATTCTAAATATAAGATAGGCCGATAGATTTTTCTGAATTCATCTTGCTTATTTGTCTCAAGATAAGTATTTATTAAGTTCTGCAATGTCAATGCAAACAAGAAACATACTTCTAACCGCAGGTCGGGAGCTGTCATTTCAACCACACAACTTTGCGATGCTGTTGGCGAATGTTCGTTAGAACTATGGTTGAACTGACATGTTGAACTATGCTGATGACGGAGCTTGGCCTACTACTATACCTGCTGTATTTTAATATTGATCATTATGGTGCTACTTGGAGAGCCAAATATTTTCTGAGGTGGTAGTTGGTGTAAAATGTTTGAGAACCACTGAGTTATAATGTTTTAAACTTACGTGTGAAGGGGTTAAGATAGTGAGTTTCTGCTAAAATTACCTTTGTTTGTAATATCATGCACTCTTTCAATCCTTCTCAGTTGGTTTAAAAATGCATAAAAAAACTTTTTTTGAACTACGTTTTTACTCAAAGCACATTTTTTGGAGTGTTTCTGGCATTGAGTGATGATCTTATGGCTTTTATAAATGTCGGTTAAGCTCCTGTTTTGTGTGATGGATCCTTATACAAAAACACAGTCACACATCTAAATCTGACCAACTGCTAAATTTATACAGAGACATAAATAAACATAAATTAGGAATAAATTCTCTTACCAATTTATGCGCTTTCCTTTTGTGGAATGTGGGAACAGCGTATGTTATCTCTTCTTCAGGAGTCTGAACTGTTTTGGCAACAACAACAATATAAATCAAATGCAGACATGATGTTTAAAGCATCTGAATTCTTTGTATGGGGAAATTCAATCATCACTAAAACTCAAAGTGAAACAGTTTGTGTTTTGTGTGTGTTAGATATTAGTTTTATGTGTTAGTCATAGGCTTATAATCAATAAAGTATTGTTTGTATTTGAAAAGAGAAGCATTACTTGTGTTATGTGCTTATGAATTTATTGTCTTGAACTGCGATCTAAGCTACTTATGCTTTTAACCTTGAATTATTTCTTAATTTATCTGTTAGCTGGGAATTAGTCTTTCTTGGTCAGGAAGATATTATATTGCCTAGAATTAATAATTGTTTATGCTTTCCGTTCATTGGATGAACTGATAAAATGATCATACTATGATTCTGCTACAGTAAATTCTGAAATAATTAAATTATTAATTATTGATCATAATCCGTTATGAATAATAATTAGTTATATTTATACGGGCGTATAAACGCTACAAGTCAATGTGAACCATGCTTCATACTGTGAAATGTGGTTTGACCTACAAACAGCTTCTGCAGAAAGTGTGTGTGGCTGGATGTGTGTGAGTTTGTTTAAAGGTGTCTGGGTCAATAGCACGTGGCTGAAGGTGTTTTTTTCCATTTCTGCTCATATGATGTTAGCAGTTTTACTTCAGCTTTACTATTAGCCTACTAATTCTGATAGATAAAGATTCTCCCATTCAAACAGTGACAGTACTGTGAAATGTTGCAGTTTAAATTCATAATATAGCCTAAATACCGCAATGGTGCCATTAGCAAACTTCTAAAAGTCTAAAAGCTGAGCTGAAATTCACAGAATCCTAGCATATGGGAGTCCAGGCCCTCCAGTTTATGCAACTGGTCCCAGAAGTTTACTTCGATGTCATTGATATTTGGGTGTATATGACATCACACATGGAGGTGTGGGAGCATATGTTCCCAGGTTGTTATTATGTAAACCTAACCCGGGAACATATGGGACCCTTTGTCCATGTGTTCATAATTGCCATATAAATGAGGGGAACACAGGAATGACCCAGCTAACTGTGTGACTTTGTATATGTACATTTCTGAAATGCTTAACTTAGACAGTTACCTTTGATAACAGATCACTCTCTGTACTTGCACTTTCTGTAAAGCTGCTTTGAAATGATGTGTAATGTGATAAGCGCTATACAAATAAACGTGAATTGAATTGAAAATAAAGTGCACTAAATGCATTGACACTACCATAATCGCACAGAATGTGTTTTTCTAACAAATTGTCTTTGTATCTCATGTCTTGCACTTCGACGTGCAGAAAGAAACACCCAAAGAAACGAAATATAACAGCATATGACCACTAGACGAGCCATATTCACAGAGACAAATCATCTGTTTGATTTTTTGCTCCAAAATCACTGCTTATATTGGGGTTATTATATTGTTCAATACTGGCTGTTTGTTTCCATGGAATTTCTTTGTAAATACAGCTTCAAACATCTTATAAATTGCCTAATATTTCATTTTATACATACAGGCCTGGTTTCACAGAGAGGGCTTTGATTAAGCCAGGATTATGCTTTAGTTCAATTATGACATTTAAGTAGCTTTTATAAACATGCCTTGAAAAAAGTATTACTGGTGATCTTGAGACAAAATAATGGCACTGATATCATATTTTAAGTTAGTTAAAACAGTTTAAACATCAATTTTAGTCTGAGACTGTTGGCTTAGACACTGTCTGTAAAACCGGCCTATGTAGGCCTACTACAAGCAGTGCATCATGTATATAACAGGAATGTCCTCTAGTGTCAAAACCAGGAATTGAGTTTTAAGAACTGAAAATGTTAAAAGTTTTAATCCATCAGAGTTAAAATCACATTCTAGAATGTACATAGACACACAATAACACTCTAATAACTCAGAAATAGTATTTATTACAGGATTTAGAGATGGTCTGTCCAAGAACAAGATGAACACTCAAGACTATTACAATGAAGGCACACAATTCCATCACCCAGAGAGATTGTCATACAAAAAAAAAAAAAAACTGAAATAAAAACTGAAATGCAGAACATCTTGAATGAAAAACACAAGAAGAAAACAACATTTGCATGGGTCAGGGCAGGGGTACAAACATGTACAGCTCACAGGCCAAATAACTGATATAGTGCACATAGCATTAAATCCTATTTACACATCAAAATATAACATTGACATTTTGAAATGGTTTATTACTATTATTAGCAAAAACAGTATTCAGATAACAAAATCACATCAGGTAACACCCAAAAAACACTTGGAAGTGAGAATCTGATCAGCAGCACATGAAACAAATTTCACAAATGTTTTGTTCACAATTTCATGTTTGAAGTGTTAGTTTCACTGTAATTCATTTGCACACATTTCAACAAATATATATATAAAACAACTTTTACTTTTTTTATTTTAAAAAATGACTATAAAAGTGTGTTCTGTCATGTAAACAAATTTGTGTGGAAATTGTGCTGTAACACTTTTCCTAAGAAAGGCATTAGGCGTTTCATATGCTAATATCCACTGAGAAACAACATGTATCCTTTTAGGTGTGGAACGTAATAAACACTCTGAGAAAAGTTTTAAACCATAAAGTAACTATCTGGTGAATTCTGGTTTTGTGGTGGTGTAGCAGTTTTTATTTTATTTTTTAGAAAAATGGTTGATCAAAGCAAGAGAATTATGTATGTGTATAACATGCATAGTTCAGTTGAAACATTGCCCCCGTTGACTTGCTGTTAAACTGAACGCACAGGACAAAAACTGGCTGCTTAACAAAATATTGAAAGATATTATTTCTATGATATCTTACTTTAGTTACGGGCCATTCACACGCATGTCAGAGCAGGTCTAGAGACGTGTAGAAGTTGAACTTACTTTAACTTGAGCTCTGCATTTTTAGAACACCGTCATTCATGAGACGCTGCCAAAGTGTCAAACACGTCAGTCTAACGCGTTCACATAGGAAAACTGAAAAAGTAGCATAGTGAAAATAAGATAAAAACGAATCATGTAGAGCGGTTATATATGTTCAGTATAAAAAGTGTTTTAATAGTTAAGATAGGTAGATAGATATTCTTTCTCCTCACATGTCATCAGTGCGTTACATGCTATGTACAGTTAGACAGACGTCAGTCACGGAGCACCGCAAACGAAACAGCAGCTGCCTTTTACAGTTCCTCCTGCACCAGAACAACCAGCTTATGATGCGTTCACACCATAACTGCTGTCATTTGGAAGATACTCAAACCTGTGACGTTATACTCGGTGCGGTCCGTGTGTTTGGTAGGAAGCGTGGCTTTAGAGACGCTCTGAAGGGAGGGATCTCATGCTTTCAAAGCTTTTGAAAAGCTTTACCTAAGCTTTTTTAAAACTTAAGATTTTCGTACTTAGCAACATATTAGTTTTTATTATTAACAGCAACAATACACTTACAGTATTAGTGGAGTACAGACTCAATTCAATCCCTGAACACCTGCTGTTCGATTCACAGCGGTCTTAGAAATTATCTTGTGCACAAATGTGCTTTTCCGTGAAGAGCAGGTGTTGAAGCTGTGTGATTCTTGGCAACATATTCATGTAAACAGTCAGATTTAACTGAATGTAGCCAAATGGTACAAAATTTCAGTGCATTAATAGGTCTTAGCAGTGCTTGAAATGGACTGGTATACGCACAGGTATGCACTACTGGCACTTTTGTGTTTTAACCTGTAGTGTACCCTCACTTCCATTGGGACATGATTTCAAAAAAAATTCTGGGTCTTATAGTGTAAATGATGAAACAAAACAAAAAAACTGTTTCTGTGTGGGTCACCTTAGCAGCTTTAACAAACAAATGGCTGATCAATCCAACAATGCAGTGAATACAATTATTTATATCTGTCATACGGATGACTAATCGTTTCACTAACAAGGTTTGAGACAAGTTAACGTGTGCCGTCTGTACACGTTTTTCATACATTTAGCATTATTAATCAGCAAATGTAGAGCATTTCATACATAAACAGTGTTAGAATTTGGAAAATTATTTAGATGGCGAATAAATCTTTTAAATTACTAGTTAACTTTGTTTTGCCCTCATGATGACAACGTTGATTTCAGATTATGTACAATGTTTATTTTTAGCAGCTTATTATTTTTAGAACAATATTAAATACTTTTTTAATAGGTAAACCTGCACCCCCTATTTTTTCTCAGTCCCGAGGCTTTCTATGGTTCTCAATGTAAAATAAAAAAAAAATGAGCCTGTTAAAAATCTGATCTAACCTTATTATATTCATATGCAGCTGGGAGTAGGGCTGGGTATCGTAACAAAATGTTCAATACCGATACCTTCACTTCGATACCGGTTCCTGAACGATACCTTTTTCGATACCAATTTTATGAAAATCCTAAAATCCTATTTTAACAATATTACATTACCTATTTTTTCAGTTTGTTGACTTTTTTTACACTCATATTTTGAGTCAGTAAAAAAGCACCAATGCTAAAGTTTAAACTAGATTAATCCCTTAGGTATCGAAATGTGGTACCGAACAATAAGACATGTTTCGATACTCGGTAGTACCGAGACAATTCGGTCTGTACCTAAAAAGTATCGAACTCGATACTTGGTAAAGATTCTTAGACATCATTGTTTTGGCTCTCTGGACCCAAGATTCTCATCTTTGGTGACTAATTTTTTTTTTTTTTTTGGAATGGAAATGTATAACTGTTCCTACATAAAAGTATTGTTCGGACCTCCGCTGGGAAGGAGATAAAGAGACCGGACCTTTTGGAACTTTAATTGAACACCCTGATCTTTTACTGAAAAAATGTCAATAACTGTTCTATTGAGTGTAAATTGTTTCTTTGTTCCCCGTGTTATTACTGGTTTGCGGTTTAATAGTCTTTTTTTTAAGAAATGCTTATATAACTTAATATTTTAATCGGTTACTAAAAATGACTAATTACAAATATCAAATATTTTTTTGCGGTGTTGAAACTCGTGTTGAGGTGAAACTTCACTGGTACCAGCAACTGAAATCTTGATATCGTGACACCATTTCTGTGAGCAACTTACAATGAAGAGAGGATAGGAAACAAAAAAAATATCTTTCTCGTTTCCCATTTTCTCTTCATTTTCAGTATCAGAATAATTCATGTTACATTGATGTCTCACTGGCAGCTTCAGGCTCAATCTGATCCAGACACAAGTCATTGGTATTGTTCATCAGAGCGTCAGTCTGAGTAGAGGACGTGTGACCATTCTGATTCGAGGACAACCCTTTAACACCAGCCGCCTGGAAGAAAACAGTCACACGGGGTGAAAGAAATGAACAGGATGAATAATTCAGTTGCACACAAAAAAAATATACTGGAGACTATGAACTGTAATTGTGCATTTCTTTAGATTTTTGCAGAATGTATGGTATAGTTTTCTTTTCCTAAATATTAAACATGTCATAAATGCGGGATGCTTCTCGTAATGCATCTGATAAACTGCATTACACTGTCATCTTCTGTACTACAATAACATTCAGTCATGGTCAAAAATATTGGCACCCTTGCACCCTTGAAATAAGTTGAAATTGAACAAAGTATTTGGTCTCTATGACTTTTCCAATATTTTTGACCATGTCTGTATAGTGTTTGCATTCCACGGTGTCTCAAGCATTAAGATTTACATATCACTTTCAGAAGAATTGAGTGTTTTTATAAAAATCAAAAAAGTCACAAAATGTCATTTATTACTAATAATTTTGCAGTTGAATTGATTGTATTGATAAGTATTAATATGACAGTACTGATACTTTTCATTTCTACAAAAAGTTGCAGTTTTTATTTTTACATTTAGTTTATTTTAGAGATGCACCGAGGTATTGGACAATAATCAGTATCTGATTGTTTAAAAACAGGCAATGAACATGGCCGATAATATCCTGTCAATCAAAAGGTGCGGAAAAACATGTTCAGAATGCAACTCATACTGTGTGTGGAGAAAATCTGTCGTGTGTTTGATTTAAGCGCTGTCGAAATAACGCAAATATCCTACAGTAGGGTATAACAGCCTGCGGTATATAAATATAATTGTGATAATAATATAAATGTATCCATACCACTGTTTATATAAAGTAAAATAGCACAAGAGCAGTGCTGTCCTGAAGAGTCAAGTTATTAATGTAAAATTCTGCCAACTTGCTGATCTGAATCAGATTTCTGTAGTCAGACAAATTCAGTGAGTATCTTACCTGATCATTGTGCTGCATCCTGGTGTCTGTTTGAACAATTAAAAAACCTCAATTAAACACATTACTATGGTTATTTAGAATAATCTTTCAACAATTATTTACACACAATTTCCATCTTGTTAATTCAACTGCATATAATTTAGTGATGGCCAGTTCACAGACAAATCATTCTTCTGAACCAATTCTGGATGAGACCGTTCCCCAAATTGAACTGAACTGTCTGAAACAGTTGTGGCTCAAGTCAGCACTGATGCACATCATTAAATTGAATCGTTTCGGATGTGCCTGACAGTTACTCAGACTCAAGATGAATGACTGTGACCATGACAGTGACAACGATACTGACAACAATTGTTGATATTGCCATGATTTTAAAACTTTTTGATATTTGTTCTTTACTTAAAGCTACAATCTGTATTTTTTTCACCGCTGGGGTTCGCTAAGCTCTTCAAAACAATAAGAAAGCCGTAGATTGATGACGCAGTATGTAAATGAGCGTGGAATCATGGAACTTGAGGTCAAGCCGATGGATCTAATAATGTATATGGATGAGTGAAAATATTATGTTTTTTAACATGACTGTGGTATGAAACAGGGCGCGATTGCTTATGAGACACAGATATCAGCGCCACACGCGAGTACCTCGGATATAAAGGAATAAGGACATTTCATTCTACCGATCTACCCGCAAGTGCTGGATTACTCACACAGGACAGTTTATTAGACGAATTAAACTTGTGATGTAACGCAGCACTGTCTCACTTTGTCTACATCAGCGGTTCTCAAACGTTTTAGGTCACACCCCCTTCAAACCTTTAAAAATATCTGGCTTGATGGTAGCCTTAAATTCTGACACCATTAGCTTCCTGCTTTCTAACCATATATCTATTTTTTATTTATTTTGCACTTGTTCAGCTTATTCTAATGACATACACTGATAAATAAATTATTCATCAGTAGTCCCAAATTACACTGTCTAGCATTGTAACATGTCTATGAACTGTCCAGAGCATGTGAGCGGGAGCGAGCGGGGAGCGCGAGTGGGCGGATCTTGGACAGAGTGCAGAGCGGCATTTTTAAAAGGACGGAGCGTCGCCCTATTTCCCGCTCCGCTCACACCACAAGTCTGAAGCATGCTCAGTCAAGCCTGACCCAGAATCCATCTGTGTCTACTACAGTCATCAAAAGTAGGGCTTAATAATGGAGTTCAAAAAGTACTTCAAAAAGGAAAATGAGAAGTCATACAGGTGTAGTATTAATAAAAAAATAACTAACAATGATAATGTGGTACAAGAAAAAGAATGTGGAGATATCGTTTCAGTCAGTAAAGATTCATTTTGGAATCTAAAAAGACATCTCTCGAAACACAAAATTGTGCTAAGTGAACACGCTGGGAAGAAAAGAGGTTAGCAAGTTGAATACGGTCATTTGTAACAAAAGTGTAAAGTAAATATAGCGTAATATTCAAACAAATTAGTTTTGTCATTCGAGTAGGCCTAATGGTTCGTTTTATTTAATTGTGTCGTCCGTGAATTTGTATTTGATAGAGCGAGAGGAGGAGCAGCAGCAACAAGAGAGCTGGATGTAGCATTTTTTTAAATGATTTACATGGACTATGAACCGCTGAGTAAAGGAGAACGCGAAGGGATGCAACACTTCGCCAGCGCAGCTCAACCGGGCTACACACCCCCATGTTACAACACCGTACGGGACACACTCATGCCACACGCCCTGGAAGAGATGGAAGCCAAACTGCAAGACCTACTGCAAAATTGTGATGGGCTCGTCCTGTCAGCTGACATTTGGACCAGTAGAAGAGGGCACAGCTTCCTTGGCATCGTGGCCAGTTTCATTGATGAGATGTTCCGGGGGCACACGGTTTTGTTGAGCTGTGAGCACATACAAGGGCACCACACCGCAGATCGTATTTATCAGAAGTATGAAAGTGTACTGAAATATTGGAACGTGCAACGATGTGTGATTCGGGTCGTCACTGACAGTGCCAGCAACATGATCAAGGCATTTAACCTCCTCCCTGGCACTGAAGAGGAGGCAGAGGGTGAAGTGACCGCGGATGCCAGTAGCAGCGCAGAACATGAAGAGGAAGATGAGGGACCTCCTGCGCCCTCGCAAGTCCATGTGGAAGTGATAACCACTAATGTAGAAACTATGATAAATCAGTACTTTACTGTGTCAAATTTACATCTGAGATCCGGTTGTTCCAAAAAGACCCGTTATGGCAAAACAAACTCAAGTCTAATGTTGCTAACATCACCCTAAATCAAGTACGCCAGCTGACGCACCTTGTCAGTGTGCAGACACCTCTGGTAGACCTCACAGAAAAAATGCAGGAGCAGCTGGGAAACCTGGGGATGATCCTTCCTGCTGTCACAGAAATCAAATCCCTGCTCACCGATGACACTCACGCTGCACTTCCAATGGGCATTGCTGTTTTTGCAGAAACATTGGCAAACAACGTGTTAATTCGCTATGGAATATACTATACTGATAAACATCTTATTTTAGCATCAGTGTTGGATTCCCGTTTCAAGACAGAATGGATAATCCGAGATGAGTCTGTATGTAACAAACTCGGGGAGATCCTTGACCTCCTCATAAAAGAAGCGGAGGAAATTAACGCTCCCAGCGGGACACCCAAGACCGACACACCACCCGCCGCTGACCTTAATCCCGAGCCTGAACCAAAAAGAGCTCGCCTGTTCGGGTTATACTTCAGCGAGCAGCAACGCATAACCAGAGACGCCAAAGGTGAAGTTGAAAATTACCTCTCATCCCCAAGACAGAAACCGGACGCAGATGTTATGCTATTTTGGAAAGAAAACTCCACGTCTTTTCCCCGCCTGGCTAAAGTTGCTTGCATTGTATTCAGCGTCTGCGAGCGCAGAGAGGGTTTTCTCCGCTGCTGGCCTGCTGTCAAGAAACCACCGCATGAGTCTGAAGCCTCAGACATTGTCGAAAAGTGTTCTTGAAGGTGAACTCAAAAGAACAGTAGGCTAGATAAGGAAAGCAATTTATTATATATATATTTTTTAAAGTTTGAGCCAATTTAAATTATCCACATGCACTCTGCACAAAAGTTCAGTTAGCTATAAGAATTTTGGCCTAATAGTTAATTTTCTTTTTAATTTAAAACTTTGATGTAGGCCTATAGCCAAATTTTTTTTATATAATTAGGCCCATTGATTTTTTTTTACAATTGATATAGACCTAAGCCAATTTAAATTTTAATAGTGCGCGCTTCAGTTAGGCTTATCAAAATTCTGGCCTAATAGTTCATTTACTTTTAAAACGTTAATGTATTTTTTTAAAATATTTTTGTTTATATAATTTTTAGTTATATTATTAGGCCCATTTATTCATTTAATTTTACATCAGTTTGTGTGTACAATGGATATAATCCAATTAAATTTTTTATCGTGCGGGGGCATCTTTGAGGGGGGAGCAGAGGGGAGAACAGTTCCCTGAGCGAGGAGCTGAGATTCTCACCGCTCCACTCCGCTCATATGCTCTCGAACTGTCTGAAAGAAAGAGTTCACAGATAAGTATCAGACTTCCCATCACTAAAGTAATACTCACCTTTCCTTCTTACTTTACGCTGGCAATAAATCCCAGCAGTTACAGCAGCAGCCGCCAGAACAACAGCAACAACTATTCCTGCTACAGCTCCTGAAGACAGACCTGAATCTGGAACAAAAATACATCATTATTCAACAGAGAGTGACTCATAATCAATTATACCAATGTCTTTCTCATATTTAAACTTTTCTGCTTTGGTCATCAGATGTATGATATTGATAAAATAGGTAAATGGCGCCAACTGGTGGGTTTTTGAAGAACAGCAGCTAAAACAGGGTCAGTAGCACAGAAAAACTGACTTAAAGCGACTTCTGTCAGGACCACTATCGTCAAATACAATGACAATTAGCATACAGTTTGGATTGGCGGTATGGTTCTGTTCTGGCGAGAACTCCCTGCGCATCCAGGCACCCTAGCAGTGATACGAGCAGGAGAGCAGCAATAACCCCCCTTAGGGTAAACCGAACAGAACCAACATGAATGTTTTGCAGATATCATTATTCAAGATTTAAGGTACTGTACAACATAATTAGAGAATTATTTCTGATTCTAGGGGAATCAGAATGTCAAATCCTGACTGACGAGAGGAGCTGGTGATGGAGGAGGGTAATGAGCTCCTGAGAAACGCAATAGCTGCTGATAATACTGAAGGAGATTATATACTGTATGTATACGGTGATAGGCGTTGTATTCCGATAGGTAGACGTATATCAGATGAGAGTCAGCTGATGCGAGCTTGACTAACGCTACGCTTGATATGACTTTTTTTGCTGCTAGGGGTCGCTAACCTCTTATGATAACAAAGGCGTAGATTTATGACGCATAAGTGGGATTATGGAACTTGTCAAGCTGAAGAATCTAATAGTTTATGGATGAGTGAAAACATTAATGTTTTTTATCATGACTGTGGTATGAAGCTGGGCGCGATTGCTAAGAGACAGATATCAGCGCCACACGCGAGTCCCGCAGATATAAAGGAATATTTTATTACAAAAATCTTACATATTGTAGCTTTAATTTGTTCATATTAATGACATTAATCTTGTGAACAGCATGTGTTGGTTGCATCACTAATTGCATCACGTAATCTCAATTACGAAGATAAAGCTCACTTTTTTAAACATTCCACAAAGAAAACATTTACTTGGTTGATTTAAAATTTTAGGTTTGCTCAAGGGAACTACTAAGTGTACTCACCAGTGACAGAAACACTGAAACTCCTTTTGATGTTGAAGCTGCTGCTACTGATGTCTAGTGTATATTCTCCAGAGTCGGAGGTCCTGATGTTTGTGATGGTCAGAAATCCAGTTCGATGATCCAGCTTCAGTCTGTCTCTGAATCTCTCTTCACTCTGAACATCTGTACAGATCTTACTGAGATCTCCAGTGATTTCAGCGATGCGAGTGTCATTTAAATACCACGTCATCAAAGCATTTGTGTGTTTTATTACACCAGGATCTAAAGTAACAGATTCTCCCTCCTTCACTGACTTTCTCTTCACTTCATCTTGTTCTGAAGCAGGAACACCTGAAACACAACCAACATATTATTAAAGGATATGTATGCCAACAACACACACAAAATGTGAAAGACCTAAAGATAAAAGCTGCTTTCCATTTTGCACACATTTCATTAACTTTTAAATTTTACATTAAATAAATGATAATAATCACAATTATTTTAATGATGTGCAATCTGACATTATGGAGTCCTTCCTTTATTTAGCAAAAAATCCAAACAAAAACACATCTGGAGAGTACATACACTAAACCTTTTCCGTTTGGGTTAACTGCTGTGCGTGCGCATTAAAAGTGCATGCTTTCTGCATGTTTTACTCTTAAAATACAGTAAAAATGCCCCTGTCTGAGTATTTGTCTTTTAGGCTCTATATGCTTTATAAAATTAAGGTTTAACCACTTTTAGTCACATGGACTATTTCAACATTGTATTTCCTGCCTTTCTGGGCCTTCAATGTGTTAATTAAATGGCTGACAATGGAGCCCCCCGAGCCATCGGAACTCAAAAAATATCCCGAAGATGAACGAAGGTCTTACGGGTCTCAAATGACACGAGGGTGAGTAATTGATGACAGAATTTTAATTTTTGGGTGAACAATCCCTTTAAGTAGTCACTGCCGGACTATTTTCAGGGTCTTCAGGAAGAGATTGGAGCTTTAACTATAGTTTATATGATTCTATTACTGTTTGTTTCACATCAACATAATGAGCTGCTCTGCAGTAAACTGTACTAACCGTTTATGCAGGAGTGTCAACGGGACCTTGATATCGAGGCTCCACTTCACACTCACTACCGCACAGACTCTGGCTCCAAGATGTCAGCGCCATATTTGGACTTTGGCGGCTTCACTTCTCTACAATGGAAGAGAGTGAAGGTGCGTCGTCCATCTTTTTTTATATTAAATTTAAACCAGTTCATTCATTAAAAGTCTCACCGTGACCAGTAACACTGAAGGTCTTTTCAAAGCTATTTCTGATGCTGAAGATCTTTAGTTGATATTCTCCAGAATCTGTGTTTGTGGTGTTTGTGATGGTCAGAGATCCAGTCTGATGATCCAGCTTCAGTCTGTCTCTGAATCTCTCAGTGCCTTTATTACACTGAAGATCTGTACAGGCAGTACTGAGATCTCCAGTGATTTGAGCTATACGAGTATCCTTAAAATACCATTTAATATTCTTGTTGGTTTGTTTGAACACCGTGTTTAGAGTGACTGAATCTCCCTCCATCACTGACACTGACACTTCATCTGATCCAACACCAGACACACCTGGAGAAGAAGTAAACAGTTCATTATAAACCAAACAAAACTACACAACACAAAGGGCTGTGGATTTTTTTTTCTCCAGATCATAAAGATTGTAAGTAGATAAATATGTCTGGATTCATAATGTAACATGCAAACATTCATGGACGAGCTTAATAAACATCTACATATATATATATATATATATATATATTTTTTTTTTTTTTTTTTTTTTTTTTTTTTTTTTTTTTCATTATAATTAAAACATAGGGGTGTGTAGCATTCCCGGCTGAACAGATGCAAGGTACTCTCAGGGACTGATTAAAGAATTTTATTCCCAGAAACACCGTAAGAGATAAATGAAAGTAAACAAACAAATATTAGACATCTCACTGTAACACATGAGAATGCACATACAATCCAATTGGCTTTAGTAAATAGTGTGACAACTCAAGTTTTAGTGAGCAGGCTAATGTAATAACCTTGCCTTTCTGTACTGTATAAAACCTGAAAGTGAATTATAAATTGTTTTAACTACAACAATCTCCTTTTAAAGTGCTAAATGGACTAAATGACAACTGAATTAACTAGGAATTATTTTGTATAGCTGACGACCTCAATTCAGAGAGAAAACCCAAAATATATGAAATGACCAAATAAAGGCCTTCCTGTAAACATCTATCAGGCGTTCAAATCAAGAGAAACGAAGTAACACCACAGTGTGTTTTGCATGTGAAGGCAATCAATCACACACACTCTAATAACATATCACTGATTTACACATGTGCATTAGTAATGCTAACGACCCATTAACAGCTTCAAATGATAACGAAACAAACAATTTAGTCTCTCAAAATTTAGCATACAACATAAAATTAAAACGGTACCTTGTGCCCTTCGTCAGCCAGGAGCTAAGATGTAGAAATAAACCCTTTTTAAATCTATATTTTCACAGTTCAGAAAACTCTCATCTCACTCCTCTGGAAGCTCTACTCAGAATGGCGCGTCACATCGAAAGTGCGCCAACACACACACAGCGCCACTGCACTTCCTTACACGGACTTCAAAATAAAAGCATGTGTGGTAAGTGACAGACGCTCTTGTAAAACAAAATAAAAATACAATGTCAACATTTTGTATTCAGCGAAAAACTTTAATAAACCAAAACATAAACAAATAAAGAGATTTTTTAGCTCAGGTTTAATAAGAGTCCCCTTTTTGTGAAAACCTTCAGTTATTCAGGTTTTCCATGACCACACCGCGCTCTATGGCTGGAGGTAAAGGTGACGGCCCATTTCAGAGATAGGGAGATTTCATGGTCCTTTATACTAGGGTGACTAACGTCAGTTGTAACAAAACGTTTGATGTTCATTTACATTATTCATTTGGCAGATTGATTTTTATATTCAAAGCAATTTAAATTACATTCAATGTAAATTGATCAATTAAAGTGAGTTAAAAGATTACAACACTTGTGAGAGAACAATGCTCTCGGAGTAAGTCAGTGAGCACGAGGGATAAATTGCATATCCGGGGATAAAATCTTCTGCCAGTAACGTTTGTCATTAATTTTTTATGGTTGACTAGGACAGAGATTGTAACATAAAAATTCTTACCATGTGCGAATAAAAACAACACTGACCAAAAGTAATATTTTGCGTTCATGTTTTCCATCCCGCCACTTGGTCTGAAAGTTTCAAGTGCCTTCTGCTTTTGCTTCTTCTTCTTTTTTGACGGGTGAGAAACCAGCTTGCGGTGCATTTCCGCCACCTACTGAGATGAAGTTTAAGCCTCGATTAACAAAATAAGTAATTAATTGAAAAGAAAAACGATATCCTTCAAATCAAATCTGTATCTCTTAAATATTTTAAAGAATATCATGTACTGTTACGTCCTTGTGTTGCATGAGCGTGTTTTCTTTGCTTCTCTTCCCGCTTTTCTTGTTTACTTTCACTTTCTTTGTTGCCCGTGATTGGTCCAGTATTCTGTCAATCTTTACCAGCCGCTGACGTCATCCATCGTATCTATTGTCAATGGGAAAAGACCACCTCTAGCACCCCAGACCTCTCTCTTCCCACGCTGGTTTGTGTTGATGTCCAAATGATCCTGCTATTTATTGTTGTATACCCTTTTGTGTTGCTTGACTCGAGTGTATGTTTAAAGTCATTATTGTATTCGTTTCTTCACCTTTGTAACATAGGCTTATTTGTACAGTGTTCACACTGTATGTCACTAGGCTTTAAGTAAGAATGTCACGTGAAATACACTGCAATACGGATGGGGTTCGTTTTGTGTTAGTACATAGGTTAGGGCCGAGAGCCACCTCATGTACTTTGGGTTTTGGAGTAGTCAGTGACGATCAGGGCGTCACGGATGCTGAAGACTTTTTCTTTTCTTTCTTAATCTTTCTTAGTTAGGTTCAGAGGTTACGTAGACTTCGTTTGGTTTTCTTATTCTCTTTGGCGCCGCCCGCATCCCCTCTTCCTCCGTGGTATTGTTCATACAAAATACTGTATAGGCACTATATTCTTTATGTGTGTTTTGTTTCACTACCTAACCTTTTTGTATAATAAATGTATCCTTTTGTTGCACGGTATTTATCTGGACTTGTGGTTGTTTGTACAGCATATATGTTATATGTATTTCTTTTTAATGTCAATCTTATATGTTAGACCCCTGTGCCCTTAGACTATCTCGGGGGTCGTAACACACACCCTTTACTGTTTCTGTGCACTCTGAAATATATTCTGAACTGTAATGACATTGATTTCCAAATCTCTTAATTTTTCAACTAGCTGATTTCTTTCTTTTATAGCTATGCCTCATGTTCAACTGTTTCTGATTTTCCACAGTAAATTCAGCAGTCTGTGTCATACTTTCTAATAATATCCAGTTAATAATTAAGGTTTGAGTGTCCTGTATGAAACCTGGTTATAACTGTACCATTCTTTTAATCCCCACTTTTCAGTAGGTTGAATGCTGCATAGATGTCTCCCTTTTGACTCTTTATTCCGTTCTTCTTGGCAAATGTTTACAACTACTTCACAATATACAAAAATATCACTATAGCTCTTACTTTGACAGATTGGGTGCCATATAATTGTTTCTTCAGAGAAAGAGTTCACAACATGCAAAAAGCAGATTACAGTTGTAATTAACCCTCAGGTGGCTCTTAATCGGTCATTTCAGACCGAAATATATTTTTGTTTTGTATTTTTAAAAATCATTTCATCGAATGTTACGGAAACTAGGTGACTTTTGTGGCTAATAGGTATGTGAACAACAATATTGTCACACTAGTGCTCTTCTGTCAAATTAACTGCTTTTCTTCTTTTAGTTTTATAGTGGACTGCATCCACGACGTATCAGGTGCATACCGCACTACTGTCCCGGGGCCAGGAGTAGCATTATTGGTATGATTCAATGATCTAATTTACCTTATATATTTTTTTTACCTTTTTATATAAACTAATTTTAATATTGAATAATATTTTTATCCTAGATCGCTTGTATAATTATAACCTTATACTCTTAGATATTTCCACAACACAGCATCATTCTGTTGTATTCCTCTCCCTTCTCCTGTTGTTCCCTATACACCCTTCAGGTTCCCTTTTCTTTCAGCCTGAATTATCTTTTTTTTAATTTTTAATCTTCTCTTCTCTTATATTGCTTACAATGTAACAGTATATGCTCTGCATTTTCGGTAATTTTTTGCACTCCAAAATTCTTCTGATTAACATTTACCTACATAGCCGATGTTGTATTTAACCTGTGTGGTCAAACCTCAGTTGGTTAATACTTTCATCCTTCTGGTCCTTCTGAGCACACCCTGTGTATTGATTTTCTGTTTACTATATATTTATTCCTCTATTAATCCATGTCCCACCTATCTTGCCTTTCTTCATCATTTCTTTTTTTGAGTAATGCAATAGTGAAATGTTATGACATGGTTTTCCTAATCTCTTTGGAGTTTTTCAACAAGCTGATTTCTTTTTCTCTTTTACAGATATGCCTCTCTGTGTAAAATCATCATGATCTGTTTTCTGGTTAGTCCACAGTTTTTGCAGCAGTTCTGTACTGGGGATCTGCCCCCCTCCTTACGCCCCACCCCGGCTAAATCTGGTATTAGTATTCATCCCTACTTCATCTGCATTTCTTTACCACGGGACAGCTACTTCATCAACTACATCAAACCTCCACTTGTTTGGGTGGGTCAATACATACTCATTTCAGCATGAATCCACCAAATTTTCACGGGCACAACTTTGAATCCTCCAATAAAATGTATTAGTAAATTTTATTTGGGCTAATGGGTAGGAGCTAGAATATGTAAACCCAACCTAACAGAGAGGAGGAGCCGGACGTCATTTGACATTTGAGAACCAACTTTTACAGTTGTTTGAAAAGCTGATAAATGCACCATCTAGAGGTGTTTCTGGAGAAACATCAGCTAAGCTGCATCACTGCTCACTGCGAGCTCAACAGGAATCTCAGACAGCTTTGGTCGAGCACCTCTCGGAAAATAGATTTGATGTGTGTGAACTATAAGAAAATGCAACAACTTGGGTGATCAGCAACACATTTAACACCTAAATGCAAACAACATTTAAGCCTTTTAAGCATCGCGTTCTTGGCGTCTCTTGCCTTCGTTATGGAGCCCCTAATGGGACATGGTGGTGGAATATATTGGGATGGAGAAAAAATAAAAATGTTGTCAAATTCTTTACATTCTTCGAGAAACTTCCATTGCCTCGAACTTGGGATCCTGTGTTAAAAATGATTGTGTCATTGCATGTGAAGGTGATGAGATGATTATAGTAATATTATTTGTATATAACTACTGTGTCTTCATGGGTTGATCTTGATCAATTAATGTTTCATCATAAAACCATCTTCGGATTCATTTTCTCCCTCTTCTCTATACATTTGCACTGGGAAACTACTAAAGCATTAAGGACAAGGCTATAGCATAAAAATCAGTAAAAATCAAAGAGTTAATCAAAGTTGTTGTGTTGTTTGCACAGTGGTGGAAAACTTCACACGTCCCTTATTACAACGATTCAGAGTTATCGTTTCTCTTCTCTGTGTCAGAAACAGGGTTTTTGTCATGTTTTTTTTTTTAAGAGTCTTAAAAAGGTGTTTGCAGGTCAGAAGGAAACTTTTCACCTACATACTAAACACACTGCTCTGAATACACATTCTCACCTAAAAGCTGCTTGTCCACCCAACAGATCAAACCACATCTCTGGAAATAGTCACAGCTACTTTCGTTTGACTTGGAAGATGAAGTTCAGTGCAGCTGGTACGGTGAGATGCAGGTGGTTTTAATCTGTAACTCTTTTGACAGGATTCAACATAGACAATAGTGTTTTTAGATTAAGCATCTGACAGTTAAAGAAAATGTTTCACCACACTTGTTTTCCTTGTTTGTGCTGCTGGAGTCTCCATTGGGGAGTTTTAAAAATATTTTATTGGTTTTTTTATTATATTCCATTTCGGAGAAAGCTGCTACTGTTAAGATTAGATTATTTTCATCTGCTGTCTCCTGTACCAGATGAATATTCATTGGCGGGAGATCTACTAGCTTGAATTCAGGTTCCATAAATTAATTTTTTTAATAAAGTTAAAAATAAACAAGAAGTTTTCATTAAACAAATATATGGGAAATCAAGTGTCAAAAATGCTCATGACCTAGAGAGCATCAGAGAATCAGTGAGCTGTTTTATTACTGATAACCGTCTTATTTAGTTTATCAATTATTATTGAAAATATCCTTCATAATTAAACTTGTAGCTTCATGCTGAAGTTTTCATGTATTTGTGTTAAGTATTATGCAATGTTAAGCAATGATTTTGCTCAACTGCAGATAACTTTAAAACTTAGAAAACAAATTATTGGTTCTCACACATATGTTTTTTTATCTCACATTTAATTTTGATTTGTATCTCTACTGCTGATCGTCCGTGTTGTTTTTTAGTTATATGTATGTGACAAATAAAACTGATTTCAGGCTTTGTAAACCTGTCTTATTCTGGTTTAAGACAGTTATGTTCTTCAGGTGTGTTTGGTGCTTGAGATAATGGAATACTGTCAGTGTCAGTGATGGAGGGAGATTTGTCACTTTACAGTCGATGATCACTGAATACCACGAAGACAATTTATAAGTGGAAATATAGAGATAAAAAATTTCTCGTATAACTAAAGTAAAGCATGGAGAACAATTTCCCCACTAGTGTAGTCCTGATATGAGATTCAGAGAAAGACTGAAGATGGACGATCAAACTGGATCTTGACCATCACAAAACCACAATGAACATACTGGGTTTTTAGACTTGAGTTATCTGGTGGAAAAGGGAAAACTGACATCAAAACATTCAGTGTTATGTCTATGGTGAGTAGAGAGCATTTGTTCTGCCCTAATATTATTTTTACCTGTAAACTATTGTATATTGTTTTTTAAGTAGTTATGTTTTATATTAATATTAATAATTATTTGTAATTTTATAGCCACATTTCCAACACCCCAAGGTCGCTTTACAAAGATATGGAAAAAGAACAAATTAAATATCAAACATCAAAGCACAATACACAAACCAAGAGAAAAACATAGAGGGATTCCCCAAACAAATTAAATTATCACATAACAAGATACAATTTAGACTGAGAGCTGAGAGTAATCTTGGCAGAAATAAAAAGTTTTTTTTCTCAGTCTGTTAAATTGAACTCATCACTGACACTGACTGTTTTTTCTAATTTCAAGAGAGAAAACTATGAGTGAAGAACATCTTGCCACCTCGCCGTGGCTTATATAGGAAAATTATATTAATACTGCTATTCTGAAAATGATCTTTAAATCAGTAACACTGAATTTAAATGAAAACATTATTAAATAAATTAATTACACCTCAATAAAGTATACTTTTCTTTTAAAACATGAAACAGTTCATCTAAGCCTTTAATACAATTTGTCTTTTTTTTCTTGTCTTTTTTACTGTAAAGCTGTTTTGTGAGGGCATCAACTGTGACGTTCGTAACAGCAGGATAGGAAGAAACTCTTCACCTGCAAACCGAACAGAGATGAAACCAATGGCCACATACAAGATGCTTGTCTACCAGCAGATCAAACCACTTTCTGAAGAGAACCGACCGCAGCAGTTTCAGTTTCACTGCGAGTGTCACACCTCGGTGCGACCGGTAGTGTGAGATGACATGTTCTTATATGCAACATGAATTATTATAAAACCCATTTAAACATCCACAAGAATGATTTAGTCATGAAATTTAGCATATTCTACACTTCTTTTACACATTTCACAGTCTGAAAACTACATTTATTATTTTACATTTGATATATGTAATAAAACTCAAGAATGTTTTCCACTATTAAAAACAATTAAAGTCTGAATAAGAACCAGAAGAGCATTTCTATGTAACTATGTATCACGCGTAAAGAGTGTGTGCTTTTACACTTAGGAGGGTCAAACACTGTCATAGGAGGATTCACACAACGGATGAACAGATCAAGTGTTTTTGGCGGTTAGTCTTATTCGATTTCACTGAACAACTGTAGGAAATGGTTTGCACACTTCTTTTGTTCTGTTTGTGCTGGTGGCATTTGACTGGTAAGTTATAAAATAATTTGTATGGTTTAATTTCTTTCCGTTTCAGATTTTCATTTGCTGTTCTTCCCAGATAAATCAAATCGAGCAGAGATATTATTGTGGCATAGGTTATATCATATAGTTCATGTCTTTTTCAGTGTCTTTCAGTGAGACAGTTTTCTAAAAGTGCCAGCAGAATTTAAAGATTAGTTTCACTTGGCTGTGATTACCTTGTCAGGTAACTTCACATATATATTTTGCTCTAAGCAGATATCATATTAAAGATCAAATTATTAGTTCTCGCAACCATCTGAAAATTTCCTTTTCTTTTGTTTGGCATCTCAATTTACATTTAATTACAAATTTGAACTGATTTCAGGCTTTGGAAACCAACAAGAGCCTTAATTTGTTCCTGTACCTTCATCAGGTGTGTTTGGGGATTCAGTGTCAGTGATGGAGAGAGATTCTGTTACTCTAAACTCTGATCTCACTGAAATACATGAAGATGAAGACATACTGTGGAAATATGGAGCAGAAAACTGCCTGATAGCTCAAATCAAGAGAGAGAAACATATCTTCCCTGATGGGAGATTCAGAGACAGACTGAAGCTGGACGATCAAACTGGATCTCTGACCATCACAAACACCACAACTGATCATACTGGAGTTTATCAACTACTGATAAGAGGAGTGAAACGAACATCAAAATCATTCAGAGTTTCTGTCTATGGTGAGTAGAGATCATTTGCTCTGTTCTTCAAATACTCGTTTTAATAAAGGAATATATCAGGCTAAATACTCAGTTAA
This sequence comes from Meda fulgida, assembly GCA_030578275.1. Classification (NCBI taxonomy): domain Eukaryota; kingdom Metazoa; phylum Chordata; class Actinopteri; order Cypriniformes; family Leuciscidae; genus Meda; species Meda fulgida. The sequence goes on from JAROOJ010000035.1 coordinate 34,554, forward strand.
GCTCAATCAGCAGCATTTGTGGTATAATGCTATCATTTCTTTTTTCTCTCTTTTTTTTTTTCAATGGAGGTTTACAGTGTGGCACTTACAATAGAAGTGAAAGGGGCCAATATTGAGAATTTAAAAGCAGAAATGTGATGCTTATAATTTTACAAAAACAGATGAATTATTTGGTTAAAACTTGTGTTTTATTTTAATGTTTAAATTACGGCTTCATTCACTTCCAATTCAAGTGGTAATATTAGTTTCTGGTAATCATTATCAATTATGCTAATTGTTAAATGGTGAGCTTAACTTGTACCGAATCTCAAAAATTCCTTTAACGATTTACATACTGAGGTGATTTATCATTTTATAGTTTGAGATAACAGAAACAATCACTGACTGTCCACACACTACACCGAATATAATATTGTTGTGTAATTTACTCTTATTTCTAATGTATTCTCTCATGTTTTTGCAGCTCGCCTGCCCTCTCCTAACATTACCAGAGATTATTCTCAAAATCTTTCTTCATCACACCAGAACTGTTCACTGGTGTGTTCATCAGTGTTGAGTGTGTGTGATGCGACTCTCTCCTGGTACGCAGGAACGAGTGTATTGTCCAGCATCAGTGTGTGTGATCTCAGCATCAGTCTCTCTCTACCTCTGGAGGTGGAATATCAGGATAAAAACACCTACAGCTGTGTGCTGAACAATCCCATCAGCAACCAGACCACACATCTGGACATCAACACACTCTGCCACACACATTCAGGTACAATAATGGTGACTATTAGTGATTATTTACAGGGGTGCGTTTCCCAAAAGCATCTTTAGCCAACTTTGGTCGCAAGTTCCGTCGTTTTCAGCGTAGTTCAACGAGTCGGTGTTTCCTGACAATGTGGTTTCGGGAAACAGTCGAGACTAGTTAGTTGATTTCTTCAACGATGCATTGTACTCTGGTGGTTACGCAGCGAGTTATGTCGCTGTGCGGGAAACACACCCCTGATCATTTTGACACAAGAATATTTCCACCATTATCTCTCAGTTTTGTTTGCGGTCAGACTGACAGATTCATTTTGTCCATTATAGATAAGGACCTGCCCTTGTTTTACATCGTCCTGATTTCTGCTGTGGGATCTCTGGTGATTGTTGTTATGGTCGTGATCTTCTGGATCTGCAGGAAATGTAGAAAAACAGGTCAGGAATTCACTTATTACCTACAAATATGAACTATAATAATGCTTTTGAAACATATGAACACACACACACACACACACACACACACAGCATATAGTAGGCCTACCGGTCAAAACATTACTATTTTTAATGTTTTTGGAAGAAGTCTCATATGCTCATTAAGATTTGATAAACATACGGGGAAAAAATATATTGTGAAATATCATTACAATTTAAAATAATGATTTTCTATTTTAATATACTTTAAAGTATCTTTTATTTCTGTGATGCAAAGCTGATTTTTCAGCATCATTACTCCAGTCTTCAGTGTCACATGATCCTCCAGAAATCATCATGTTGAACACAGTCGTGCTGCTTAATATTTTTTTATAACCTGTGATACTTTTTTTTTTTGGATTCTTTGGTTAATACGATGTTAAAAAAAAGAACAGCATTTTATTCAAAATATAAATATTTTGTAATGATATAAACTACTGTTCAAAAGTTTGGGGTCAGTAATTTTTCAGTAATTCTTTCTTTTTTTTTAAAGAAATTAATACTTTTAATCAGAAAATAATAAATTGATATAACGATTTATATTGTTAGAAAAGATTTCTATTTAGAATAAATGCTGATCTTAAAATTTTGTTACGACTTTATTTAATTGTTTTCAATCAACCTAATATATTTAAAACGGAAGTTTCCAGAAATAAAAAATAAATAAAATGTTTCCAAACTTTTGACCGGTAAAACACACACACACACACACACACACACACACACACACACACACACACACACACACACACACACACACACACACACACACACACACACACACACACACACACACACACACAATATATTGAACAAGCTTTGTCATTTTAACAAGCCTGTGATTATTGTTAATGCAGTCCAGACACAGGAGGGAGACGGAACTGATTCATCTTTGTGTAAACCAACAACACGACAAAAGGTAAGATCATTATGGACTGTTGTAGTCATTCTGATTGAAGTTTGCAGATGATCAGAGAGCAGACGTGTAGCAGATCAAAGCAACGTTTTTATGCTCTCTATGCGTGTACTTTTTGCACCTTTTGTGTCAGTGCTAACGGCAGTTTTTCCATTGTGTAGGGCTATTTTCATTTCAAATCATAAGCACAAAACAAAAAAAATGGTAACATTTTAGTTTAGGGTTAAATTCTCACTGATAACTAGTTGCTTAATAGCATACATAAGGCTAGGATATTGGCTGTTTATTAGTACTTATAAAGCACATATTCTACATGAATAATCCTTAATCCTACCCAATACCTAAACTTAACAACTACCTTACTAGCTATTAATAGGAAGCAATTAGGACTCCCCAAAAATATCAACACATAAAATGCATTTAAAATGTTATATATATATATATATATATATAAGTAATACTAATATATTAGTTACTAATATATTATTAGTAATAGGTAATACTTTATTTTACAGTGTCCTTATTACATATGTTACTTACCGTAGTAATAACAGTAAATTATGTATTATTACATGCAACTAACCCTAAACCAAATCCTAATCCCACCCTATCCCTATAGTAAGTACATGTAGTTTATTATCATTACTCAGTACTTAAATATATAATTACACTGTAACAATTACACCTAAAATAAAGTGTAACCCAGTAATATATTAATAATTATTAAATAATTATACATTAAAGGGTTAGTTCGTATAAAACATTTTTAGGCAGAATGTGATTTCACAGCTGTAGTCACCACTCACATTTATTGATTTTTTCCCCATACAATGAAAGTGAAGTCCCTAACTTTCTTCCTAGTGTTTTTTTTTTTTTTTTTTAAAACAACTCATGCTAAATCTTATACAGGTGCGATGAGGTCTTTTTTTTTCTTTGCCACTGAAAATATTTTTTCAACTTGTAAATCTGCTTAGAACACTTGCGCTGGAACAACTTGGTGAGTTTACATTTGTCCCGGCACTTTTTGAGAAAATCGTGTTGGCTTTATTTGTGAACAACAACAAAAATGCTTCTATTTGATTTCCATAGTACAGTGGCTCTCAACTCCAGTACTCGGGACCCACTGCTCTACACTGCTCTTGTTTGTCTCTCTTATCCGACACACTCAGTTCAGGTAATGGAGTTTCTCCCAGCGAGCTGATAATCTGAGTCAGGTGTGTAAAATATAAAATGTGCAGAGCAGTGGGTCCCGAAGACTGGAGTTGAGAACCACTGCCATAATCCTGCAAAATGTAGATTAAGTTTATGAAAGATTACACATTTCAGCATTAGAATAATTGCTGAATTATTGCAAAATTAGTTTACATGGGTATAAAAATAAAACCTAAAAATAACTTGCAGGGAAAGTTCTGGAATGGTTCTTTTTAGGTTGTTAAAAAAAAAACATTCTGTGAAGGTTAGTTTTTGTTTACAGAAAAATAACCATATGGGAGTGTTATGTGCTGGAACTGCTGCTCTGCGTGAAACTCGGAGCGTAACGTTTGGAATCAAAAGTGAAGAGAAAAACAAGGTGAAAAAACAAGGCTTTTAATCTTTGATTGCAATGTTATCTGCATCAAATATTGCATCATAAAAAAAAGAAAACACTCAATTTATGCAGTTAGTCACCTGTGCTGGAGTGTGTCCTCGAGCTGCAGCGTCTCTGCGGTTCATCGTTATCTGAGCTGATGCAGCTTTAGCAGACGGTGCTTTCTTTGTAAACGTGATGCAACAAGAGTCTCTGCTGTTGCTTTAGTGTGAAAGACATTCTCAGACTGAGACAAACACGCAGAACTAAAACTGTTTGATGATTTAACGGTTTAAAAAGTCCTGTGATGAACGGTAGGATTGATGTCATTTATGACCAAGTTCCTGATTGAGTTTGTGTTTCCTTACAGAAATCAAAGACGATGATGAAATACTGGAAATATTTGATGAAATATTTATCCACCGGAACTGATGTAAGAGTTGACTGATTTTGTTCACATTTATTCTCTGTTAGGATGTTTCCTTCTGTCTCTGCTCTCAGGGAGTTATATGAGGAAAGGGGAGGAGTTGTTCATGTTCCTTCACACATCACTTTTTATCCAATGTATTCTCCATTTGTGTGTGTGTGTGTGTGTGTGTGTTGTTGGAAACCAGTCCAGCTAAGGAAATCTGCATTCTATATGGTGTATGTCTCATTGGACGATTGCTACACCCCCCTTGACAATGTATATATAAAAAGCAAACGTGCAGAAAATAAAGCTGAAGTTCTGTGAATGGAGAATTGTCTACAAGTTCCTGACTCTTTTTAATGGGCCCATCCATATGATGATAATGTTGTGGTGGCAAGAGAAATAGAGTTATAATCTAACAATCTGTTTTTGTTTGTATGTTTATTTTGGCTCTGTATTAGTCTAATTTGGTGGTTCATAAATCGTAGCATCCAGAATCGAAGTTCTTTTCAATATGCTCTGCTGGATATTTTGGCACATCATCGCTCTCTAGCGTTTAAAGCAGAAAATTGCCTCTCTATGAATAGTGCTATTTCCTATAGACTGAGCTTTAAGATGCTTTGGATTTGATATGGTCCTTGTCAGTCATCAAACTTTCTCTAATATCTGTTGCATTTAATAGATGTGTTTTCCAATGAAGCTCTCAGTCCGGTAGACAAACATTAGCCAAAAGTTCACAGGTTGAACCTCTAAAATGTTGAACATGTAGTTCAAGACACAATGAGTGAATGAAATCTGCATGGCACTTACATGAACAAAGAAACTTGTTTTCCAGAAACATTAAATAAGAAAGATTTTAAATTCCCTATCACTCTGTCACCAGCTGTTGCAAACACTCATTGCAGTTTTTACTGATGTTGCAAAAAGTAGTGTTACAAATGTATTTTTGATTCATTCTCTCTCTCTCTCTCTCTCTCTCTCTCTCTCTCTCTCTCTCTCTCTCTCTCTCTCTCTCTCTCTCTCTCTCTCTCTCTCTCTCTCTCTCTCTCTCTCTCTCTCTCTCTCTCTAGCAGGAGGCGCTCAGAACTTCACAGACTTTGTTGAGAGCTTCAAGAGTTATTTTGGTCAGATTCACCAAGATAACACAGTCTGCAATTAAAAGCCTGAGATCTCAAACCAAACTGGACGTTTTATCAAACCTTTTATCTGCACAGAAATGTGGTTTGATCTGTTTGGTGGATAAACAGCTTTTTCTTTTACATGTGAAAGAAAAACCAAGACACACAAAGCATGTTTACCCACACATTAAAAGCTGTACATGAAGGCAGAATAGGCGACTATTACATTGTCAAACGCCGTTTACAAAAAAAGGAAGTTAAAAGGTAAAACAACGATCTCGGACGATTTTGAATGTAGAGGAGAAGATGAGATGCAGTTTTTCGCCCTGTCCTACCTTTTAAGCGTGACCTTTTCAATGTAATTGCGTATTACGTGACGCCAGGAACTCGCATCACAGAACAGAGCAAGGCGAGCATTTGTGCTTATAAAACTTAAACTTTTTAATTTATTTTTGAAACGACTGATCGTTTCGCTAGATAAGACCCTTATTCATCGTCTGGTGTCGTTTAAAGCTCTTTAATGCTGCATTGAAACTGTCATTTGGACCTTGAACCGTTTGAGTCCCATTGAAGTCCATTATATGGAGAACAATCCTGGAATGTTTTCATCAAAAACCTTAATTTCTTTTCGACTGAAGAAAGAAAGACATGGACATATTGGATGATATGGGGGTGAGTAAATTATCAGCAAAAGTTTTTTTAAAAGTGAACTAATCTTTTAATATTGCAGCTCCTCTACTGGCTGAACATTAACGCTTGAAAACATAAACTCTCTTTTGCATTTTTCAGCGTCAGTTTTTCAGAGTTTTTAAAATCCTCTTTAAGAGACTTTATTGTTATATTTTCCTCAGATAAGACACACATATCTTACTTTAATGCTGCTATACATTTTTGACAAAGTTTTCTCACTCCGTTCAAGTCTCACCGTTTCATTCAATTTGACGTCGAGCGCCCTCTGGAGGACTACAAACAATGTCAGCAGTGCGACACTTTTTTTTTTTTTTTAACTTTAACCTATTTGCGAGTCATTTGTATTTTCTTTTGATAATTTATGTTTTGAAAATAATTTTATGATAATAATAATAAATAGCCTAAATATTACTATCTACATTCATATAAGTGTATAATGTTATAAAACACCATTTATAATAAACCAAACCGTATTCTTGAAGAGTGTTATTGGTTGTGTTTCTGTCCAATGACTATTGAATCAAAATAAAACATACAAACAAAATAAACCTTTTTTTTGCTTCACTTTCTCACCTGATCACTGCACTTCCTTCCACTGCCTGTTTGAAGAAAAACAAATTAAATTAAACACATTATTGTGGTAAAGACTATTTTCCACTCAATATTTTCTCAAATTTTCATCTCATTAAATCCTAAATGTAATACTCACCTTTTCTGCTTTCTTGGCGCTTCCAAGTAAATCACAGCAGAAGCAGAAGCCACGATCAGAAGAACAGAAACGGCAACAACATACAATCCGAGAAACTCTGAAGAAACACCTGAATATGGAATATGGAGTTATTATTAGTGGAGATCATCAGATAATCGATCCAATATTTACCAATATGTCTAACTGATATTTACATCGTCCTACTTTGATCACCATTTGCCTGATATTGATTTATTTGTTAAATCTGAAAAGCACGTGTTTGTGGTGACATACATCGGTCACATGATGTGAACTTGAAGGTGACAAATTATCTCAATCATATTTTATCTAATATCACTACAGGCCACAATGAAAACATTTATTAAGACGATTTAAACATTTCAAACTCAAGGGAAAACGCAGTGAATGACTGAATGATGGAGACAGCAACACTGAAGCTAAAGACACTGGATCTGGTGCTTTCGATCTTCCTCACTGCACGGAGTCCAGAGTGTGTGTTTGTGGTGTTTGTGATGATCTCTCATCATCAGTGTACACACACGATGTTTGATATTTTGTTGCTCTACTCAGCTAAAATGTTTTATTCATAGCTTATCACATGAAAATTCACACGCTTTCATTATTAAATATCGATCTCGGCATCTTTCTGCAGATAAGTAAAGGCTGCTCTGTGCCTGTGTGCAGATGTGAGCATAAATTGCCAGACTAAATGGTGTCTGCTCTGATACACCTCAGCCACTAATATAAAAAAGTAAAGTTATTTGATGTGTAAACGCAAATTTTTGCCGCATGTGAGCATCATTAAATGCCACTTCAGAAGTGCTTCTGTGCACCTTTGCAGTGTCACTTAAGAGAATTTAACTGAATATTAAAGTGCATTGAATACTTGTCGAGAAGCACATCATCGCTCTCTAGTGTTCAAAGCATAAAATCACCTTTCCAAAAATAGCGCCAGTTTTACAGATGGGCTCACTACAAATAGATTCTGCTGTTCTACAGAGGAACCGCTCGAGAACCAATAATAATAAATGAAATAAGACGCATTGCCAAAACTAAGAGTGACCTTTCACATCTGGAATATGAAAAGATTATTTAAAAAATGGACCTGATAAGGTTCTAACAACAAATCAAAACAGTACAATCACGCAAGACATAATTTTCTTTAATATCTCTTGTACAGTTAATATAAGATCTGTTCTGTAGTGTAGTTTAGACTAGTCCAGTTTGAAAACATTAAAAATGAAAGTACATCGTTCTGTGTTTCTTTAATGAGTGGCTTGCTCTCAAGAAAAGGTCAAAGGTTGAACCCCTAAAATGTGAAAGGTGAACATGTGCGTCAGAGAGAGAGTTTAGAAAGTAAAGGTCACATTCATCCGTGTGTGTTAGAGAGCGATATCAATGTACAGAGACACACTGGACTAAAGGATTCAAGGTTAGCTTCATCCCGTCATTTCTGATAGCAAACTCAAATCATTTCTCACTTGCTTACAGAAGCAAGACACAAAATGTGAATGAAATATGTTTTTATGGCACTTCTTACATGAACACATATTACATGAAATTCTTTCTGTTTTCCAGAAAATATATATATATATTTTTTTCCGAGGGCTCAAGCATTTAAGGCACTTTCTCATTATTGGCTGCAAAATTACAAAATAAATGTTAAAAAAATACTTTGCGAGAGTGTAGGATTTTAAAACAGGACAAACTTCCTTTACAATGCTTTTTACCCCAAATAAAATGTTATCTCCTGATAATTTACATTTAGACACTCCTGTGGAGTTATTGAAACACACCTAAAACAGCCATAATGGAGGTTTACATGTGTTCTGGATGATTCTGTAGGCAGGTGATGAACTCTTTGACCGGATGACTATGGTAACAGATCTGATAAACCGCATTAAACAGGGGAAACCTGTAAAGAAACAGAACATCAACAATCAAAAACAGACAGAAGTGCTTTCTATTCTGTGAAAAACCTGAGAGAAGTTACTTTTCCACTAGGTTTTTGTGTTTGAGGATCCGATGAACTTCTGCTGCGGTTGCCGGACCTTGAAGTTTCTGGCCGTTCAGCATTTCCTTCTCAAGCTCCTCGATAGACTGACGACAAACAGAACTATTTAATGACGCAAATGAACAGTAAGGTAACATTTAAACCTTGAGGACCAAACATACTTTTCCTGTTTTAGCGAAAGCTTCTCCGATTTTGCGGTTGCGTCCTCCGTAGCAGGTGGTGATGAGGTCGGCGACGCCGCAGCTCTCCAGAAACGTGGCGGGAGAAACCGGACTGGCTGTGCAGAATAACCGAGCGAAGGCGATCATCTCCATCAAACCCAGGCGGATCACAGCGGCCTTGGTGTTGTCACCGAAGTTTAGACCATCACAGAAACCAGCGCCCACGGCGACAATGTTCTACAATAAACACACATCAATGAAACACAATCATTTCTCGACTTCAACACGGCTAAATGTTTCAGGAACAGTAGTAGATGGAATGGATGAACTTTACCTTTAAAGCTCCACAGATCTCCACAACATCAGCCTCCTCCACCACCGTCACACGGAAGTTTTGTGTTTGCATCAGTTCCTTCAGCAGCGGCCCGTGAGCTTTGCTTTTGCACCCTGAAAACAAGATTATTATTATTTATTTAAAAGTGGCTGAATACATATATACTACAGTTATAGTACCATATTTAGGCACATTGTTCTTCTCTTTACCATATCTTTACCATAACACAATATGCTATCAGTTTAATCCTTAATACAATTTTGTTTAAAAAAAAGAAAAAAAACCTTGAATGGTAGTGCATTTAGAACTTATTTAAGGACACAAACTATTAAACGATGTTTGTAATGACAAAAACAATTTTGGTCTTTAGAAGTTAATTTTAAGATATTTAAAAGTCATTACAGCAACATTTTTGGGTCTGGTCATGGTAATGACGAAAATCTGTAAAATGTGATTGTCTATTTTAAATACCTATCTAGACTAAAACACATATGTTTGTATATAAAATGTTTTGAAATAAAAATATCTGGTGAAAAATATATCCAACGTTTAATATGTCCATATTTATGGAGCCCCGGCCTAAAATGACATGGTGATGGAAAAAAATATGCGATGGGAGGGAAAAAAATGCAATGCTTTTGTGTTTCCCTGAGAAACTTTGCATTATTTCGCAAAATCTTTGCGTTCCCCCCGAGAAACTTTGCGTTCAGTTGCAAAACCTTTGCGTTCCCTCGCAAAACCTTTGCGTTCCCCCAATAAACTTTGTTCAGTTGCAAAACCTTTGTGTTCCCCCCGATAAACTTTGCGCTCAGTTGCAAAACCTTTGCGTTCCCTCGCAAAACCTTTGCGTTCCCCCGATAAACTTTGTTCAGTTGCAAAACCTTTGCGTTCCCCCGATAAACTTTGCGCTCAGTTGCAAAACCTTTGCGTTCCCTCGCAAAACCTTTGCGTTCCCCCGATAAACTTTGTTCAGTTGCAAAACCTTTGCGTTCCCCCGATAAACTTTGTGTTCAGTTGTAAAACCTTTGTGTTCCTCCTAGAAACTTTGTTCGCTCACAAAACTTTTGCGTTCCTCCAAGAAACTTTGCGTTCAGTTGCAAAACCTTTGCGTTCCCCCGATAAACTTTGTTCAGTTGCAAAACCTTTGCGTTCCCCCCGATAAACTTTGTGTTCAGTTGTAAAACCTTTGTGTTCCTCCTAGAAACTTTGTTCGCTCACAAAACTTTTGCGTTCCTCCAAGAAACTTTGCGTTCAGTTGCAAAACCTTTGTGTTCCTCCGAGAAACTTTGCGTTCAGTTGCAAAACCTTTGTGTTCCTCCGAGAAACTTTGCGTTCAGTTGCAAAACCTTTGTGTTCCTCCGAGAAACTTTGCGTTCAGTTGCAAAACCTTTGTGTTCCTCCGAGAAACTTTGCGTTCAGTTGCAAAACCTTTGTGTTCCTCCGAGAAACTTTGCGTTCAGTTGCAAAACCTTTGTGTTCCTCCGAGAAACTTTGCGTTCAGTTGCAAAACCTTTGCGTTCCCCCGATAAACTTTGTGTTCAGTTGCAAAACCTTTGTGTTCCTCCGAGAAACTTTGTGTTCAGTTGCAAAACCTTTGTGTTCCCCCCGATAAACTTTGTGTTCAGTTGCAAAACCTTTGTGTTCCCCCCGATAAACTTTGCGTTCCCTTGCAAAACCTTTGCGTTCCCCCAATAAACTTTGCGTTCCCCCGATAAACTTTGTGTTCAGTGGCAAAACCTTTGCGTTCTCCCAATAAACTTTGCGTTCCCCCGATAAACTTTGCGTTCAGTTGCAAAACCTTTGCGTTCCCCCGATAAAATTTGTGTTCAGTTGTAAAACCTTTGTGTTCCTCCTAGAAACTTTGTGTTCGCTCACAAAACTTTTGCGTTCCTCCTAGAAACTTTGTGTTCGCTCACAAAACTTTTGCGTTCCTCCAAGAAACTTTGCGTTCAGTTGCAAAACCTTTGTGTTCCTCCGAGAAACTTTGCGTTCAGTTGCAAAACCTTTGTGTTCCTCCGAGAAACTTTGTGTTCAGTTGCAAAACCTTTGTGTTCCTCCGAGAAACTTTGTGTTCAGTTGCAAAACCTTTGTGTTCCTCCGAGAAACTTTGTGTTCAGTTGCAAAACCTTTGTGTTCCTCCTAGAAACTTTGTGTTCGCTCACAAAACTTTTGTGTTCCTCCAAGAAACTTTGCGTTCAGTTGCAAAACCTTTGTGTTCCTCCGAGAAACTTTGCGTTCAGTTGCAAAACCTTTGTGTTCCTCCAAGAAACTTTGTCCGCTCACAAAACCTTTGCGTTCCCCCCGAGAAACTTTGCGTTCCCTCGCAAAACCTTTGCGTTCCTCCGAAAAACTTTTTCCGCTCACAGAACCTTTGTGTCCCCTCGCAAAACCTTTGTGTTCCTCCGAGAACGTTTGTGTTCTTTTCAAAGTTTCTAGGGGGAACGCAAAACATCTGCGAGAGAACTAAATTTTTCCTCCCATCTTGTATTTTTCCCCCTCTCCATGTCCCTTTCGGGGCTTTTTACATATTATATACAACTTTTGAATAATCATGAATTTTATACATATATTATTAACAGCGCAAGTGTTGTGAATTCTCTCCCTTTAATTATTAAGTTGGCTACGTGTGTGACGTTTTAAGTTGCGTTGTACGCAAATAACGTAGTGCAGCGTTCTCAGCACGCACGGACTCAATGTAATTTCCTATTCACCAAGCTACTCCAGTTGAGCGATCATATCGTGTGAACACATTAACATGTTCAGTGTTTATGTGCAAGATAAAGTTTGTGACAAAGTAAGTTTTCCTTATGTATATTAATAACACACTGTAACACTGTATCTCAACTGGGCTAAGTTAGACCATGTTTGTGATGTAGTTGATGTTTAGCGATCTTTCTAAGAGTAATTTGATCCTGCTTAACGAGTGGATTAGCCCGCTAGCATCGCGGCTCGTATTGTTCATGTTTAGTTATTACCTTTAAGTGCATTTCTCCGTGGGACAATATCCTTCACTGGTTGTGAATTATTACTGCCTGTATTAATGAGACTGTTTCATTGCACTATGCAGTTTGTTATAGTAGACTCATACTAATATATTCCTACATTTATATTTCATGTGTCAGTGCACTTTACAGATATGTTTATATTTGGGTTTGCAATCTCTTAAGTTGTTGAATATGCTTAGACAGTGAGTATTTATTTCTGTTATATTATTTCAGAAACTACCTCAAATACACTATTATGTGTATATGGTCAATCTTGTGCAATAAACGACTAAACTACATCTGATGACTCCGACTCCCTGACCAGAGTTCTGCAGCGGTCAATAATATAATCCACCAGTTTTCAGCGGGGCAATCCGCAACAGTAAGAGCTACAGTCAATGTTTCCATTTCTGTGTACTTACCGATGGTAGTTTCACAGAATTTCTCTTCAGCGACCTCATTGGCCAGATTGGCTCCCATCAGCACGGTCATGGTGATGCCTAGTTTTTCCCTAATGACATCAGAGATCAGTTTCAGTCCGTCAGGACCCTCATCCACACCCTTACGAAACACACACAGTGATATAGCAGTGCTGTAGGTCCACATACAAACTCAAACTAAACTTCATAGAGTAAGAAATGCATATAATAAACCTGACCTTAATGAGGGACATTCCCACAGCGTCTGTCTTGATGTGACCCTTGATGGTGTCACAGATTCGGGACACAAACTGGTGTGGGATGACAAAGATGAGGATATCTGCGCCCTTGACTGCATCCAACAGCTCTGGAACTGCAACCTGAAGAATTTATCACTGGGTTTATTAAACTTTTCTTCATCAATGACTACTTTTTTGCTTTTTTCCATTAGTTTCAAGTTTGTTGCAAAGAGATGCTTCTTTTCATATCATAACTTCACATGCAGCTTCACTGTATAATTGCCAAATTTCCAGTCAAGTACTAAATTATCCACCAATCAGAGTCATTGTTGAAATGTAAATGGCACAAATGGCAAAAGAGTTCAAGGATTTTGAAACCGCTTCGAGTTCTCACCACATTGGGTGGGAGCTTGTGTCCGGGCAGGTATTTGACGTTCTCGTGTTCAGTGTTGATGATTTCGGTAAGTTTGCGTCCGTTGATCATCTCCTCAAACACCCACATGTTCACCGTGCTGTCAAACGTGTTGTATTTTGCTGCATTGGCGCCCACAATCTTGGCAATGGCAGAACCCCTGAGGAAATGAAAGACCTTTGCTTTAACATTACAGATAAACTGTAATGGATAAGCTAGCGCTCAGTACTGATGCTGGATCAGTAATGACAGCTGCACGTCTACTGAGGGCTTCATTAACAGAAGAATTACTGTGACACACATTCTCTAAACTACAGAACGGCTCTTACCTTTGTTGCAACAGGTGTCAGGTGCTGAAGTGGTAAACATTATTGTATTACCATTGTTTTTTGGGAACTACTATTATAGTAATACCATAGTATTAAAGTTTAAGTTTTAAAAAATAAACTAGCATTGAAGCATGAAATAATGCAATTAAGATACTAATTATGGATAATAATAATCCAATGCATATCCTATTATAGCTTTGCTTCAGTATCTGCAAGACCAACACGCTGAAGTTTATGGGTCACAAAGAAAAAAAAAACTGCAGCCTTTTCCTATGGTTTATGGACACCTGACCTGAGTCAATCATTACTCAGCAAATATTGCCTCAGCAACTACAGCAAGCTAAACAATGCACATTGTGGACATAATACCATACATATATTATAGCCTATATACAAATATATTATTAGACTATAATTCTCGAAATCTAAAGTCCAACACAACCTCTCTGCTAATAATTACTGAAATATTACGTTAAGTAGCCTATTCCTGGTTTACACTTGATATCCGCTGAGGGAATAACTGTTATACCGTGTTTAATCAACTTCCCAAAATAGAAATAAAAACAGACTGCTTACAAATATACTTCAGACCAAAAAACACCCCAGTAGGTTTGCATTATTACTGTAAAACACGAAACAGCAAAAGACAGTGTAAAACAATCACGCAGTGTATTGTCACGCACCAGTTGCCAGAGCCGATAATGCAGATTTTCTTGGCCGCCATTCTGCGCGTCTGCCCCGGCTGGACTGGCTGAAGGACTTCGGTGTGTTTGAGAGCCGCTGACGGACCGGAGCGAATCCTGTGGGCGCGCTTTTAAATAGCCAGTGAACGCGCCTCACTCCCCTTAACGCGTATTGGCTCATTTCTTCTCGTACATCAGGACTGACTACTGAACAAATGATCCGATGATGTATTATTATTATGAACTGTTATCAATCCTATTGGTTGGGAATTACGCAGATTTTTAAATCAGGTTAAGGTTAAAACCTTTATAAGACTTGAAACTGCAAAGGTTAAGCTAATTATCTATTACACAAGAAACGTGTCAACAGCGTTTGTAAACATTTTCGTAATCTCAAAACTCGACAGACAATCGCGAGACTCCAGTCCTGAGGTAGCAGCTAAATAGCAACATTTCGACGAGACGCAAGTAGGCATATTTTCCTTAAACTGCTTTATTTTAGACAAAATAGAAACGTTTCCTTTTGAAAACTATATTGGACAATGGACATGTTTTTGGGGAAATATTTCAGAAATTTAAGATTCAGGTGCGCAAAAAGTTCCTCAGTGGATATTACAATTAAGTTTGACTAACGTCAGTACATCATAGTAACGTTAATTGATTTACAAAAGCTGAATAACATCACAATTTTTTAATTTAAAAGGTATTTAGTGTTAGGGTACCAAAAGACAAAGCTCAAAAAGAAATTGGCCTACATTATAAATCATATTAGATTAGGTATATTGCATCACGCAATCAGTTATCACCTCAGAAAAAAGATTGAGAGTGCAGCGAATTACACTTGACACTGATGTGAGCATCAATACAAGATAATCTTTATTATAACACATATGGCTATTAGAGAAATACAACATTTGGTCCATTAAAGAAAATAATGAAAAACAAGATTGTAAAGATATAAAATCAAAGCAAATGCATGACTTTAGGAAAAACAACAATACAGTTAAAACTTAAACTACCAAAAATGTTAAAGTCTTTAGCACTTGACTTCTAAACGCTTTGAATTACTTTAGTGGAAGAACCCATGGCCTATTTGCAGCCCATCTATGAAATATTAAAACACTTGACAGTTTTCCCAGACATGTTATTTGGGTTGCCATGGCCAGTTAGTACTTGCATTGGCAGGTTTTTCACGTTGTTCTTTCAGACTGACAAGCCGACTATGACTATAATGATAAAAATGAAATCAACCATTAAACCATAAAGGCAATTCTCCAAATATATTAATACATATCACAGAGAGGTTGGAGTGGAAGTACTTTACAGTTCAGGACGAAGCTTGTGACCAAAAGATCTATAATCATACAAGTCAATCAGCAGTACATCTAATCTTGTGAATCTATAACGACTATTGAACAGATGAGTTCTGAAAAAGTATTTTTTACTGAGCATTGCAGAAAACATTAATCAGTGAGCTCTCGCCTTCAACGCCAACAGACATGTTCAAGGAACTTCCTCCGAATAATTCACAAAGCTGAGGTACTAAACTACATCATCCGTCATCTATGCTTAACTAGACTAGATCTTCATTAAGTTCATATTATGAGAACATTAAAATAATCAAAGACAATATCGATAATTTTGAAAATAACAAACAACCACCCCTCCAAAAAGTAACTGTTGTTGATTTACTGATAAGGTCAGCGGAAAATGGGCTCAAACATTAGCATGTCTAAGAGCACTCGTATGACTTCTGTTTGGAACTTGGTTATGTTATTAATAAAAATATCCAACAAAGTCTTGTCAGTTTGGTCAGAAACCTACATTTTCCAAAATGACAGCATTTGAAAATGTTCAGTTGCATGGGAAGCTTGAATCAGGTAAAAACAAGGATGACAGCACAATTTCAAGGGGTGGAGTCACAACAAAAATAAGGTCATTTCTGTACGAGGCGTCATTCCTGGGCAGCTACAGCAGGACAGCACAAGATAAACTGTAATATAACTGTAGTGATCAGCATCTGCAGTACAGAGCAGCAGGAAATTCACTACCCAGAAACCCCTCCGGTCCTGTGTCGTAGCGGGCAGAAGCTTGCTTATGTGTTTCGAATGCCGAGAGCCTGTTCCAGCTCTTGTCTCCTTTGCTGAACCTGAGAGAATGAGATTATGTGAGAAATGTCACTAAAAGGAGAGTGATTTTCCATGTAACCTTTGAGATTTCAAACAATGTTTCACAGTGGCTAAATAAGAAAACTGCATTGTAAAGCGTCACCTTTGAATAGAAATAACGACACACGGCCTCCTGAGCCCAAGGCTGGAAGTAGAACTCGGCTCTCCTCTCCTCCTCCGGGTTTCCTACCACATCCGTCATCGTCTGCAAGCACACCGAATTCAGACATCAGCAGAATAAGATGCAGCGGTTACTGATTAATCACTTTTGTCTGAAGCAAAAAACTTTCAGTAACTTGTCGCAATATTCAATCACAAGGAAATACATGCAACTGCTTTCCAACAGATGGTACATTTTTAGACTGATAAATCGCGCTTGAGAAAACGGATGCAAGCTTTATTTTCCCTAGCAATTTAGAAATTCAGCATCCCATGCAATTGCCTCTGAAACCCCTTCCCAACCCCCAAAAGTCATTACAAGTCCAGTCAGTTCACTAACCAACACTCAACTGAGCAAACATACAGATGGAGAAAGACTACAGCTCCGGGCGAAGGTTAAACAATCTCTTCCGACTAGCAAGTTTAGCATTTATGAACACTGCAGGATGTATGAAATAAATTGGAACCTCCAACTTCACATGTCCACAAAAGAATGGTATTATCATACTACCAGGACCAAAAAAGTATGGTAATATGAAGTCCACAGTATTTGGTCTCACCTTCAAGTCTCTGCACTGCGACTGGAGCCAGTCATTGATGAAGCCCTGCGGGTCTCGCGCGAAGCTCAACATGAACTCCCTTTGAGTCTTCAGCTGGTTAATAGTTTCGATGGTCTCATGGATCTGAGGGAACAAGCAAACATGTGTGAGGGATCATATTTAACATTTTAATTAAACAACAGTTCTGCTTCACTACTTCGGATGTGTAGTCATATGTGAACTTTGTCATTGAACGGCAGTATAAGAGCAATCACACTCAATCTTGCCTGACATCATTGAAGTTTTATTGTAGTCTGATCTTTCATCAACACAAAATGTCACAAAACACAAAGTTCAACCACTGACTGTGAAGGACAGAGATGTAGACTGTTGCAAACTGACTGGGGAGCCAACTGGGTCAAAGGGGAACAACAACAAAAATGGTCAAATGTATGTGTAAAAGTTCACAGCACAATTTAGTCAACTCTGATTATAAATCAATAAAGCTTATAAACACTAGTGGTTGCCAATATATTTTTTTTAAATGCCTGATACCTGTATTTATAGAGCAAGGTGACCAATATCATTCCAATATATAACGCAAAGTCTTGATAGCACTTTTGGTGAAATTTATTTATTAAACAAGTCAAAAGTATAATAATATTTAAAAAACAGAAAATCAACATTAAACATACTTGATCCCTTACCTTCATTATAAATAGCTCTATAAACAAATGTTGGGCTATATAAACTTTCAAAGAGGAAATGAAAGGAAGTGAACTTTCACTCACAGCTGATTTATCTTACTGACTGAACCAATTCACAATCTCTCAAGCTGAAAATCATGATTACCTCAAGCATGGAGTAACCGTGGCAACAATGTAACCACGGTGAGTCTGGTTGCTATCCCTGAAGTGGTTACTAGACTACTAAAGACTCAGCAATTAGAGAGGAATAAAAATTAAACATGACAGAGCTGATGGAAAGCAGGACTCTTTTTCCTGGACCACTCCCTGTCTTTTATCCGCAATATACCCGCTCGAAAACATTCAGACCGGCGTGTTGCCAAGAGTCACTTTGATATGCAGCAGACAAGCACAGGATGTGCCAAAGCAACAGAGCTGATCTTCAGAGAGAACGAGAACAGAAGCGGCCTCCCCTGTGTTGATGTGCCGAGCACTTTGAGGACTGTTTATCCAACCAGAACAAAGACGAAACTTTGGAGGCTTTCGGCCACATGCGAAACTTTCGTACCTTGTTGTCGAGGCCTGCGATCTCCTGCTGACTGGCAGTGGACAGCAGGAAAGAATTCATCTGGGTCTTCAGGGTGTCGTCCACCTCCACGTCTATATCGTAGCACGCCGTCTTCTTCTGGTCGTTGGGATCCACGCTGAGACACAATTGGATGTTTAGATATTACATCACAGATGAGGAAGAAGCAATGATTTTGCGTACCATAACAGCGCCGGCAGTTACCTTATGACGTGGTTGATGATGATTGGCTCGGGGGGCATCAGTAGTGCATGCAGCCGCTGAGGGATCTCAGAGAACTTCATCCTCTGGGTTTCAAAGATCTGAAAATGAGGAGAGCCAGCAATTATTGGGTTTCAAAGATCTAGAACGAGGAGAACCAACAATTACTGGGTCCCAAAGATCTAGAATGAGAAGAACTGACAGTTATTCTTTAGAAACTGTTCGAAAGCCATCAGGATCAGAAATTCATATTTCTTTCGATTCATGACTATTCAGTGCTACAGAAACACAACACACTTTAATAACTGACAAATGTGACAATAAAAGGTCCTCCTCTGTGTTTAAAAGAACTAGAAAAACCAACAATTATTCCTTAAAATAGATTTGAAGCATCAAGATTGCAAATACTATCCTGGTCAAAGGCGTTTATACAACTTGATCCAATCAAACGCACATTGAACAGAATTAAGTTCCACTGCAAACAACTGGCTTTTGTACAACTTCCTGAAGTCATACAAAATTTACATGCATTTTCAACTAACTATTTGGAGTTTTTCCACATAAATCTGATTTCCATTGGCTCAGATGGTCAATTTTCCTAACTGGGCATTTCCAGTATAAGACATTCAGCAACTCACATGATGTTACTATCATCAAATGGCCTATGATTACATTGTTAAAATCATCAAAAGACAAACTCCCTCGTCTGTTACCTGCTGGAGGTATTTGTCACAGTTGATGAACTCTCGTTCATGAGGGTCCTGGAGTTTGTGGGTCTTCACGTACTGCCACAGAGCCTGAATGATCACGGGTCGGGTCTGAGTGTGGATCCCCAGCAACCGGGCCAGCCTGGGGTCCAACTTAAACTGAGGGGGCTTGAAAGAGATTGATTTGTCCCATTAGTCACATTCACTAAAAATACTACTGAATGAAAAGGAAATCTAAAGAAAAGATCATCCTGTAGAAACATTTGTCAATGTGGGGTGGCACCACCTGCTGGTGGTTTCTCAGGATCAACAAGGGTATGTTTGGAATAGCATACTTAGTACACAGTACGTGTTTGTCATCACCTGGTAGTCCAGCATGAGCAGTACAGTACAGCGGACCCCAACATCTCCGGGCCTCTTCACCTGAAATCCGTCGGTCTCCTGAGTCGTGGCTGTTCGGTGCCACTGAAATCAAGGCAAAGACACTTCAATAACTGACAATTGGCACAAAAGTGACAACAAACAGGATCCAGTGGACAGTAAATCAGTGCACTAAGTACTACTGCTGAGAAATGCACTATTCTGCCTCCCACCTCCACCAAATGATTGTCAGGTCCATATAAGTCTTTATCCAACTCGATCACTAAAGACTTGAAAAAAGAAGAAAACTTCCTCTTCTGCTTGGTGGCTTCATATTTGGACACAGCAGTCTGAGGAGGAGACAAAAAAACATTAAGAGTTTTCAGAAATAACCTTGTACTTCTACAATGTCAATAAAGAGCCTCGCTTACGTCTTCAAGAAGTCGCCCCTCCACACGCAGCTCCCAAGATGCAACAGTACCCTCGCCGTCCTCTGCATCCGGTTTGGCAGGATTGAAGGTGTTGGAGATAAATATCCGTAGTTTTCTTTTTTGCTGCACAGAACAAACAGATGTTGAGTGACACCTTTTAATCAAATGTAGTTCAAGCACAAATGATGGAAGCACAGGCACATTTTTTTGTTCTTCTAAAGAAGTCAAATGACCAAAATATATCCAGAACAGTGTTGGTAAATAATCGGCATGAACCTTGATGGGTCTCTTGAGAGCTTCTTGAATATCGAGTCGTTTGCGCATGATGGTCTGGTCGAGCTTCCTCTCAAACGCCAGCAGGTCCATGTACGCCTGAGACTCAGGAACAAGTTCTCTGATCTAAAATCAGGCCAAAGAGAAAATCAACATGATCTAAAACAGCTTTTTAAACCATATCGAGCTGTTTTTATCACAACCAGCCACATCTTTAGCTATTCCCTTTTTGAGCTCAATTTATAATTGCAATCTGATGCAGTTTTTTTTTTCTTATTTGAAATTTTTTCTTATTTGCATGGGTAAAAAAAGTATACAGGAAAAAAAAAAGCAAGCCAAATGAGTTTTGCAAACAACGGGGTGTTTATCAAGCACTTGTACTGCACAAATGATGTCAATAGTTTTACATCTTGAATGGTTTAAAACTATTCAGACTTATTAGAGGAGTTAAAAATAGCAGATTTCATGGCCACTTACTCTTTGAGGTAGGATTTTGTCAGCCATTTTCTTCTTCTTGGCACTAGAATGAAAAACAGAACCATTAGAAAGAGCAATGAGTCCAATTAAGCACTTCAAATGATTTCAGTTACTTACTAACAAAGTCATTAGGTTTAATTCATCAATTGAAGTGTTAACTGGACTCACTGTTGGTTGCGATTCTGTTGCTGGACCTGCTGGATCTGATTTGGTGCCGGTCGCTTGCGGGACGGGTCCATGACTGGCATGCCGGGGCGGGACACAGGACTGGCCCCGTAACCTGGAGGCCCCATGGAGGGTCCCTGAGGGGTCATACGGCTGGCTGGAGGCATTCCTGGCCTCTGCAAATGTAGGAATGAAGGACAGTTATCCGAATGGGCGAAGACCATGAAATGATATTTCAATGTAATTTCACTTGAATGTTAAACGAGTGGATTTTGTATTGGGGAAACAAAGGGAAACCATGTGAAACTGTTGTATTAACAGCAGGAGTTCTCATTTCTTCTCTCGGACGGTTCACCTCTTGTTGTAAATGTCAAGAGTAGAACACTGGAGTCTATTTATGCTGGAAAAGGGGACTTAATAGTGCACAAGCTGTCGAGTCCTTTTTATGACAATTTATCAAGTGCAGATTAAAATGCTCATATCGTTCCTCTGCATTTTGTTTATTAATTTAACCCTTTATGGTATTGTGTTGCCATATGGCAACAATTAATTTCTACTTATTTTCTTGTTGTTCAGAAAAACATACAATATATTGCACTATGGGAATTACAAGTCAGGCCTTAAGGTAGCCAATAATGTGCTGTTTTTAAGACACATGACATTTGAAAGTCCCTCCAAAAGTCTTTCTCACCCTCACACGGAAGACACCTGCTCCAGAAATTGCTCTATTAACCTCATTTCTAAACATCTCTTCTCAAGGGGATTTTTATAGCATCTTTGATAAGTAAATTAGATATTTTTATTCACAAATATGTATAACATAGTTTTACTGTAAATTGAGAAAATATCAATGTTTCCATATGGCAATGCTGTATCACAGTGGAATTGCAGTGTGTGTCCCCATTGGGATTTTTTTTTTATAGATAGTAGCATCAACAATATGATTGCAGTTAATTATTTATTTGAAGTGTGTATTGTAGTAAATTTGTATTTATATATAAATAAAAAAATGGATTTCTTCTTTTCAGAAAATGAATACAGCAATATTTTTCGGGAAGGGCAATGAGAAGAGTGCAGAGTAAGCTCTTCCATGTGATGAGAGTGAGGATGAGTTAGCCAAATTATTGGGTAATGATAGGGATCTACTTATTTTTGGTTTGCATGAGTTCCAAGTATATAAAGCTATACATTTCTAAAATAAATGTGCATTTAAACAAAAAAAACTTTTTTTTATGTGTATGATTGAAGCTATTTCATGTAATAAAATATTTCATGGTTAGAAGAGTGCATACCAGAGGGTTAAGTGAATCTATAAACAACCTTGAATCTCAACTCAAACATGTGGTAAATGAAAATTGCAAAAAAAATTGAATTGTGGGAAAAATGAGAAAACTATGTTTTTCTCCAAGTAAAAGAGTAAATGCATTTAAGTTTTACTGAAGGACGTACACAAGCGTCAAAGAAAAACAGCAAAACAAAACCTTCCATCCTTGAATGCAAGTCAGCACAAATTCTCCACATATTTCAAACTAATTGTAAAACGGGTGATTGTATAGAATTCACAAACAACACAATACCATTTTAGTGGCCCTTAAAGTAGCTTAAGTCACAATAAAGCACACAGAAATCATTGATAAGTAAAATAAGTGTCGCAAATCACCACTCTTTATACAGATGGTCAGTGAAGCTGCTCTTAGGAACACTTTAAATCATGCTGAGAACATGATACTTCTCAAATTCATGTTCTTTTTTAAATTAAACTATTTATTAGAGTTAGGCTAGTTCACCCAAAAATCTCACCCTGAAGCCATCCTAGGTGTATATGACTTTCTTCTTTCAGCCACAACACAATCTGTGAAAAATAGCCTGGCTCTTCAAAGCTTTATAAAGGGAGTGACTGAGTGATATACATGATTTTGAAGCCCAAAAAAGCACATCCATCCATCTTCGATGTAAGCCATAGGGATTCGTTTTATGGATAGATGTGCTTTTTTGGGCTTCAAAATCAAGGGTACGTTACCATTCCCTCCCATTATAAAGCTAGGATATTTTATAATATAACTCTGATTGTGTTAGACTGAAAGCAGAAAGTCATACACATAGGTTATGTAATTATGGGATCATTTTCCTTTTTGGGTGAACTATCCCTTTAAATTGTTTGCTGATAGTATTTTAAAAAACAAATGTATTCAGCTGGAAAAACGCAAAACATAAGCATTTCCACGGGTGGTCTCAGACACACTGAATGCATAATGTAACGTTCACTTAGTTATAGTAACATCAACATAAACACACTGGCCATCAATGCAGCCAAACCCATCTGGATGAAGCTCTTGTAACGTTAGGCCCCACCACCACACAAACCCAGTATTTATGCGGAGACTCTCCTTACATCATCAAAACTAACTGATGATTGCTTTTCTTTTGCGTGCATTTTAAGTTAAACTCACAGACATAATCTGATCTGGTTTATTAATAAGAAGCATATGAAGTTTGATGCTTTGCAGTGACCTACTCAACGCAACATCACTGCGCACGCAAATCAATACAAAATATTCTGATTTGAACACTTTTAATTAATTTCAAAAGATTCAGAATGTTTGGTGCATTGAATAAACACACGATTCCGGCATGCAAACATTAAAACCAAACCCCTCCGTTTAGGTTCGGCTGCTTCTTTGTTCTCCTCGCGCCTTACCGGGTATCCTGGCATCGGTGATCGATACATATGGTTCTGCGGGCCGCCGGGTCCCATCCGTCCTGAGGGCGTACCGGGACCCATACCGGGCCCTGCTCCGGCTACTGGCGGCCCGGGTCCTAATGGGGCTCCCCCGCCTCCGGGTGTCGCAGGCTGAAAACCACTACGCGCCGCCATCTTCTCCGCGAGCCGCAAACAGACAAGAGCACCACCGGTGTGAAGTGAACGAGTATCGCGAGAGTTGAAGAGCACGAACTATGAGCATTGATGGAGTCTCGCGAGATGTGAAGAGACCCCGCCTTCGCACTGACGACATCTGAAGAATATTATCTCATCAATATTTCTATTAAAGAAGATGAAAATAAAAAAGATATTTTATTTATAACATGATTGTGTTTATTAACAAAAACATTTTATATTTTATGGATATAGCGGTTAACAGTGAGGAAAGGCTTTAACTTTAATTTGTGTTACCATGGTTTTACAATAACCATGATTTTTTTAGGAGTTTTTTTTTGTAGTAAAACCCTGGTGAGTTTTCGTAAGGGAAGTAGGCTACAAAAACATTGACTCCTGGGTTGTAAGTAATTAAAAACATATAGCCTACAAACTTTATAAAATAAAGATGAATAATACAAAAGCCCAAATTGTATAAATTGTGTAAAAAAGTGTATAAATTCCCATAACATCCAAAAGAGGGAGACAAACATCCATGAATGAGGCCTATGGGCTGACGACTCATACACATACAAAATAAAGCATTACATTTTCTAATTACTTTGTAGTGCTTCGTCACGTTTGTCAACCTCGTGCATTTTGTTTGTTATAAATAAAAAAACAACATAAAAACAAAACAGATATAGGCCTAGATAATTTCTATGCCATATCTGCTGACATGAATGAAACATCACACTCTGAATAGTTAAAATGGCTTCTGTCCACTGCAGTGGGCATCGGAATAAGATTAGATCCTGGTAGAAGTCAAGCATCTCTCTCTCTATGTCCTTCATTTTGACATTTGGGCTTTCATCCTAATGCACAGATGTACACACACAAAGTGGTTTCTATAGCACTCACTGCGGTTGATTAAAAGGGCCGAGCAGCTTCCTGTAAGTCACATTTCATTGGTCACACACACTCTGATGATATCATTAAACTCTTTCCCATTAGCGCACTCTAAAATCAATCCCTTAATTTGCTGTGCACATATATGTGTATGAG
Organism: Meda fulgida; assembly: GCA_030578275.1. Classification (NCBI taxonomy): domain Eukaryota; kingdom Metazoa; phylum Chordata; class Actinopteri; order Cypriniformes; family Leuciscidae; genus Meda; species Meda fulgida. The sequence continues at coordinate 59,427 of JAROOJ010000035.1, forward strand.
GTGTGATGTATTACTGGTCAAATGTTTCCATGGAGACTATAAAAAAATGACCTTATCATTTGTAAAATTCCCTAATATTTCTAGTTTCTGGGTATTTCTCAGATCAGTTTATCACGGACAGTTGTTGTAAAAGCATGTTTGTCATCATTATGAATGAGAACGTTTCCTTTTCTTAGTAGCTTGAAAGGTTTTATTAATTGTATTGTGCTGACAGGAATAAACTTAAGCTAATTTGGTGCAATTAGTTGCAGAACGTAAAACAGGAACAGAATGTCTGATTCATCTCATTAGAAATTAAAGAGTTGGCTTTACATTTCAGTCACCTTCAGTTTATGTTGCAAAAGGCATCTTCATTAGCCTTATTCTCCCTTCTATTATGTTAAAAGAGGATGTTTTATTGTTATTGAGCCTTCATATTCTGAGGGAACAAGATTATAGAAAACATTTCTTTGGAAATCTTCTTTCTTGCCATCTTATTTGTGCCGCTCTACTTGCAACAGGCCAGGAGATTTCTCATAAGATGCAACATTTGATATGATTGAAAAAAGGTTGCTAACAGTGATTTAAAGTGAATGAAGGTTAAAGATCAATTCTCTGAGACATTGTACTATGTTGATAGCTTATGAAACTCTTTGAAACATATTTCATGCCCAGGAATATCATGTATATAATATCATATGGTGCTGTTGTCACAATAACAAAATATGAGATTCCAGCTGATATAATCTGGTTATTATTTATTTCTGTATTGAAAACGAACATCAATCACATACTACACCTCAATAAAACTACAGTGACAGATCCACAATCCCTTTTTTCCAAGGTTATTTGTTTGTGGAAATCCCACATTATGAGATAAGCGCGCTCAGCTCTCATGTGTGACAGAACATTTTTGAAAAACACATTATTATAACTATGTAATTGTGCCATCAATGTTTATCCTCAGAATAATAGCTGTTATTAATGCGGGTCATTATTGCTGGCTTGGTAATGTGTTTTTTTGCCCATCACTCGTATCGAATAATAGAACTATAGATTACAGAGAGAGATATTTTTATGTCTTTTTTCAGGAGAAAACCACATTGAGGTCAGATTCAATTCACTCAACTGTGGGTACCTTATATAGTACTATATCTTTACACCAGGGATGATGCAGGGCTACTAAGTGGGTAAGACATACAAACCAAAAATGTTGCTGCTTGTAAACAAAGCAAAATCATTTTTAGTTTTATCATCTTGAAGCCAGTCACATGATATCGCAGTGTCCTTCACAAAATGATTATTGATGATTCTGATGTGCATCTGATGCTTCACAAGATGCTGGAGCTCCTAAATCTGATGGATATATGCAAAACTGGCATGAATGCAAATGAAGGTCTCTCCAGTCGACCCGGTTAAAAGCGCGAGTGTCTGGTTATTAATAATCCTCTCAGAGCGTGATGACACTCTTATCAGTGACAAACGGCTGCAGTTTCTAATTGTGCCTCGAGATCTGACAGGATAAATTGGCATAAGGGCAGAAACTCCCGACAGTTGCATTATGGGAAATGAATAGTAACTCATTTTCGGTGAGCGAGTACCAGTGTGATGAACTCAGAGGCTTGTAGGGAACTTCTATTTTCACGGTTTCAGATGATCTGAAAAATGAAGTGACACAGCTAATGTGATCATACTTTATAGGATCGTAGCACCTATCAGGTGACATGGTCTACTCAATTATGAAGACATATCTGTCACCAATTATAAATCGTGTGACATTTAGCCTAGAGGAAGGCACTGTTGTTCCACATTGGAGAGAAACCATTTTTTTTTTTTTACCATGTCATTATTGTGTTTTTATGGATTTGGTAATATGTTACTACCATGGCTTTTTTGTAGCATGGTATTCTTTGATCTTAGTTGTACAAGGATACCTTCAGCGTGTTATTTTTTTAATGTAGGCCTATGATGCACGAACTGTACGAGGCTAAGGATGGATGGTATGTGAATTTGATGAAGCCTTCGAAGGATATTGTTCTAAACCAAACAAATTGTGCATTCCTGAGAGCAGCAGCTGTGGTGAAGCAAGAATAAATCTATCTTTCTAAACGCATGTATTTGATGCATTTGGAGGACGAGGAGGAACGTCTCAAAAGGCACTAGTGTTGCACTACAAGATCCTCATCAGAATGCGCTGCCGGTTGCGTCGCTGGCAGTCGTCCCTGCATCTGCACTTCAGCGCCGAGACCACAGCAGGAAATGACATCCATCAATCATGTGTGATGTTCTCCACTTCCTTTAAACAAACAGAGCATATGCTGGACCGATCGAGTCCTTGCGGGTGACTTTGGACAATGCAGTCTGTTATTCATTTTTAATCATGGTTCTGATGCCAGAAGGCTACTTTAATGCACATCTTCCCGAGAAGAGTCCTCTGATGATCTTGATGGATGTCTCACGCTCGGATGTTTCTTTTCTTCCTCCTGGGTTTGATCTTTCAGCTCATGCACTCGTATACTGTATCCTGAAAGCGTCTGATGCCCATGAACATTGCCTTCATCTTTCATCTCCCCGTTTCTACTTTCCATAATGTAGGTTCAAAATTAATTCTACCTGCTGTTTGAATTCATGAATAGTTTTGAGGTAAGTGAACATTAAGGCTGGGAATTGGGAACCACTTTAATTCAAAACCATTTTCATTCCATTTATTTAAAGAATGCAGCAGCTGAATAATTTCCATGATGTCCGGTTTTGCTAACAGTTCTTGAAGGTCTGCGTTCTTCTGTTGATGCAAGCGTAATGTTGTACTAAAAAACTGCTACTAAAAGTGCTTCTCCGCTTTTAAATGTAAAGCATCATGGCTTAAGTGAGGTTGCACTCTAGTATAGTTCACAAACATAAACGAATCCTGAAGAATTATGATAATAATCTACTTCTGAGGTTAAACATGAATAATCATGACATACACCTCCAGCTGAATGAAATCAGTGAGACGTTAGTAAAATTATGAATATTTATTATTAACTTCATTGATAAATAGAACAGCCTATTATCTGCCGACTGCACTATCAGGCAATATGTATGTTTGTAGTAAAAAAACAAAACAAAGCAAAGTTTAACAGAGTAATAATGAATCTGCTGATTATCATGACAACACTGATAAGAATATTTTATCATTCTTTAACATCACCTTTACATTTCGGTGGTCTTATTTGTGCTTTGATATGAAGTTCGCGACATTAACAAATACGTCTCGCAAGTACAGAATTCAAATAAACAATAATAATTTGTTAAATGCACAGTTCATTTTTCATTAACAATCAAAATAAAGACAGAAGAATAACAGTCTCAAACGAACAAACACACACATTCACACATACGCACGCACAACTAGAATACTGGTGTGTCGTGCGAGTGATCGGTCTGGTCCACCTAGTACAAACTCTTTGGTTTGTTACATTCTTGATCCAGAGAAGATGTTCATCCAGAAACAGACCAGCAATATCGCGCAAATGATGAAAGATTCGTCACATACATTCATGTTCAGTCACACCTTCATGCACTCATAAACAATCATGTATTCATACAGTAGCCCTAAAAGTATTTGGCCACTTGAGTCACACTTAAAAATGTCTGAAAATGAGTTCATTGGCCACAAAATATCAAAGCAAGTGTCAAAACGTTTAATAAAAAGTAAGTTTGTTTCTTAAGCTATAAAAGGAAAGATGGTGTTAACTCTTTCCCCGCCAGTGACAGACTTTTTCGGCTGTCTGTGTTTTCAATGTTATATGGTAGGGGGCGCTATTACACATCTTCTGAAAGATTACTGAATGAAGAAGAAGAAGAAGAAGAAGAAGAAGAGGAGGAGGAGGAGGAAGAAGAAGAAGAAGAGGAGGAGGAGGAGGAAGAAGAAGAAGAAGAGGAGGAGCAAGAAGAAGAAGAAGAAGAGGAGGAGGAGAAGGAGGAAGAAGAAGAGGAGGAGCAAGAAGAAGAAGAAGAAGAAGAAGAAGAATTTAGCGATATCATATGTAATCACATGCACATGTAAAATAACGTGATCAACAATAAACAGCATATAAATCAAATCTGCCTAATGTTACTGAATGAAATGTGGACTCATGACGATCTATAGAACTGTGAAGCATTAGGGGTGTTGATGGACTCGATCTTCATCTGTGTTTTGATCATCGTTCTGAATATGATCCAGATATAGTCTTAGACAAAAAATGTGATTTTCTCAGCTTTTTGCTCAAAATGTTGCTCTTTTATTGAACTTACCCACATTCAAGTGTTGATAAAAAAGAATCAATGAAGCTACAATAAAATGTTTTTTTTTTTTTTTGTTGCTGCTTAAAAGCAGAGGGTCTGTTCTTTTGATATATTGCATGTTCAGATATTCATACAACAAAATATTCTGGAGGCCATGAACATTTTGTGAAAATGATAAAAAAATAATACTTGAGGTGGCTGGAAACTTTAAAAAAAGCAGAAAAAAAACGCAGGTGGGGAAAGAGTTAATGGGAAAAGGAAAGAGCAAACAGTGAAAATGAAGAACTTCAGGAGAATCCACTAAAAACACCTGCTGATTCAAAGACGGAGAGCATAAGTGATGAAGAAAAGTGAACATGAGTAAAGAGAAAACAATCCTGCAGCATTTGAGATGCGCAACTGCTTTCTAATGCGACTATTCTCACACATTTGTTCGAGTAACTCGAGTGTCACAACATCTTTTGGAGCCACTGTATCCTTTTGAAGACTTTCCATTCACATCTATTGTTTGTTTGTCAAATACTAGACTAATCCTAAACGTAAAATAAAACTTTTTGGCATTTTTAAATGTGAATTTATACATTGTTTCGTTTCTTTCTGAACCGTTGTATCATTGTAAAGATGTTCTCACAAGGTGCTTTTGACAGCTTGCTATTCTTCTGGGGTCACGGAGAAATTTCATCCCCACAATAACAGCAAAACCTGCACACGCACACATATACACACACAAACAAACTTTACACCATCTTCCAACACCTGTATATAATTGAGGCAAACTTGGCGATAGTAATAATGAAATCGAAATAAAAATAAAAACATGCACAGGACCACCAGCATGCATTGAGACCTGTAACACAATGTTATATGGGACCCGAACCCTCCAGCGTCCCGAACCCCCCCACCCCACCCCCCATTACACATGTAATGGTCACCTTGTTCGGGAAGTTACATACCTCTGAGATACACCGAGGCAGAATCGATCCAGCAGATGGGACTAATGAGGCTACATACAGTGAATAAGCGCTATATTTATCTACTGATCTACATAAGCCACTGGTCTGAAGACAGTTTAGAGCCGTCACTATGTACACAAAAGGCATCAGGGTCCAGCTGCGAGAAGCTATTCGATGTCCGAGTCACGTTATGTGTAATTTGGCGTGGGGAAATCGCTCCACATTTAAGAGGCTTCAAGGAGTTTTGTTTTTGAGGCAGTATTTCCTTTAAATTCTTCAAAAAACATCAACAGTTTTGCACATTTCCATGTAACGTGTTAGTGAAAATATACTTTGCTGATTGGTAGCTTTCCTCTGACGTCAGGTTATATCTCAGGTCATGGTGGATTTCCTGTGTGAAGCAGATCCAGAAGGTTTATCTGTAATGTCCGGTTGTGAATGGAGTCCGTACTGATGTGATCGGCTTTGGTTGTTCTCTGTCAGACAGGCTGCTCTGGCTTTAAGCTCAGCAAGTGAAGTCCTCGAAGTTGCCCTGGCCAGGATGGTGAGGTAGCATGTTGGCTGGGTAGGTTGACGGGGTACGAAGGTTGTCACAGGGTGCCTGAGAGGAAACAGATCATCAGAAACTGCACAGTACAAACTGAATACTGCACACTAGTTTCTTTTTAAGTAGTACATGAAGCATTACACAGTATCAGGGCTTGCCATTAACATCCGACAAATGTGTGTGGATTTCAGCAGTGGTGTGTAATGCAGTCACTCCTACTTTGGCGGGTTGAATTTTTATATATACAGGCCCTTCTCAAAAAATTAGCATATTGTGATAAAGTTCATTATTTTCCATAATGTAATGATAGAAATTTTGGGTTTTCATGAGCTGTATGCCAAAATCATCAGTATTAAAACAATAAAAGACCTGAAATATTTCAGTTGGTGTGCAATGAATCTAAAACATATGAAAGTTTAATTTTTATCATTACATTATGGAAAATAATGAACTTTATCACAATATGCTAATTTTTTGAGAAGGACCTGTATATACACATTTTTTAATTGAAGTCTTCTAAGGTCTCTGAAATAATAAACTTCGTGCAATGTAGTGTCAAAAATATAGATTTTTCAATAATACATTTCGATACTGAAATATCTGAAACGCTTCCAAAACTGATTTTCCACAGAATAGACACCTGATACGGCACTCTGCTTTCTCAATCACTCATCTCTCTAACAGCGACACACAAACCCGTCTCTCCTCACTCACTCGTTTCATTTGCTCTGGATGAATATTGTTGGTGTTACATGGCTTGAATTTTGGCATGGGATTGCGCATAATTTTACTCATTCCTGCAGATTTGGTACTCGCATCCAAAGTGTGCGCGCATAAAGCCGCCTCTCAGCAGTAAATGTAGTTATTTTTTGCTGCTTATTGCACTTAAACACTCAAATACACACAAAATCATGTCAAAATGCTGGTTTTGGTGAGGAGTCACATAAATACAGTCAGTTATATTTTAAATGAATGTAAACAGTGCATGTGTAATAGCATAATGGATCTGTGCGTCAGGTCTTAAAGTGACAGCAGCCTAATATACCTGCTGCAAAAATAATGAGATAATATTAAAGATATCTATATGGCTGCCCCCCCCCCCCCCCCATCAATGTCAAAATTGTGGCCAGTGTAATTGTTGAGTGGCTACTAACTTTGGAAAACCACTAGCCACAGTGGGTGGTGAGCAGAAAAGTTAATGTCAAGCCCTGCACAGTGTGGAGCAATAACTATTTCAAACATAACCTCATCTGTGCATATATGTAAGTTGCCATCTCCGGCAATAAAAATGCATTTCAAATAGAATTTTGTCAGTCTAATAAAACAATGACTCAAGATGATGCTAAAACAGTTACTACAGATACTACTAGTTCAATCATCACACTGACAATAAAAGGTCAAGTTGAGTGCATTGCATTATGGGCAACATCTGCTCTGTTGTAGCTTCATTAAAAAAAACAAAAAAAAACCCGGCAAATTGTACACAATATACATATACTGCATAAATAGTAGAGTGGTATGCAGTATATTCCGAAACAGTCTTGATTCTGTGTTAGTATGAGTTTATCGGTCAGCACAGATACTGGTGTGATAGTTACTGACGTGACGCTTCACGTCGTCCAGGCTGAGAACAGCTCCTCGCTCATTGTTGTCTCTCCGCTGGTGTTTCTTCTTGGCGCAGCGACACAGTTTGAACTTGATCACCTGCGAAGAGAGAAAACAAACCCGCACATTAGAACTGCTGTTCAGTTCACACTATGGTATCTGCTGTCTGTAGATGGTCATGAGGAGACCAGTTGATAAAGCGTTTTTGAAGGTTTTTTTTAGTTTAGGATAAACAATTTCAGAAAAAAAAGAGTAATGGAAAATCTCCAGCAAATCAGAACGCAAACAAATATTTAAATTGAAATGCATTTGGTGGTAAACTATTTCATACAAATGTGATAGAAAAACATCCCATGTGAGATTAAGCTGTACATGGATGACAGGGATATATCAAACTAAAAACTTGTGGGTTTGTAGATGTAAGACTAGCATAGTTCTATTTGCATCTTGGTTCCCAAGTAAAGCACGCATTCAAAATAAACATTTTCCAGGAAGTCGACACTTTCTTTTTTTCCCCAAACGTTGCTTTTCTAGAAACAGACAGAAACAATATGAAGACGCAGATCTGAGCTTGTAACTGGGTCATTTCCCCCTATTCCCCATGAGGGCCTCCTGACACACAGAATAACATGATGGATGGATGATGTATTGTTTCAGTTTAAACCAGCCAGATTATACAAACACAAGTCCTGTAACTGACAGTATTTGTGCCTCATTTCCTGCAAACGACACCAGTTTCCACCTGCCATATCTTACAGGTTGTCTTCCATCTGTCCTAATGTCACTGGTAATACTTCGAGCCTGCCGTTGAGTCTGAACACGACTCAAGGGAATTTTTACATTGAGTGTCAATCTATCAAAACTGTGGCGCATTGCGCGGTTCATGCATATTTTACCACAAGAATGGTTTTGGGTAAAGGATTCCCAACTGAACGCTTCTATTCTGGAATGTTAAAGCAGTATAAATGGGTTCAATTTCTCAATTGCTAAATAAATGAGAAAAACTATCACAGTGCTTCAGAAGCCTTAGTCATGACCTTCAAGTTCACCTAAAAGATTTGTACATCAACATCATCAACATAATGTGTGATTTTGGTCAGAATAAAATAAGTATATTTGACTGTTATATTTTTTATCTCTCTTATTCAGATTAAGGAAAATCAGGCATACAAAAAATCATCCCCAAGTTTCCACAGTGGAAATGCTTTCGCTAAACTTTATGAAAAAATACATGATTTCGAACAATGTTAGGGTAAGTAAATTATAGCAGGTTTTTCATTTTTGGGTGACCTATGTCTTTCACATCTCAATCTGTCTCTTTTATCTTCCAGCAGAAACATCTTGAATGCTTGTGCCTGTTGTTTTGCACAAGCTAATATGAGTCTGTTGCGCAGCGGTGCAAGTCAGCACTTCCTGTAAAAGGTCACATGATCTGTTATCAATCACTGACATACAGAGATATCCAAGGAGCGCGCGAGACAACAGACAAGAAAAAATAGCTCTCCTGGCATCTCCACCCTGTTTTTCCACTCATATGTTTTGGTGAGTAGCAGTACTGGGCGTTTGACAAAGGATTTTGCTGCTGATATAACATTAAGAAAAAATCATTAATACTGTGATGATTTATGACTCACAATGCACAGGTATTTTTCAATATTTTAGCCGTATGCTCAAAGATACATATATATCCATACATATAGTTTGTAGCACAGAGGTTCAAGTCAGCACTTCCTTTAAAAAGGTCACATGATCTGTTATCAATCACTGCCATACAGAGATACCCAACAAACAAGAAAAACAGCTCTCCTGGCATTGCCAGTTGAAAACATCAATAGGAGGAATAATATCGCAATATTTTTTATGCAACATCACCCACCCAAGTGTGTAATACTTGTGCAGATGAGACCAATACTTATCAATCATCTTAAACAAAATCATAGGACAATATTTGGCAACATCTTTGCTGCAGACGATAAGTTGATTAAGATGCTAATGACAGAGCTTCGTAATGCCCGAGGCACTGCATCTGCCGACAACACTGAATCCGCAGCTCGCTTTGAATATAATTCTGGTAGTTTGCTTCTGCTCCTGCTCTGCTTGCTTACCTGCCGAATCACCTGTTATCAGATCCGGTGACAATTTTCCCAATCAAAAGATAATTCCAACCTTTGCCTTCAGGGTATTGATATCTCAGAAGCAATCACATCATAAGCAAAGGCTTGGTAAATAATAATATATTTACACTCAGTTCATTTAGATTCAGATTGTGGCAAAGGGTCTAGAGTGGAAGAAATCTCCAGTGTTAAGAGAGCACTGCTTTTGTGAAGGTCATCTCAGACACAATTACAGGGGAGAGGAGAATATAAGGCCATTGTGAGTGACTGAAATTTTCACATCTGTGAAGTTTCAGGGTAAATATTTCTGAAGGGTCTTTAATACGTAGAAAAAAGAAGAAATAACAGGTGCAGGTTTGGATTTGAGTCATGGAGGTCTTACCTCATACAGATAGTCAAAGAGCTCCAGGACGGTTAAGATACTGGCCCCGATAAACAGCCCCATCTGTCCTCCAATGTCACCTGAAACCGTTTAGCTCAGTAATTAGTCACCTCAACACACTTTACAAGCTTTGTAAAATATAGGGTACGTTTACACAACAATGATATGCTTTAAACGGAGAAGTTTTTCCTTTGAGTTTTCTGCATACAGGCGACACCATTATCAAAACGATCCCCATTCACACGCATCCGAGAAAACGACTTAAAAAGCTGTATTCTGCTGCCAGGCCATTAGATGGCGATGAAACACTATAGACTGAACATGTTGTTTACATGGAGACGTTTTTTCCCGGTTTCAAAAATGTGCATTCTCAGGCACCGAAAACACTGTTGTCGTGTAAGCGAACGGCCTAAACACATAAAATGTTGTACGTTTTTAGGTGAAAGCGGTGTCGTGTAAACAGCCACATAGTGTGTGAATGAATAGTTCAAAAATGTTCAAATACTTTAAAGTGTCTCAGTTTTATGTTTAGAGTCACAATAAGTAACTTTGACTTTCTAAAAATTGTAACACTGACTTTGTTTGGGGGAGCTATTTTTGTAAACAATTAGTAAAATAACCACTGGAGATGTCAAGGAATCAAATAATCCTCTTGACGTCTGGGAAAATGCCACTCACCAAGAAGGCCGGCTAACTCGTAGGCTTTCTTCTGCTCGATGGTCTCGTAGTTCAGGGCCTCGAAGAAGATGTCCAACACCATGATGTTTTCTCTAAAGGGCAGAACAGAAGGGAAAGGTGAGGACTTCAACTGAATTTACTTCCACAATCCTCCCAATCCTTCACACCATCCCTCCAAGCATCGATCCACAATCTCTGCCAATTTCACAGCATTTCTTTCTCTTATCTGCCACTTCTGTAAGCAGCTGGTTGGAGACGAACCAGCGGGGACCTGGGGCTATTTTAGACACAGCTGGAGTTGAATCTGAATGCCTCTGTTACGTTTTTGCACCATGGCACTTCAGAGTTTACATCATATAGTTAGAACGTACTCTACTTCTTAACAAAAATAAATTGAGTTTTTATTAAGAACATTTTCTACACATATTCACTGCAAAGGGTGTGAAAGTTTAATTCTTTTTCCTTACTGATTTCATTTTGAAAGTTTAATTAAGCTTCAGACGAGAGCTGCAGTTATTTCATGAGTGTTTGCACAAGCATTTCAAAGATACCTGGAAGCCAAAAACACTAAAAAGGTTGGCCTTAATGGTACTTTTGTAACACCTTTATCGACGGATGAACCTTCATTGGAGTAATGAAGTGCTACTTTAAAGCCAAGTATTAAAATCACCATCATCCTCCTTTAAAACCCAGAGATTACATCATTTGGGTTCAAAACATCAGTCTCCCTGCTTTAGATTAATACATAACCCTATTACTGTCAAAGATAAGTAGATGAGATGGCAGATCTAAGATTATGTATATGATTCATTTCCTAAATTTTTAGAAACCATGGCAGAGATCCGATTTTTAGCCATTTCACTAGGAAGTCATCAATATCTTTGGGAACAAGCAGAAAACTAAATAGAGGCATCCATCCATAGTGTTCAGAAGATTAAATTCCCCCAAGTTCTTCAGGTCTTCAACTTCTCTTTTCCTGTTCTGAATGTAAAATACTGCAAATAATTTATAACTGTTCCACATGACTTCTCTTTTCATCTCTAAATGCAAAATACTGCAAATAATAGTTCTTCTCCATTTAGTTCACACAAACATAAGAAAAGGGTTTCATGAAAGTTTTGATTGTCACTGTTTTATACATTCAGGCTGACAATAATTTCACAAATGAAACGGCACAACCCATTGCTTTAAATTAGTACTTAACACATCAGCTGAAAAGGAAAGTCATTCTAGTTTGATGAAAATTTTGGAACACAACTTTTCATACACAGATGAATTATGCATTGAAACGTATATTAAGAAATAAAATGCATATTTCATGTTGACATTAGATCGTAACATCTTAGTATGTAAATCAACACCCCATACTAATATAATTGCCTGTTGAAAACACAGTAGCAAACTAAGTGCAGCAACTTTCTTGACCCCAATCTGTAAAGGAAATTAGGATTCGTGTTGTTCCAGATGGTTGCGGATGTGGAGACATTTCCTGACATTTCTTAGAAGGCAGTGATGTGTTACATGTCTGCCATGCTGTTCCCTGCTTGGATGATTGGCTGTCGGGATCGTGTGTGATGGCAGACAAAGAGCCCGGTAAATTACTGATGAGGCGCTAAACAGCTGACAGTCTGAACAATTAAACATTTAGGGCATCACAAACAAAAAGCACACATTTAAACCTCACTAAATTTAGTTTATGCTTAAGGAAACGAAGGAATAACATTTGCCAATTAGATCAGAAAACATGTACTTGTTTCAAGATAAACAAGCTTCATATATTTTGATCTGTGGTCTCTAAAGGCCGATCAGATGACGCAAAACTTGCAAGATAATTTTCTAAACAGTTCAAATTGCTTCACTACATTCACTGGTCTGGCTGTTCTGCCAGGTGTCTGAATAGGACAATATATTTACAACATCTTTGCAGAGAGCAGAGACATTGTAATGACTGCAACCCTACAGCAATGATAGCAAGAAATTAGAGCTGTGATATTTTAATGCATTTCTTTCCTTAGTTTCTCCCTAAAAGCCAAAACTTGACGTCCAAATCAGCTAGATCAGTGATTATCGTAAAATATAGTCTACTGTTGCTACGCTGCAGGGTATGCTCGATAATAAAGAGTTATTAAAACTGCATTAAGCTTTGAAAGTTATGCTATTCCCCAAGCGGCTTTCTGTGCGTGCGCTCCGAGACGGAGTGGAACAAGTAAAGTGAACTTTGAACTTTGGGTTCGAGTCTAAGTGGTCAAATACACACAGAAATATGTCAAAATGCTCAGCTTGGTGAGTATTCTTAAACACGGTTAGTTATGTCTTAATTGAACATAAACAGTAGGGGAATAATTCGCATGACTCTTAAAGTCTTAAAGTGACAGCAGCCTAATATTCCTGCTGCCGTCTGTGTCATTAAAAATCAAACAACAAAAGACAGAAAAAAATCAATCACTGCTCTTTAACACATTTAGTAGGTTTAATCATATTTTTAATTTAAAAAGTGAAGACTATGCAGTGGTTTTACATTTGATTACTTTCTATTGATTTTTTTTTTCACAGAAATGCTGTATTTCTTAAGCTCTAAGCCTAAACTGTTCCTTATCACCTCTTAGAGAGGGAATGGAATATGTTGCACATGTTTCTTGCCAATAAATAATGAGTTGTCAATTCATGATACTTTTTTATACTTAAAATACATAGTTGTTAAGAATAGTTGGCCTGTTATTTATTGGCCAATACTGCTTCCAGTAATCAGAGATCAGCACAAAAAATCCTGATCTGAGCACCCTTAGTAAATATTTATCATTTTAAGTGTCTGCACAAAATTCACCTCGTTCAGATAAAGTTTTGCAGTGTCAGATTAGAAAAATGACCTGTTCAGTATTTTGGTTTAATGAGATTTTGGAGCTACCTAGTGTCACGGTACGTGTAACCACACTCACGAAGATGAAGATAAACGTTAGGACAAAATGACTTTAATAATAATTATCTTGAAAACAGGAATAATTCACATGAAACACAAACGAGAACCGATAAACACTGAGGGAGAACTGAGGAATTACAAGCAGGAACCAAACAAAGGAGCTGATGAGGTAATTAACAGAACACCGGAGCAACCAAATGAACTAACCAGAACATAGAAATACTGGGTCACAGAGAACACAACAGATTAGACATGTGACACCCAGTGCAACATGACAGAAATATAAACCAAGACGACAACAAATGGTCTTGTCGTGGCCAAAACACTGGGATTTGGCTGATTGTTTTGCTTGAATTTCTATACAACTTTGTAAAGCAAGTAAGACTCACGCAATGTACTGCTCCGACTTGTTGTACTTCTTGGCCAGGTATTTGGCGGAGGCTTTGCTGGGGATCTTGACAAAGGACAGCTCTTTGCCATAGCGCGTCATGTTGCAAGGCGTCTCACACACGCAGTAATCATTGTCTCTCTCCACCAGAAAATCTAGAGCCAGAGAAAAAGAAAGAACATCTTTCTTAACTTCAAAAATCCTGGATGAAAAACAATGGGACAGACGAAGAAGTATAAAAAGGCCCAGGGAAGTGGACGGTGAGGTTAAGCGGGGGGGGGGGGGGGGGGGGGGTCATAAATCAGGCTGTCCCATTGTGGCCTCGGGTTCAGCTATCTGTAATGAGGACCGGATGGGTTCAACGAGGAAAATTGGCCTCCAGACTGAAAGGTTTCTGCATGGAGGCGGCAGATTTCTTACCTAGAGCTGGATCTGCACATTCCTTATACTGCTCCGGGGTGCAATATGGAGCGTCTCCTAAAGACAGAGAAACAGAGCCTATAAGTGAAGAAGACTCTCAGAAACAGCAACAGTAAAATATCATGGTTATTTCATCATTTTTAACCTATGAAACCTGACAAGGACCATGTCAAATTTAACCCTCAAATAAAAATTAATCATATTTTGCAGGAAAAGGAAAAGGAAATGAAGCCTATTTTAGTGTCATTCTTTTGCACTTTGCATTTAATAATAATTAAGCACATTTCCCCCCTCAAAATCTCATTACAGTGTTGAGCGTGGACATTTACTTCAAGTTTTCTTGTCATTATTATTACTTTTAATGATGATTTTCATTAGATTCCTGTCACGATTAGCCACTCACTCCCTGGGTTATCACAGACTACAATTCCCATCATGCACCTCCCTGGACTGATTACACCAAACACCATACACCTGCACGGCGCTGATTACACACACCTGCATCTCATTCACACACACACATATTAACCACTTCCACGCACCACACCAGTGCGGAAGTCTTGACCTTCCTGGCTATCATTTCTGAGCGTTATTTCCCTGAGTTTGTTTCCTGTGTTTTGATCTTGGATTGTTTATCGTTGCTGACCCTTCTCTGCCTACCCTGACCCCGGACTGTTTACTGGACTCTGATTCCCTCTGCCTGCCTCGACCCTTTGCCTGGTTACCTGGTTTGTCTCTGCCTTGCCTTCTCTGTTCTGTTTGCCACTGTTTGACCTTGCCTGTGTTGACTATTCTAATAAATGCAGCAAATGGATTCTCCTGACACCGCCGCTTTACTACAATTCCAATCACTGTAATAAAGTTATGAAAATCATCTTGTCGGACACAGTGATTCAATTATTATAATTAAGCATAAATTAGACATTACAAAATTCTTAAAAAAAAAAAAAAGAAAAAAAAAAGACAAATTATAATGACTTATTTCTACACGTTATATTTTCTTCAGGCAAATTCAGAATTTTTTTTTCTTTTTGTCTGAAGAAAAAGTTATAGTTTGCATACCATAAAAGTATTTCTGTGCTGCCTTTAATTTATGCTAATGGAAATATAGAGACAAAAGAGAATTTTCATGACTTTATAACAGTAATGAGAATCTAATGATAAACATCATTAAGAATAATGGGAATTACAAACAAACCCTAAAGTAAAATGTCCAGACTCATTACAGTGATGAGAAATGTGCTTAATTGTTATGCAAATAACAGTTACTATACGAAAAAATATCTTTAAAATGCTAAAGCAGGCTTCATTTTCTTCATGCATAAAGTACTTTCTCATTTTATGCTTTTGAAAAAAGACCTGAACGTGTTTTTTGCGTGATTCATGTGGAGGATAAAGAAAAGGTGTGCCGTAGAGAGGGAAGAACACAATGTTCTGGCTAAAGGTGAAAGGAAGCGGCCTCTGTCTGTTAATTAAAAGGTGTCGCAGTCCATCACGCTGTTGTTATCAGCGCCGAACCTCTCTTCAAAAATCTGATTTCCTCCTTTTAATTAATTTTATTTATTCAGGTCTTGAAGCTTCCTCGAATAGCTTAAGGACTCTAGCAGTGAGAGGCGAGGGAAAGAGCTCTCAGTCGACGAGATGCTGAAAGGAAAACATGTCTAGACAACGTAAGCAACCGCGGCGACAAGATTAGAGCGTTCCCGTAATAATAAACTAGTTTGCTTATCAAAAAAGCTGACAAAATTAATAAAGTTGGCTTCAAATCTCTAGTTACAATAAACGGTCTAACAACGTTGTCCGCTTGCAGTATAGACAGCTTTGTTGATTATAATGGAGCGTTCTAGTTTCGTCACAGTGTTTAGATGCTGTTTAAGATACAGCAGATCACTGTTTGACGCAGTTCAGATCTAGTTAATGACAAAGTCTTTACAGATGATCAGAGGACCGTATTTCAAACAGACGTTCAGAGCTCAGTGGGGTGCTGGTTTCTAACAGGGCTGCATGAAATCATGGTTTTCTACTCGCTGAAGTTAAAATCCTCTTACTTTCATTAAGCCAAAAACTAGCAACTAGAACTAAAGCAAGACGTGCTAAACAGCTTTAGGAGCACAGCAAGGGTTTAAAATCATCACAGGCTTAAAAAGCAACGGCTTGAAAACATTTCATTCTGAAAAGGAATAACAAGCCACAAAATATGAGACATTCATTTATTTAACTGGTGGCAAGAACACACTAAAATAGAGACGTACCAAAAAAGAGAGATGAAATTTCATCTCAAACGTAAAAGTAGGTCTTATATTCTAGTTTTACGATGGTTTAACCGAGAATCGGGATACAGAATAAAACCAAAATGATGAACTTATATATGATGAAAATATTTGTGCTCACATTTTAAAATGTATGTCTTTTGCTGCTCACAAGAGATTAACACAAATAACCAGATATGACACGATTATATGTGCTGTGTAATAGATGTGTGTAACATGATGTTCGTGTGTGTGTGTGTGTGTGTTTACCGGGCATGTGCACCATGCGGCAGTTGCAGTTCTCCACCAGATAGCGCGTCTCGCAGTCGATGCGGCAGGCGGTGATACTGTATGTGCTGAAGAATTCAGAGTCCATGGGCGTAGACTTGCAGTCGCCCCACGGAGGAGGAAGATACGTCAGCTACGCCGCGTGACAGAAAGAAAGAAATGGCAATAGTGAATTACTGTTTTTATCTTGGGTGAATTACTTATAAATATAATTATGTAAAGTGCAATCACATTACACAGCAGCTGTACATAGCAAATCAAATATTGCTCATTCACATGAAGTGTGTACAGTACGTGAAACTCAATCACAATTGCTTCCAATGTTACCATGTTGCTTACAGTTTAACAATCTATGAGCATAAAAATTCACAAGTACAACTATTTTTAATAAATTAAATACAGGAAATTAAGACCAGGCTTAAAACAATCTGTTATGCTGCTTGATATTGCAAACTGGAAGTTGCTATCATATTCTAATTTAGTACGATCATAAACTCACTGGTTCGTAGCGCAAATAGTTTGACTGTTTATTGCACTTCGGTATTGTAGTTATTTACCCACAGCAGCAAATGAATCGGAAGTCTCGTACATTCACAGAAAACAGCTTACTTCCGCATTGCAAAATAAGGTGGATATAGACGGTATTGGCATTTCTCTACATTTTTCAAAATGAGCTCATAAAAATGCATTATTTGATGCTGCCTTTATCTCAAAAGGCTGGATAATGAGACCAACTTTTTGAAACAGCCTTTGCATACACCTTAAAATTATGTCTAGGTAGGCAGCTGACTCGTCTTTGGACAACGCTATAATCCCGGAAACACCTAACTATCAGCTTAAGAAATGCACACACACACCATAAACAAATGCTGCATATGCGATAAAATACACGCACAAACTCCAGACACAAAAGCTAAGATGAGCTAATGCTTTACAAAACACCACTGCATATGAATTCACCCCTCAACACTACCATAAACTTCCTACATAAAGCCTTTAAGCAATGTTTCAGATTCAAAACAACGCAAGCTCTACCGACAGCATCTGACATGTTGACTTCGCTCTGAAACCTTGTAAGCTGCCAATATAGGCAGCATTTCAGGGCATTATAGGGTGGTTTTCAACATGAGCGCTGCTCTGAAAGACAGGCGGCATCATTGTGCTGCCTTCTAAGATACCTTGTTTTGGCATGTATCCAATCACAGAATGCCATGGGCTCAGTGAAAAAAAGTTTTTTCCAGCCAGTGGTGAAAATCAAGCTTTTAATGTTGTTTATATATCTATGTGGTGTTTTTAATATGCTTAATATATCAAAAAATGTGCAAATTTATCAGTCAACACCATTGCTGAGTATTTTCTCTTTAAAACTGCAGTGAACCAAAGACAGTCTCAAAAACGTGGTTTAAAATCGCTGGTGTTTAGCAAATCATTAACAGCGAACTAGCAGTGGAGTCTCGAGAGAAGCCAGGTTATGCCGGTATATTTTCTGTTGATATGAAAAATCAGTTCGATTCAGCAATATAGCGGGTGAATTATGTATATTACGATGTTGTGATGAACTGCATGCCTTTTTCCACTGAAGTTCTGAGTTGTTCAAAGCGTTTGACTCTGAGATGGCGAACGGGAACATAGTTTGTATAACATTAGCAACACATTATTAGCTGTTCGATAACATAATTAAGCAAAAGGCTAATCATATTAATTACAGTCATGTGTCCGACGTTGTAAAGAGCGATATCATTGTGCAGCGTATACCTCAGTAAGTTGGCCGAGTGAATCTCTGAGCTGGTGTGAGTGAGTTCAGGCTTATACTAAATGAAGGAAGTGTGTAGAGTTGCATTCAAGTTATTTTAAGGCATGAAGTTTTTTTTTTTTCACAGGAAAAAACTTTGGGGATCAAAGATGAGTTTTAAGGGATACCATTATTGACTACACTGGGATTTTAAAAATATTTCAGCCTAATTAAATCCACCTTAAATCCTAAAATGTGTTAATTGTAACTAGGTAATTTTTAGTAATTATCATTGAAGTTGGTTAAACAATGTTTAGAACAACAGATACTTCCTGTTAAGCAGGGCCGACGATGGCGGGATTCTAGGAGCCCTGAAATAATTGACCTCTCTAAAAATCTTGAGATCTATGGTTATCTGTCTGTAGGGCTACAGACATTATTTGAGTAATTGAAGTGGATTGACTTAAGTTAACTCAGATGTCCATGCAGACATTATTCGATCTGCTCCTGTCAGCCCAGGGCAATCTGAGCGCCACATCCATTAGTAAATACGGCTATCAATCCTAAACGCTGACTGTGTGAACCATGACGAGAGCGACTGTTAAGGGTAGACGTGACTGAATTGTCGCGAGCAGGTGAAAAGCACTCAGGAGAGGTTGGATGAGATTGTTCAGATGGGACTTTTTATTTGTCCCAGTTAAGGCCAATGAAAGGCAATAAAAATTAACAAAGAGAAAAAAAAAAACACTGTTTAGTAAATAAAGTAAATTGACATGAGAGTAAAAAACAAACAAACAAAGAAAAAACAACAAGCAAATGTTTACAGCTGTTTGAAAATTGACCTTAACACAAGTCACTATAATTAGAGGAAAGACAGACTTATGTCCTCTCACTCACCTCTCCCCCTACAGAATGACAATACTAGACTTTATAGTACTGAGGTCACCCCTGGAATTGGAACATACCAACACATGATTATGGTGCAGGGGTGGCTCAGATGACAAATACATAAATGCTTAAAGGGTCACTCCACCGATTTTGACATGAATGTGTATTGAAAGTGGGTAATATGTGTAGTAGAATAGTAGCAGACATTTTTAATTTTGTTCCTTCCTGTCCAATAAAATGCCGAAAATGACTTTTTAGTGCTTGTGGATTATAGACAACAATCCCCATAGTGCATTGCAATGCTCAGCTCCACAGGCCACTCCCACTACTCCGCCCATCGACGTAGACTACAGTTGAGCTCCACTGCGCTTGCGCTACTGCCTGGAAACTACTTTACACAATTGGTACTGACAAGTTATTTTTCGACCCAATTATTGATTTACTCCTTGTTTTTTGTGTTGAAATGGTGTGCACTTCTCCAGGACACCGCTATCGATATGTGGTGCGAAACTCGGGTGATCAACCACACACACGTCCGTGTCATCCTCCGAATATATAATTTCATACAGGAGAAATTCGCACCGCTGGAATTCGCGGCAGCAGACTGACTCTTCTTCTGTGTCCATTGGCGCACAGTGAGAGCACAGGCACCACCAATCTGTCCCAGGCTCCTCGTCCGCGGCAGGCAGATCGGCTGTGGTGGAAGCAGGTTCAGCCGCCTCCTGTTCCTCCATAGCCCTCAGCTGCTCGTCGCTGTACTCAGGCTCATAAAGGTAGCCACGAACATCTGTTTCTGCCATATTAAAACCCCAATCCTCCATAATGTATCCGTCTTCGTTTTCAGAACCTTCGGTGTCCATTTTTTCAAAAAGTTTCACCACTGGCACTGATCTGTGATAGGTCTGTTAGCGCATTAGGTCCATCCCCCAATGGGCGGGTTAGAAAGGGTGGGAACTAGTGCTTGTAGTCTTTACAGAAATACCCCATTCTTACACTTCCTCCTACAATGACGCAAATTGACAATTTTTGCGTCATTGTAGGCGGAAGTGAAAAAGGTAAATAGTGGATTTCTCTCGTCTCAGGGGACAATGAAAGATTTTTTCAGGACCATTCAATAGTATTACTGGGTTTCTAACAATGGAAAGCTTAATGCAAATGGGTGGAGTGTCCCTTTAAAAACAGCTGAAATACTACTATTAAACTAGAAAATTACAGAATATTTTTTCTACATTTTCAGCTAACAATTGACAAACAACGAGTCATTGTTAACAGCTACAAATAAATAACTCAAACTCTGGGTCATATGCTATTGACCCGGAAGTCATAGCGTCATTTAAACCCCACAATCGCAGCAAATTTCCCTTATGCAAACACACCGGAGACGTCAGTACGACAAAGATGGTATGTTAAAGCTATGCTTCTCTTAAACTAAATAAACGGATACATACTGAAAACACGTGTTGTGTGATTATTGTAACTGATTATGACTGTAACGTGAATGACATGATTTTCTTTAAAACGGCAAGATAAGTATTGATAAAAGTAGCAATAGCATATACATCACTGCAGTATTAGCTGTTAAAAGTGTGCACACAAAAGCTACGGGATATGTGATTTTATAGTGAAAGGCTAGATTAACCGCTAATTTGTAACAGTATAAGGATCAACAGAAGACATTAACATGCTAGACAAACACACACAGGTCACATTTGCACTCAGTCTTTGTGTACTAGAATAGGCAGCATATCGCTGCCGTGATGGTAGCTATGCGCCCCGTCACAGCGACAGACAGAGATGGATACTGATCCTGTAAAAGCCAGTGACATTGAATCTTTGTGATGCATCTGGAGATGCAGACTTGATCTTTGTGTAAGAGGAAAATAAATGAGGGGAAATGTTACTGAAATCAATCCACCACACATGGGAGATGCACTGACCTCCAATTACAAGGAGCAGGGAGCCGTCTGTGCATATCAACCAGCTTTCTGTCTGTCTGTAGCGAGTCAGATCCTCTGCCCGGCTCATTTATTGATCACATATGCCTTTCACCTCCTTCTTTCACTCACAGAAACAATGCTGCTGCTTTTATGTTATGATGTGGCCTTGCCATGAAAATTATACATGGATTCTGAGAATCCTGTAAATAAATAATATTTATTCCAGACAGCAGGGTCGACCTGTGTCGGCCGTTTGCTCTCATTTGAAAATCAAATCATGCTTGTGGTGGTGGGAGACCAAATTTCTTCTTGGGTGAATCTCACAAAGCTTTTCACATCATACACATAAAAACAGGAAACTGTTTTGAATAGCCTATTTTATGACCATGAGGGGTTTTTTTTATAGTGAAAATGAAGCTTATTTTATGAGCATGAGATTTTGCTTTTGACTTAATTTTCATTACAATAAGGCAGATCTCACTACTAAAATTAGAAAAATTTGCATTAATTACCACAATAGGTCTTGTTCTTCTAAAAAAAAACCTTAAAGGCAGTATAACAACTACTACCATTATATATGAATATTTTTAAAATTATGTAAAATTTGAGAATTTCGGTTGAAAATTCCTTTATTTGCATCAAAATTATGTCATGATACCAATCAGAATTTTCTGATTCGTGCTACTTCACATTAATGCAATCAAAAACAAACAAATAAATGAACAAAAACAATCAGCTGTAGAAACCAAAACCAAGCACTAAAACAACAGACTGACACAATCGGCGTCCTGTGCGCTTTGAGACTAGTCCAGCAACTGAGAAATTGACAAAAAGAACAATCATTTGGTACCCGCTGTTCTTGGCAGGAGACGAACGTCTGGAAGCCTGGAGCCACTCCGAATCCCAGCTGATCGATGAAAGGCGGTTCATCCTGCGTGTGGATCTGGACTTTGATTCCCGCCTCGAACGACGTCTCATCTGAGAGAGAGAGAAAATGAGACATGAAGACTGAGACATGTACTCAACGCAGGTGTCTCAGAAGAACAGAGTATGTCAGATCAGATGGGCTGCTCTTTCAGTTTATATCACAGCATCAAAAAGACTCAAGTTCAACCCAAGAGTCTTTTTTATTGAAAAAAGTAAAAGAAGATTGTATGAAGAAAGTCAATGGAGTGACTGCTAAGTAGACAAACTAAATCCAAACTAAGAACCCCAAAAAAGCATGACTTCTACAAAAACATCACATAACAATGTGACTATAGCAATTAAACAATGAGATAATGCAAGTTTAAACATTCAATATAAAACAACGGTCGTTTGCAAATATTAGGAGACCATTTGGAAGTTTAAAAAAGCATCAAATAAGTAAAAATTCGTCTACCACATGACACTTTGATAAAAGTAGAAATGTCACATCCAATATGAATAAAAACAGCATGTAAGATAACAATATGTAGTGATTGAGATAAAACAAAGTGCATAAAGCAACAAATAAGGTTGAGTTTAAACATTTGGCTTTAAACAAGAGAGAATTGCAGGCACAGTTTATATGCACTACACAAATTAGCAACAACAATTTTCAAAAATGAGTCAACAACAATTTTCAAAATGAGAAAAGACATTAGACAATATAAAAAGAAAACAAACCAAAAACAATCTGGCAGGAAAACAGACTAGTCTCAAGATATTTCAAACAGCTTGACGTCTGTAATATTTTGACATTTATCCATGTGTCACCCACAGACTGTAAACAGGAATAATCTTCAGGTTTTTCTATGGACAGCTGAGCAAACACTTTTGAGGGTGTTAGCGCAGATTATAGGCTGCGTTTGACACTTCTCGGCCTCATTTAAATGCTTTAAATCAGCATATTACTATCGAGACACTGGCTTTCTTCCATAGCCTGCTGGATTTTCATTCAGTCAACAAATCGACCCACATGTGACACTACTAATGATTATTGTTACAAATGCGGTTTCCAAACACATCATCTACACAGAGGAGTTTCAGACGTCTCCCACCTGTTTAATTGCCATTTTCCCTTTTAAACATCTGCTTAATGATCATTCCAACACCAACAGAATAACATGGGGGAAATTATACAGCCGAACACCGTAAACTCACAGATGTGCTGTTTAATGAATTGTATATTACCAGATCATCTAGAGAGAGAATCATCCAGCAGACAGAATGAACTCAGTTTACAGTCAAGCGCAGCCCTTGCTAAACTCAATCCTGTGTTTGTAATTAATCTTGACTAGTAAGGCTTCAAGATTTTAAAATGTAAACATAGTTACAAGACTGGACAAAGTACAGGACAAAATGAGCATTCAACTGGATTTAAAAACTATTTGTCTGAGGAACGTACACCACATTTGGGGAGGTCGAAGTCTGATGGCCGGTTTCACAGACGAGGCTTAAGTCTAGTCCCAGACTAAAATGCATGTTTGAGCTGTTTTAACTGAAAGAAACTTGCACTGACACATCTCAAAATATGCCAGTGCCATTGTTTTGTCTCAAGATCCACACCTGTAATGTTTTTTATACTTAAATGTCCTATTTTAACTAAGGCCTAATCCTAGCTTAATCTAAACCCTGTCTGTGAAACCAGGCCTGAGTCCATTTAAACCATTTTAGCATTTTAAAAAACTTAAAACAAAGCAAAGTTGATGCAAAGTGAATACTTTACTCCACTGTAAAACTCTTTAGTTTTTTCCTCTCACTGTTCAACACTATTTTCCTCAGATGCTGAAAACAAGTTGCTGAGACTATATAAAGATTCTGAATATTTAATTTGGCAAGCAATAGCCAGTTTATGATTGGTTTTCTGACGCTAAGGCCGCGTGTCCACCAAAAAGTTTTTAACCAGCTGAAAACATTAAGCGCTCTGCTGAAAACGCCTAGCTGTGGGCGCTTGAGAGCTTTTTGGCAGCGCAGCATTTCTTTCAGTTGAGACACTTTGCTCGTTGTGATATGGAACATCCACGAAAGTGTTACTACTGACTATTATCTCATGTTTTGTTTTTGTGTTGATTCTATATTAAAATGTCGATACAATGTAATGTACAGGTGAAACTCAAAAATGTGAATATCGTGCAAAAGTTATAATTTTGATGATTATGGCTTATGAAAACCCCAAATTCAAAATTTCAGAAAATTAAAATATTACATGAAATAAAAAATAAAAAGATATTAATTACAGAAATGTCGGTCCTCTGAAAAGTATAATCATGCATATGTATATAATTATATATACTATATATATTAGTTTCACCTTTTAATTTGAACTATGAAATAAATTAACTTTTGCACGATATTCTAATTATTCGAGTTTCACCTGAATTTTCTCTGGCTCTTGTTTTAAATGATTTGGTTCCGTTATTATGCTTGTTGTTGTCATCTGTTGATGTTGTACAAGCAGAATGTAGCTTGGTCAGTGTGGTATTTGTCCCGCCCCTACTCCACTCTGATTGGACGGCTGGGTAAAAAGTGACAGTTTTACCCAAAGTTGAACATTCTTCAACTCTCGGCAACCAGTAAAAAACGGCAGCGCTTCAGCATGAAAAAAAAAAAAGCTCAGCGCCTCGTTATGCTTATGCCGTTTAAAAAACACGGCGCTCCCATTGAAAACAATTGAAAAAATACGCCAGCAGCGTGAAAAAATGCTTTGGTGGACACACGGTCTAAACGTCTTGCCAAAACATTCTAGCACTACATTGTTTCATGTTGTACCTCTTTGGTGTCTAATTCAGGGTTAGCAGCGCTTCATAACCCAGGGTTAAAAGTGTGACCCATGTATTAACTCAGGGTTAAAAATACATTAACCCCGGGTTAAACGTAGAGTGAAAAGCCTTAGAGAGGAAGAAGTGCAGTGTATCTGTAGGAGCCTGGCATTGTCAGGACTTCGAGACAGCTGCTTTGTAATTACGGTGAAATCCAGTCAGCTGTGGAAAAGATTCCAGGACAGCTCTCACCCGAGTAACCAAAGAGCTGCTTGCAGGATGTGATTAGATATCCGAGACCTCAGAGAGCACCTGCCGTGTGGAGAAATTTGAAGGAGCGCGAGCGGACCTCTTCGGGAAATCACAGCATTATAAAAACAATCTTGGTAAATGTCGAGTAGTGACAGAGGCAGGTGTGCAGGGTTTCCCATCTACCCCCTCTCTCTTTTCAATTACAGAGGTGTGAAGTTGTTAAATGGGTCCCACTGAGAGACAGACACGAGTGAGTTTCACTGGACGTGTTGCGTCACATGTAATTGGCTTGCGGACTTGCAGCTGTAACGTGCGCTTGTATATTTGCCCTTTTCTGATCAATGGGATCCAGCCTGAGGTCACTTTCGGAATCTTGAGTGCTCGAAACTGACTGAACTTTACTGGAAAGGTCACAGACGATTTCTCCTCGCAGCATTCTGACCTTCAGCCGGAAAACATATTCAACGTCTGCAATTGTTGTTTACTGCAGTGTTGTGCTTGTTCTTTTTTTTTAAGGTTAGTCTGATAAATTGTTTTGCTGAGTGTTGATCTGGTTTTTATTGTTGTTTTATGTCAAGCGCTCTATTCCAAAAGTTATCTCCCTACCTACCTAGACAGCATTTTAAAAAGTCATTCATAGTTATGAATCCTTCTAAGATACCTAATTTTGGACTAATTCTTTTTCTTTCTTTAAGGCCTGTATAATTATCCCAGATTAAACTGTAAAAAGCTTAGTGAAAAACAATTTTAATATGGCGGACAAGTCAAGACAAACACCCACTTTGCTTCTTTGAGTCATTAAATCATTGATTCAGCTGATTTGTTCCAAAAGCAGATTTTTTTCAGTAAAGATAAATACTCAAAACAGTGCTTTGGACTTTGTTTGGAACTATTTACGTTGGCGGAATAGAGAGAAACAGGTGACATGATGTATAAAATGTAAGTCACATAATATTAACTTGTTTATTACACTGTACGTTGTATAAAATCAATGTTACATTTGTAATCATGCTGATATTTGGAGAAAAACGGCGCTCTTCGTGTTATATTGGTTAACTATATTAAATTATATAAATATATAAGACATAGAGGGGCATTTTTGCGGCTTATGTTGAATCTGGGGGCATTATAAATGCATTTTAATAGACTAAACACGCAGTAAAAGCGTGCGCTCTTTATGTGCACGAGCGCTAGTCTAATCTACTAGACTACATCGCATATATGCGTGCACTCAATGGGTGTGTTTTTGTTTGTTTTATGTGAAGTGAGGGACATACTCGATAATGTCAGATCGTTAAATCCCCAATAAAGATATCATAGATGAGATATATATAGTACACCCCTACAGCACTGGCCCGATCGAGCAAGTGACGGTTCCCTCAATTGACCCGAGCTCCGTTCACACTGGCCCCGGGCCATCGGCCAGTCCTTATTGTCCCTGTTAAGGCATACAATGGTTTAATATAATAAAATAAAAAAAGTTTTCCCTATATTTGTTTCAATATTAGCAACACGCTACCAATAAACTCCATTGAATCAAGTCTAGTCGAGCATTTCAAACCAGTTTTTATTTCAGTTCATGTTTTGGACATAGAGCTAATGTGCAAGTGGTTTTTGCGTGTCTATGCCCACCAGCAGTATTTTCATTGATTTGCATTAATTCTGTCCCTTGCGGTGAGCTTTACGACATCATTTAACAGTTCATTCACAGTCCGTTCAGTTTAACCTGTTGATTAACATTAAAGTCAGAGCGCCAGTCTAGCAAACAAAGATTAATCTAAACTAAACCCTCATAAGCAGATTATTGACGTTTAGACAGCTCAGGTCATGCTGATTTTATGCAAATCTGCCTGGAAGAATTAGTGTATTCCCAAGAGTTCCAGCTGGAATCATTTTAGTGTGAATTTCTCTAGGCGAATCAGGAGTGTAAAATTAGAGAACTGTTGATCTGATGGATAAAGATTTGAAAAAGGTTAGGGCTGACACTAACTGTTATTTTACTAAGAGTAATCGGTTGATTATTTAGGCGATTAATCAGGTAATCGGGTATTATTTGTGGTAATAAAATAGACCTAAGCAAAGAGCTAAGCCTTTAAAATGACTTTAAATACACATATAATAAAAATGAGTTAATAATATTTGGTTCAAATAAAGTATCAAAAGCAAGTAATTGTATGGTTTTATAGAGCAACACTGTTAAAATACATAATATTCATAATATAAACAATCGTCTTATGTACATTATGTATTATAACAAATGCCTGTAGAGGGCGCCTGTTGTTGTTCCACTTTACAGCAGATCAAATGCTTGTTTAATATTGGCCAAACAACATTTAATTCAAAAGTTTACTTAACCTTTCACATTTGGCCACATTTTTACGAAAGTAATACTACAGCCACTACAACATATTTAGAAATACATTGATGTATTCTCATGTGTTGGCATGCTGTAGGTTTATAAATTACTTGTGTTACAAATCTGATGAAATGGTGCATATTGTGTTCCCAGATAAACATTATTTTGGCTTATAAGCCAACCACATTCACAGCATAAGCAGAGATGGAGTTTGAGACGCTCCACGCATGTAAATGATAAGCAGCAATTACTGTAAACGGAGCTACTCTGAGACACACTTAACCTACACGCATGCAAATAATTTAATATAAAACCTGCAGCGCATGTATTTATTTAATTGAATCGCAGCCTTTGTGAATACACAATAGCACTGGTTTCTAAATGTTTTTGATACATCGTGCAGCGATGTCTAATGTGGTTCATGGATTCTTGTCGGTGGAATGTGCTACTTCCGGTAAATTACAATCAAGGATTTTTTTAAAATCGAGTACTCAAATTGTCACGATACAATTTACCAAAAGTGGAGAAGAGGACTCAAGTGCAGTAAAAGGATATTTATTAACAAATGAAAACAAAAACACAAAGCAAAAACCCACAAGGGGGAAAACATAATCAATGAAACATAAAACAGAACTGAACTAAAATGACGAACACTGACCAAGAACACGAAGACCATCAAAAGGAACAGGGGAAACACAAGACAAAGATCCGCACAAGACAGCAAACAAGAAGAGACTTAAATAGGGAACAAATCAAGAGGGAACAGGTGGAAGAACTCAAACACTAATCAGGTAACGAGGGGGAGGGATCAAACAAAGACAAGAGCACATGGCCCAAAATAACAAAGACACCCATGTGCAATACAAGACAAGACAGACACGTGACACAAATTTAATCGAGGAATCGTGACAGCCCTAAAAGGTCTTTCATTCTTCAGGGGAAATAATAGTTCCACCTAGATGCAATGCAAGTACTAACTTCATCTCTTCTACAATTCTTTAGGAGATGTAAAAACAGACACAAATGAGGCAACTGTTTACATTTGTGCCGGTCAGTGTGATGGGATCTCATCTAAAACAGTCTAGTCTAGTTTAGTGAGTCGTACCAGTCTCTCCCCACACGGGCAGGTACTCGTCCTGCTGGATGTCCAGCATGAGCTCCAGTCCGTTACCCATCCCTCCCTTCATAGTGACCAGCAGTGGCCGTCCGTCCTGTCCAGAGTTGAAGGTGTAGCATTTTCCATAGCGTGTGAAGATCTGAAAGAAACAGAGACAACTGTTTAGCAATGATGGATGAAAAGTTGCACTTTTCTCACTCGTCGAAAGCAAGCAATTAACAGAATAATGTTTCAAGATTTTCTAGTGATCACAGCCACATAAATTCATCAAATGCTTGTCAATAAATGTGGAACTATTATAAATAAAAAGTCTAGTTATAAGTAATAAAGTTGGTGTTCAATTTATGAAAGCCTTTTATTCATCTTAAATGCCATCTGAAGTTTATTCATTAAAGTTAAGAGTTCAAAGGTAGCCTACTACACAACAGGAATGACTCAGTTGCACTTCCCGCTTTCAAGTCAGGTTTCAGGAAATGGTTCGATTAATTATAGAGCGTCTCTAACTGGTGACGTGGTCTACACTCGGGCAGAGGTGCATGTCTTAATTGATACTGAACTAATGGACATCTAATCAGATCTCAGACAGTAGGATATGGAGAGTGTGGCGTCTGAGAAACACAACCTCGCTGCGGGATCACCTGATTACCATCGTGGACAAATATGAGAATTTCAGAGTGGAGGAAATGAAACGGCCACATCTTTAGAAAACATCGTAACAAAAGAAAATGGCAGCAGCTCTCCAGGGAATGACATCAGTGTGAAAGAAATGCAACGTGTGTTACATACAGCCTTCTCTTGGAGATAGAAACCTCTCAAAGACATTGAAAGATGTGTCAGATATCAGTTTGTGTGTGATGAAATGCAGCAGACAGGCAGATGAATGGTTGATTCAGCTAATGCACAGATGGAGCATTTATACACATCCTGGCGAGGAAAGCAACAAAAAAAAAGAAAAAGAAAAAAGAGATACAGATTCTCTTCTGTGACTGAACTGAGTTTCTCTTACCCCTTTTCCACCAAAGCATTTTGAGAGCCGGTTCGGAGCCGGTGCCTACTCGCGAACCAGTGCTTTGTGTTTCGACAGCCAAAGAACCGGTTCTCGGCCAGGAAAACTGGTTCCAAAGCGGCACCAACTCTTTACTGGACTAGAACCGTTCTTTTACCACGTCATGCTTGCGTCGGGGCTGGGGCGGGTTTAGATGTGTTCTAAACATCTTTTCTGACCCCAATATAGGATTGCAAAGCCAGGAGAAACATTTGCAGAAACACAATGTAGTCCGCCTGTAATTGTTATGCTTGAAGTTTCTATTTTTTATTTTTTTTATTGAAAACATTAGGTAAACAAAGAAGAAAACAGTCACAATATAGAACAAATAAACGAAAAAAAAGACAGGGGTACATAATAACTAATCAGAAAAGATTACATATCAAAGGAAAAGATTAAAAGACTTACATATTTCAATTGTTTTTAAAGCCTTCTTGGTACACGAGTTAGAGATAATCCCAAAGTAATGTTGTACTTGCAAGCGTTTCTAGCTAAGACGTATGACAACGTACCAACGTCGTTCGCTGGGTGCTCTAGTCAGTGGAAAAACAAACAGGTTCTGAGAAGGTTCGTAAGTTGAACCAACTCCGAACCAACTTTGAACCAGCACCAGTTCCGAACCAGTTCTTTTTTGGTGGAAAAGGGGTATATGAGATTCTAGACATCCTTGAGTCAATGACTGACATTTTTTTAAACATGCTTTTAAAAAAAATGCCAAAACTGACGCATTGCAATGAATCAGTAAAAGAATCACGTTCAGAATAAGCGGCACAAGGCCCATTAACAAAACAAACCCACAACACTTTTTTTTTTAAATGAAATAAATGGTAAATGTATTTTTTGTGTTAATTATATAACTGTATACACATACAAAACATATATCATAGTATCAGCATTATAATTAAGACAGAAATATATTCATAAACACATCTGTTGTAAAATGATGGCATACATGGCAAAACAGCAAGTCATTCAACAAAACCAACGCTAGATCATTTTACCCAAATAAAAATTTGATAAGCAAAATTCACAACCAAATGCCACAGAAAACCAAATATTTAAGTTTGCAATGCATAAAATAAATGCATGATCAAAAACTCTAGCACTGTCCCAGTTGGTCATATATATAGTTCACCCAAAAATGAAAATTCTGTCATCATTTACTCATCCTCAAGTTCTTCCAAATATGTATGAATTTCTTTCGTCTGCTGAACACAAAATACGATATTTTGTAGAATGTCGGTAATCAAATAGTTGATGACCATTGACTTCCATAATATATTTTTTTCCATACTATGGAATTCAGTCGGGTCCATCAACTGTTTGGTTACCTATATTCTTCAAAATATCTTCTTTTGTGTTCAACAGAAGAAAGAAACTCATACAGGTTTGGAACAACTTGAGGATGAGTAAATGATGACATAATTTTCATTTTTGGGTGATTATAGGCCAAATTTGTGAGCTGCTTACCTAGACAGCATTTTGGGCATCAAACGAAGTTAAATAATCGATTTAAACGTTCAAAAAGCACATATGATGCCCAAAAAGAACATCCACAAAAATGCTTTTAAAAGCTCTTGCCTCTTCCAAACAAACATGTTTAAATGCATCAGAGCAATTGTTCCCTTTTGCCATTACCGAAAATAAGTGCTCCAGAGCTTCTTCAACATCTAAACTACTCCTGATGTGATAACAGTCTATTAATCGTTTAGCAAACATAAGCAAGGCTGTAGCCAATAAAAGTAGCTGTGGTAACCGTGGCAACACAGAGAAGTTGGTTAGGGCTGCGTTGACCTTGGGGACCCAGGAGAGTCGATGCTACTGGAAAGTGTTGTCGAGTCTTTCTGAGAAACTTCACAATGAAGTTTCCTCAACGAGGCCGTAGGTTCATTGAGTGCGGATGCCTGTTTGGTATTACAAAAGAACGTACCTTCATGACGACCTTTACATGCTAACGAAGCTTTTGAAAATGTTTACAATAGCCAAAAGGCTTCACAAGCCGCTCTACAAGGAAAATGAATCAGGAACACACTGTATGTGCCTGACTGGAGTATTTTTGAGTTATTTACTATTTGTCAGGATTTATAAAAGGCGAACTTAAATTACTTTATGTTAAGGGTTTGAACACATAACTAACCCCTAAATAAGAGCAACAGTACTGGTGATGCTTCACCAAAACAACACTTACGTAATGCACTAAAACGGAGCTCTAAGGTGCGTTAAATTTTTAGTGCGAAAGCATCTTGTGTGTCTCTGTTGCTTTAATACAAGAGAACAGCCTCCACTGGTAATGAAGACATCAATAATACATTATAGTTTCTGCCCTTTGTAACGGGACTTTATGAAAAATGAAACGGCTTTAAAACTTTCTGGCCGCTGAGGGGAGTTTGAGGGAGCGAAACGCTCTGATCTCCCAGTAGGACGCTGTCAGTTGGCAGACGCTGTTCAAAGACTCAGTTGACTGGAAGTGAATCACAGGGGAGGCGTGGAGAACTCACAGCCTTAATCAGCGATTTCTTTGAAAATAAAATCTAGTCTGCGTAAAATGCCATGAGTACTTTAAAATGCAATGAAGATGGCCACATCTTCTTAACTCTTTCCCCGCCAGCATTTAAAAAAAAAGTTTCCAGCCACTGCCAGCATTTTTTAAAAATCATTTTCACAAAAATGTTATGGCCCCCAGAATGTTGTATGAATAGCTGAATATGCAATACATCAAAAGAAAAAACAGACTCTCTGCTTTTCAACACATACACACACACACACACACACACACGTGTGTGTGTGTGTAAACTTGTACGTATAACGCATATACATGCATAATGTATGTAATAGGAAATATTGTACAAAGTGAAACATAATCTGTTCCATTATCGGTGGCAGTATTTAAATACCCACTCAAAAAAACAACAATATATTTATCAACACAAAAGGAGGCAGAAACTATGAAAAAGTATATCATGAAATATGAAGTGTGAAAGAGTGATTTTAAAATTGCTCATTGTTTTTTCTTGCACCCTGAGACACAAAAAAACTATTATTTATTTATTTAATGCTTTCTTCCACATGCCTGCAACTCCACAAAGCAATTTCACAATCCACCTTACGCAGCAGGGCCAGAAATAGAAGACGATACGTCACTATTAGCTTCCACTTCACCGAGATAGAAGTGAGACTGCTGAAGAAGACGCGGCTCTGGTGTCTCGCGAGCGTGACTGATATACCCATCAATACTGATCAAGATCAGCGCAATGACAGTTGCGCCTTCTGAAATGAATAATTCACTGAGACCCAGATGGCACCTTGCCGCCCGCTCGAGGGCTGCCCGCGCACCATGGCGAGCTCCTAGCAAGCTAAAGCTGTTTGTCAGAGTTGTCAAAAGACTTTGATTGCAAAGCTTGCGTGTCTAATAAGCTGCACAACTCACTGTCCAGTTTGCTGCAGCTGGTGGCTTCAGAAGTACGAAGGCTCTGCGCTTTCACAACGGATATGATCAATGCTGCTGAATCGGAAAACGACTAAATTATAAAAGAACATTTGATGCCAAAGTCAAACTGTTGAACAAGTCACATGCTTTCCAAATCAGACGATCTTCAGTCATAAAATATGGGCAGAATATGCAAACCACTCAATTGAACATGACAGGTTAACTTAGCATGGTTTTACAAACAATTTACACAAATCTGTTAAGCTCATGTTGCATGAATTATAATTTTGCCTCAAGAAAAGACCCAATTTTAAGCCCTTAATTAATGAAAATTATTAAATAACCATCTATGCTATCGTGATGAAAACAAATCCATCTTATGGCTTTACAATATTTGGAATATAGAGTAAAAGCCTTATTGACTACTTTTATGGTGCATTTTGGGGGTTTAAAACCACATGAGGGTGAGACAGAATTTTTATTTATAAATGAATTATTTTAAAGTATTCAAACTAAAGGAAAAGCTTCAGTCAGAAGAGTCCTTGGTCTCCAGGTAGCTGTGTGTGTGTGTTTGATCTTAAAGTGTTTGTTATGTTTGACAGGTTAGTGTTCCCAGTCTGACAGCAATCAATACTGGCACAAAGATGGCCACAGGGTGTGCCTCAACTAAAGTTGGCCACAAAAAATCAATACTGGCTCCGCTATTGACGGCTGTCGCACACATCGACAGCAGACTCAGTGATGTAACAGAGAGGTAATATGGCCAATTTAGGACCACCAGGCCTGCTAAAGGGGTTACGATTTATCTGTAAGTGGTCTGCCTGTGGACAGAAACAGTCTCCAATCTCTCAATGTCATCTCAGTTCAATCTCTCAGTTAGGTCTCCACACTGGACTCCAACCTTTAGAGCCAGAGGCTCATTGATTCTCAATATGATTCAATCCTCCTGCAGCACAGTAGTGAAGTCAGCAGACAAGCGGCTTCTCCCTTGAGATGTCCATCCTCATTCAAATCATCTCTCATTTGAAAAACTGAGGATGCAATGCAAAACTTTTCATATTAAAAACACAACTAGAGATACATCAGAAAATATGAGGGTGATAGAACACTATGAATGATTCATTAAAAGTATGTAATAATTTTTAGACACTTTGAGTAAAGGTAGATACATCAATAATAAACAACTATTAATATTACGTAACACAATATAGCCTGGTTGACACCAGACCCTTCTCAGTCATAACTGAGAGTGGGTCTGGGGAAGGTTCATTCACAGCCCATTTTAAACGGACGTCGCTCAAATGCCTCTGGGCGGTATCGGATAGACCTAAAACCAATCAGACCGATGAAGGAGATGGCGCTTCAACGTCGCTGCGCTATCGTCATCATGTAAAGCCTGCCTCAACGTTTGTGATTGGTGCCTTGATTTGGAAAAATTGGAAATGGGCTTGAATAGGCTCTTGGCCAGACAGACTTGCAGAGCAAATCTCAAATTTGCCTGAAGTTCGTCAGGGTTTTTCCCAGGCTAAACACAACACACAACATTACACAATATATCATAACGCAATATTAA
The DNA here is from genome assembly GCA_030578275.1 of Meda fulgida. NCBI lineage: Eukaryota > Metazoa > Chordata > Actinopteri > Cypriniformes > Leuciscidae > Meda > Meda fulgida. The sequence goes on from JAROOJ010000035.1 coordinate 94,265, forward strand.
TATTTAACTCCTTTAACCAATGCATTTTTAATAATTTTCCAGTTCTTTTAGTCAAATAAAATTCATAATGGCACTACCCAAACCTCTCACCAGTAAGGAAACATCTGAATGCAACAAACCTGGTCTCCTTTGTTCACTTTCAACCACTTCTGTCCTAATTTCTTAGAGGGAAGGGTCTATGGGCGGGTAAATGTATGGGCTTTATAAGATCTTTCAATCTAATGGACAAAATAAGCTCATGCAATTTACATATGGATGTGAAAGGAGACAACGGAGAAACACACAAAGAGCCTCAGCTTTAGTTTCTGCTCTGACAGACGCAAGACCAGCCGAACGCTGTGAGTGTGTGTTAGAAATCAGGAACGGTGAGAGAACATTGTGCTTGGTACATTTTGTCTTCAAACCAAACTTAAGTCTTCAGCCGACAAAGTTTAAATCCTGTCTGGCTAGAGCTCTTCCCATAATGTTTATGCATTAGTCAGTATGTGGAGAGTAGACGGTCTTTTGTGGCTGTTCGAACGACCGAATGAGCGTCTACAGGCAATCCGGTCGAATTTGTTTTCAACTACCTCTGAAGTGGTCGAAAGTTGACAAGCTCAACACATTCGAGACCCTGTTTACACCTGTATTTATCTTGTGATCAGATTGACGAAAACAATTCTTAATACCAGGTGTAAACAGGGCCTAAAATCCATCACATCAGCTGACTCAAACGCACTTACAATCCCTTCTTACCAATAGTGTGCACTTAAAACAGAGCGGCTCTGTTTGAAAATACATTTCCCTTTTCAGTAAGAAGAAATGCAGAGTGGTTGAGAACTGTGTTAGGATAATTACAGTTTACTTCAAGCTTGGCTGACACTTCAATCTCAGACTCCAGTGTGCTGATAGTACAAGATAGATGCAATTTAAATGAAAGCGTATCTGTAAAGACCCTTGAGACTGATTTAGCTTCTTTCCACTCATCCAGAGGTGCTGCAATTGAACTAGACAAAGTGACTCTGCTCATGTGTGAACGGGGGGGAAGAAAAGTGGAATTACAAAACAAAAGTTTTGTCTACATGGAGACGTTTAAAGTAGTGTGTGTCTGTGTGTGTGTATTGACTAAATAGAAACAAGCCTATAGGGAAAGTGGCCTTTTACCACAGCCGCTGCATTGATGCTGAACTACAAATCAAGCCAAAATGCTTCAAGCCCAACAGTCAAATGATTCATGCTGAACACCAGCAATTCCCCTAAAAATAGAATGCAAAATTGAAGTGTTAAAAAGTAACGAGCCGCATAAATCCAGTCATAATTTCCCAAATACACACCTTGACTGTGTCTCCTCATTTTTTTTCTTCTATAATCACATACTAGCAATGCGATCATTATGCAGAATGAAGAATAAAGATATTCACGGGGCATTGCCCTCGTTAAAATGACGGATCATAATTTCTACAGCAAACGCGACGTGCTGCATACATTTAGCTAAATTACGTGCGACCTGAACGCGAGGAGATTGCAGATAAGGCTCTAGGGATGCTGAGGGTCTCCTGATGCAATATATCAAGCATGATATCCCGGGAGTCACATTGCTAAATGTGTTCAACATGACACTAGAGCAGCATTGTATTTGTTTACTGAGATAAATATAATTTTGCATATAAAGCGATCTTAAAACCAAGCAGTCACCTAGACAAATGGGCTCAAGACTGAGGCCATCTTGACCACAACCATATGTTTTACTGAATACACTGTAGTAGATCATGTATTTGCCTACTATTTTTAAAAGTAGCATGAGAGGAGAGAGTCCAATGATAAAATATTTCAAATATTGTCATGTGATCTTTTTATTTTGTATGCTTAATCCAGTGAGCGACATTTATCGTCTCAAAAAATTGTTAATTTTAATTTTGTGTAAAAACGCCTATGGCATTCTGACTCAATTCTGGAGATGTTTAAAATGCAGTCCACAGATTTTCCTGTTCATTTGTCACTGGAAATTAAAAGGTCAAGTGGATTGTGGGATCCATTTTTCCATGCAATGTGCTCTTGTATACTTCACATTTTGGACAAATGAAAATTTCACAAACTGTCCAAAGTACATGATATAAAGCAGTACTCTCTCTATAAAGAGTATTGGTAACAATGGTTTAAGGTATTTTAAGGTGACGTAAATACACGTTACTACATGTACTTATAGAAACAACCGTAAATTGTGCATAATTACAAGTAACTAACTCTAAACCAAACTCGAACTGTAACTAGTACAAGTAGTTAATTATTTCTTCTCAGTACTTATTTGAGTAAGTACAATGTAACTATGTCACATTAAAATAAAGGGTTGTCCTTGTTACAGTGTAATTATACATTTAAGTACTGAGTAATATTAGTTAATTATGTACATGTACTTAAAGTATTGGGATTAAGATTAGGTTTAGTTTAGGGTTAGTTCCATGTAATTATGCATAATTTATAGCAATATAGAAACTACATGTAACATGTACCAAGAACACTGTAAAAAAAAGGGGTTACCAAATAAAGTGTAACCAGAGTTTGTGCTTTTACTATTTTTAAAAAAGTAGTAGGAAAACATGCAGTATTCTGTTTATCTTCCAAGTTAATATATAGTCAAATAATATATTAAAATTGCAGCTGAAATTACTTGCATTTAATTAGTTACAATGGACATGGAAGGTCAAGAGGCAGTGCATTGTGGGACAGTATTCCACAGTAGCTACATTCAAATTCTCAAATGTTTGTATTAAATTAGTTGAACATTTTTCAAATGTGTGTGGTGCACATTAGACACATTATGCATAATCCAAAAGGCAACAAGAAATATGTCAGTATGCTATTATGAACAAATCCTTACTTTTTATAAAACAAATGCAAGAGAAAAAAATGACACGTCGTCTAATAGATCGCTTCCATTAACGATCATCATTTTTCTCCTAAAGTTGAATGAACACACTTACGGTGCTAAAGTTGCGTGGTCCGCACAGCTGCCCTTGAAATCGACAATAAAGTAACATCTCCTCGAGCTGATGCCCCAGACGGTCCAATAACTGCCTCATGGAGGGCTGAGAGTCTCGAGGAGGGGGCAGAAAGTGGTTGAAGTCCAGTATGCGAGATAACGGTGACCAGGGAGGCTCACTACTAGTTCCGTCATCGTGCGACGCGAGCGCGTCTCGAACCGCGGCGGACACCTGCCAATTTTTCCCGAAGAGCCCGAGCCACCGTCCCGCGCTAAAGATGTCCGGTTTTTTCATACGTCGCGGCAGTATGATGTTCTGGTTGCAAATCGTCACGGCGGGAAATACGAGGCGTTTAGCGTAAACCATATGCGCCTTGGTGTACACCGGCGACGAGAGCAGGTACCGGACCCGGTTGGAGGACCAAGTGAGAAGAAGCGCCAACGCAGTCAAACACGCCAGCAGCCACGCGACTCTGCGCGGGTACGAGCCGTTCAGAAAGACGTGTCTTAATCCGTGAAAGGTCGTGTGCTTTAAGAAGAGCTTGCCGGCTTCTTTCAGAGATCCTTCCGTGCGTTGTTTCGGCGCGGTGTCGCCTTGGCACATTTTGGAGAACGTCTGACGCGCAGTTTTATCTCAGAAGCGACGCGTTAAACGTTCCAGTGCTCTCCAAAACGAGTAATCATCGCGCGGTTCTGGTCCTGAGGCGATTCGCTCGGGAAAGGAATCTGCAGATTCATCAGAACTATTTGAAATACAGCGCTGTAGTGAATGAGGACGGTAAAATAATATTTCTCCATATTTTCCCTCTCAGGTAAGCGAAACATAGCCCGTACAAAAGTCTCAACTGTTGCCAGAAAAGGATACGGCGCCACATTTTCTTCGCGTCATGTGCTCTTGCGGTTCTGTCATACTGTAAATCTGTTCTGCACTTTAAGAAGTTCAATTTTCTTAAATTCAGTCTAAGTAATTCACTGGGGAGTATTTACGCTCGTTTTGCAACAGCGCGAGCTTCGTCCCTTCCGCGCGCGCTCTGCTCTGTTCCTCTGTGAGCGCGCGCATCCTCTGCTGTCTTTTACTTCACTGAACTTTATTGCAGTGCTTCTCGATTTTTCCATTTTCTTTGAAGAAAAAGGATAATTAATTGATTATATGATAATTAACCATGAGTGATTTATTTTGACCCATAAAATGACAAAATCAAAAAACATTGGCACATTTGAATCAAAATTTAGCGTCATACTGATGATAAATGATAATGCTTTTTGTAAATAACCTATGTGCATGAAATATAATTATATATATTTTAATTATAATCTTAGATTAGGTCATTCATGAAATGGCTGCAGGTGATATGTTTCTTAAATTATTTCAGTGTGACAGTGAAGTGTCAGTTTGTTAATATATTCATGGAGCATATCATCGAAAATAGCACCTATCACAAGCATACTCACGTTGACGTCAGCACATTCACACTATCAAAATAAGGTTCATTTTTAATTAAAGGTTGTACAATGCATCATTCAGACCAATAATTACACCCTCCGTCCCCGTTAGACAGTAAGTGGGCTTGTTCTTAAGTTTGGGCTGTTAGTCAAGCAGGCAAAAGTGGGCATAATGCCCGGCCGCAGGTCATGGCCTACTTACCTTAACAATGTGTTCAAAGTCAATAACACTTTTTTTTCACTGGCAGGCTCAGAGATCCCCCACAAAGGGTTCTTGTCCAAATGTGTACATAACAGAGGACAGTATTGACCAGAACACTGTGCCAAAATAAACCTGTAAACACCTGATGCGTTCGGTCTTATGTGAAGTGAATGTTGGTGGGTGGATCTGTGGACATTAAAGCACTGTGTGTCCTCTTCCGTTGTCCTTTCTTTTATTGAGGGAAAAAATACTCGAGAAGCTATGAATGTCACAAATAAATTACAGTGGAGGCGTTACGATTCACATTTGACATTTAAATTTCAAAGTCACATTAAAAATGTGCCAAGAAGAGGTTTTTAATGACAAAGAGAATTTCAGGCACACGAAAACAATTAAGAGGCTATTTTGAAAGAGAACGGATCGTGATGTGCGCTGTAAGTACACACAAATTACATTTCTTGAAACTAAGAAGAATTGTTAAAGATAAATATTTACTTAATACTTAATTCAGTTTTAGTAAATATTGTTATAAACTATGCAAAATATATTTAGAGAGTGATGCAGGGATGATGTATTTTTACAGGCTAAAACCCAGAAACGAGCATTTTAGCACTTCCAGTTTCATCATCCCGAAAGTCAATGTTTTTTTGTTTTTTTTAAATGGGTTTGTCAAATTTGTCAAGATTATCACGATGAACATAACATGTAAGAATCATAAGCTTTTGTTAGTCACCTTATTTTCTGCAATAATCCATAAGCCAATGGAAAAATCCTTTGTACAATCCTTTTTTTTTTTAATCAAGGGAACAAGGGGACTTTCGGGTTGACCTACAAAAATACGTCGTCCGTACCACTGTATTGTTTGTACAAAACAATTAAGGATTGTGCTTTTATCTTCAAAAAGCTTTTTTTTGTCACTTTCAGGGCTCAGGCAGAAGGAATAGCAATGATTTTTTTTTCCTTTTTGGGAGACATGTGAAGTTGGAATGGGACCCCAGTGGCAGTTCGTCATTGCACGCCCACATGTTCGACAGTCACAGATGCATTTTACAAGCGTCTTCATCAAAGAGGATGCAGCTCCGCCACGGGGACAAGCACACGCAGAGCTACATCAACACACAGATGAAGACGCAAATTAGTATTCGGCAAAAACGTGGTCTGCAGCTTGCCGTCAAAGACCAATTTAATACAAGGAACCTGTGTTGTTGTTTTGTTTGTTTTTTTTGGGAGAAAAACTCCACACAGTTTGCTGCTGCAAAGGAACGATGAATTATTTTAGATGCTGAAATGGGTTAAAAGATTGGAAAAATATTTCATCATATTGGTGAAGATTAAAAAAAAATCTAGAAGGTTGATGCAAGCCTCTTAAATGGATATGCACTGCTCTTTTGTAAGAAAGGGTGATAGCACATCTCCTTTTGCCTGAAATAAAAAAAGAAATGCTTTGAATTGTGTATAAAACCCTTCAGTAGGTCCAAAAGTGGACCATTCTCAATGATGATTGAAAGGCAACCGCATGACCCGAAAAAGTCGTATTCTTTACATAACATTGCACTGGGATACAAAAGGGTACTTGACTCTAGAATGTCTGATTTGGTACAAACCAGAACATATGATGTTAAAAACTCCTACAATGCAGAATGTTTGAGGTACCAATCTCTGCTGCTCAAAATTAACCATGGTTTTACTACTAATAAAACATGGTTACTATAGTTAAACCCTGCAACCACAAATTAATCATGGTTTTGCTATAGTTTAACCATGGTATTTGCAGTAAAACTGCGGTTATTCAAATGGTAGGCAGTTTTACTATATTAAAAAGCTGGTTCATTTTCATAAGTGTGTTAGCTGAGTGATGCTGAAGTCTAGCAGAGATGGCCAGTGGGTTTAGGAAGAGACTCGAACCATGACAAAGCCACAACTGAGACAGCATTTGATGGGGAAAATCGTTTGCAGCCCAAAATAGCCTTGATATGTTCTAGAGTACTTTATTTCACGGTGAACAAAGGGAAAACAAAAAGCGCCACAGCAATACCGCTCCTTCCATTTGGAATGAAATGGCAAACATTACAACAGGAGCTCATTGATTTCTTCAGTCAAAGTAAAGCTCTTCTTGCCTAAATGGATAATTCTGTATTTCTTGAGGGAAATTAAATTTGATGAAGTTTGATTTCTTTATCTATTGAAATGCGACTTACATTTTCTATTCCAAAAGTCATTTTTATATGGAGTAGTTTTATTTATTTTATACTATTCTCTAAGTTCTCTTTAACTGAAAAATATGCATTTTCATTCATATAGAGTACGTTTGCAATAACATTTAGTGCAACATTTTAAGTGCCATTGTTTAAAAATGCTATGAGTGAAATTTCAAAGACATTCGGTTGTTAATCTTTAAAATCTAATGCCATATGTATGAATGTATGTACCATCCTGACCAAAAAAATAAAAATAAATAAGTGTAGTTTTGATTAGAAGTTGATGATATTTAATATGCATTGGTTTAGCTATAGAAAATAGGTAGACTTCAACTTAAACATGGAGCCACATTGAGAATCTCATATCTCTGAAAATTAACCATATTGTGCCTTAAAAATTAAAAAACATATATATAACATCACATCACATATATATAAGGATTTGAATCTAAAAGGATATTAATATGTCTTTAATACTTTGTGAGTTACAGGCATGTAAACTACCGGCATAAAAACACAAGAAGTGCTTTTCCCCATTTTTGAAATGTCACCATTTGCAAAGATGGCTAAAGTAAACAGATTTTACTAAGCGATTTTGGAGTATTTTAATGGAGTAGTTTTTATTTTTCAACACCAAACTGTAAAGTGTAAGAGTACATACATTTTGATGAAGAATTTAGTTCATACTGAGTTTTAATTGCATATTTGGCCCATGAGCCCAATTTGAGATATTTTTGAGATCTCATTCTATTGAAGACAAAAATTAAAAAATAGTTTGTAAATTAAATATAATTTTTTTTTCCACATGTAAGATTATTTGGTCTTTTTTAAGTTAAAGTCAGTGAAGCAGGAGACTGAGCAAAATCTCCATTTGATAGTTAATATCATTGCTATCTTGAGACTTTAAAGAGATCACATTTACAGATTTAGCCAAATATTATAAACTAGTATCACAGCTGGTTTGACAGTCCCGTTTTTACTTAACCTTCTGCATACTAAACCCAGACCTCAGACATTCCTAGTGTATGCTGTAGTGATCTGGAAAGCTGCCTATAGGCTGAAGACAAGTGTCCTCTGCGGAGAGTCTGCAGCTGTGGAAGGAGAAGACCAATCTCTCACACGATAAAAGAGATAATTCAGTTCTGACGATGGCAGACGAGCTTCAGTTTTATTGAAAGAATGGTGAACGAGAGGAGGCGAAAGAGGGAGAAATAAATAAATAAATAAATAACTAGACAATGCAGCAGTAGATGAGAAGAGAGTATAAATCATGGCCAAAGCCACAGAAAACATGAGCAGGCAAGAGAGAGAGAGAGAGAGAGAGAGGGAGACGTTTTCTCTAAACCTATGATTTGCACTGTAACATTTATCAGGAAAGATAAAAGTGTGCCTCAGGAGACGAATGGTCATGACATTTGACGAATTTTCATGAGAAATCATGATCAAAGCATTTGAAAGATTTGCGTTTCAAGAAAGATACGGTTATAGTTGGGGGAAAAAAACATTCAAGATGTTTGAATCAGAAGAGGGAACATTCAAAACATTAGAAGAATGTTTGAAAACACTTAAGTCAGGGAAAAATACATTCAAACAGAATTAAAAGAACATTCAAAACAACTGAGAAAAAGACAATGAAAATTTTCGAATCGAGAATGAAATGACCAACCGGGTTGAATTCAGAGGGGAAAAAAAGATATTCAAATGATTAAATTCACGAGAAAGAATGTCCAAAACATTCAAATAGACAGATTTTTTTTTGTTTAATTACATTTAAATTGAATAGACATTTAAAATGTTCAGGGGGAAAAATTATCAAATGGCTTTTTCTGTCTTCAAAATGCTTAAATTGGAAAAAATATTAGATTAAAGAGAAACATCTCTCAAAATGTTTGATTCAAGAGGAACCATGTACAAAATCCAAATCAAAGAATGTTCAAAGCGTCAAGCAGAGACATAATGTTCAAACTCTACAACTGAAGGAACATTCAAAGTGTTCAATTCCCAGAGAGAGGATGTCAAACACGTTTGACCTGAAACAAACATGAATGTTCAAAACAAATCAAGAGAGAAATTCTATTTTACAAGCATAGAGAATAAATACTCCACAAAAACAACATTGAAATATTAAATTGTGCAAAAGAATGTTCAATGCTTCCTAACTAGGACGATTATGCCCATTACAACATCAAAAATGACGTCTGGGGAAGTATCACACGAAACAATCTAACGTTTATGAAAGGAACCAAATATTTGGGATGCACATCATAAATGCTGTCTAGGCACTTTATGAAACTGAGCATTTTGAACAACAGCCAGATGATTGAGAAACAATGGATGTAACGAAATTGCATACTTATGAGTAGGTATTTTTTTTGGTCTGTTCTATGCAGTATAAATGTAATCTACTCTACTCTTTTCTAGATCATATTACACTTGTCACATATCAAAATTAATCCAGTTCGCATGGATACGCGGAAGCGACTAAAAATGATTTATTATGGAGGCCAGAAAAGTAATTTTGTGAGGTCAATTTGTAAAGAAAGACTACGTGGCTGCGCACACACACACACACACACACACACATGTATGTATATATATATATATATATATATATATATATATATATATATATATATATATATATATATATATATATATATATATATATATATATATATATATATATATATATATATATTCAAACACGCATACTTATAGACTGAACACGTAATATGCATGTGCACGGCGTCACCGTTTTCACAGATTCACGTTTTTAAAGTTTACACGGAGATAACATTTTTCAAAAATGTTTAAAACCTGCACCTTGTAACTTACTTCAAGGTTTGCGTTTTCGAGCCGCCAAACACTGTTGTCGTGCAAAATGAACGGCCAGAACACATTCAAAGTTTTCTGTTTTCAGTTAAAGCGGTGTTGTGTAAGCGGCCCCTAAGTTAATAACTCGCCATCTTTGCAAGTGAATCAATCAAAAACTAACTTTAGCTGGACAATAACTTTATTCTAGAGGTCCTGTAAAGACAAAACAATCTCTGTTGCTTTGATTTCCTATTATCCATGTAATGCTGCTTTAAAACAACCTATATTGTTAAAAGAGCTATATAAATGAAGGCAACTTGACTTGACTTACTAAATATGCGATTTCGGATGCAGCCAAGGAAAAAGCGCCATCAGGCGAGTCAGTGTGTGTTAGTGAGGCGGTTCTGATAAATGACCGGGTTGAACTGAACCCTTCTTTGTGGGCCAGCTGCTCCGGCTCACTGCGGATATGAATCTTGTTCACATGACTAACCTTTAAAACGAGCAACAGTATTTCACAAATGCTCATGCATGAAACATCTCCAGAAACAATCCCTAGAGTAAATAACACTGTCATTTTCCCAGAATTCCCTGAGAGACTCATAAAGATAAACAGCTACTTTCAACACACAGATCAACATCAACCTCGCTACAGGTCAGATTTTCCAGCAGTCTATCTTGTCAGTTTTTCAGAACAGCGGGACATCAAAGTCTTGCCCTTAGATCTAATATTCTCAGTCAGAGCCATTCTTACATTTAAACTCAATTTTATTTTTCACCTCAGGTGACCGTCTGAACATCACTGATTTCCGTCGCCTCCTCTTCTGCCTCATGAGGAATAATTATTTAAGTTTGTTTGATCTCAAAATTGCCTTTGAAACAAGACACAATAATGGCGCCTGATTCATTTCCAAAGTCACGCCAAAGGTTGTTCAGGTTTAATTTCTGTGGAGCAAAAATGAATCTCAAGTCAGACTTTGATGTTAAAATGAAAACCATTTTTCATCAAAATGAATGTTCTGTAGATATTACCCTATAGTATTCAACAACATACAATGGACGAATATGCCATCATGTCAAATAACATCAAACCTTAAAGCATCAAACTCATTAAATTCAACATGAAAGATCCCTTTAAAAGAAGATTTTAGCTCACAAGGACACAGATCAGCTTTACAAATACAGATTTAAAATATCATGGTGAATGAAAATGTTTTGAAGGTCACATTTCACCACAAACATTTACACATGCATTAATGCATTAATGCATTAACACATGCCCTGTTTATGAAGCAGACACTGTTTTCTAAAGCGACTTATAAAAGAAGAGCAAAACCAATTTGTTAAAGTGCCAACAATATTCCTAATATACAATGCCAGGTTTTTAGACCATGCATTCAATCCTGCTCTTGGCGACCCACTGTCCTGCAGACTTTAGTTACAACCCTAATTAAACAATTGATCACTTGAAAATACACATACAGGTGTACTGAAGCAGAATGGAAATAAACTTTGCATGTTGGAAATAAACTTTACCTTTAAACTAAAACTGTGTGTCATCAGTATATGGTTGAAGAAACTCTGGCTGTATAATAGGCCCCAGCAATATAGTGTATATGGAGAAGAGGAGGGGTCCAAGAACTGAGCCTTGAGGTACCCCTGTGACTATTTGATGTGCTTTTGAAACCTGGTTGAAAACAACTCGTTCAAGTGTTTCGCTATGAATGGGAGAGAGACGGGTCCTCTAGCTTGCGTCCTAATCTAGTGGTGTAATAGAGCAAACAAAAATACTACGATATTTTGAATCACAATCACAGTTATTTTCATGATAATTAAGTACAATTTCCACTCCAATTTCTCATCACTAATCCATCTGGACATTTGTTTTATACTATTTACAGTTTATTTTATATATATATAAAATAAACTGTAAATATATAAATATACATATATACATATAGATTCACCCATCAACACAAAGCATCTGAACTCATCTTGGAATCTGTACTTCTCTTTCCTGCTGTCTGCATCACAAAGAGTCTGTCCAGGGTCTATTAATACAGCTCTAGGTACACCTCAGCCTGTGTGTGTGTGTGTGTGTGTGTATGTGTGTGTCTGTGAAGGAAAAGCGGATAACAGTGGTTGTCAGACACACAGAGCAAGAGTAATGAGGCAGGACGTGTCGACTTCACACTGCAGGAAACACACACTTGTGTGTGTGTGTGTGTATGTGTGTGTGTGTGTGTGTGTGTGTGTGTGTGTGTGTCGGAGAGACTTCAACACCTGCTTGACCTCATATCTGAATCTCTTCTTTCACTTATCTTGTTCACTTCCATCCAAGGGCCCTTTAAATTGAATTTCACTCCAGCATTTTATTGAGAACCTTCTCATTAACTCCAGAATGTCTGCTTCACTTCTGAGCTGCGAGCTTATAAAATACAAGCCTTTTAATATAGCGTTACAAACAGATCACCCAGTGGTTAATGAGTCAGGCTTTAACTCATAACATAAATGTAGTGAAGTAAAATGATAAAATACTTAAATATAAACTGCATGTAGTGCTTTTAAAGCAAGCTTCTCAAGGCACTTCACAAAGTAAAATAAATACAATAATATACCAAACAAACAAACAAATAAATAAATACAATAATTATCTTAAGAATGATGCATTCCTGAAATTCCTCAAAGGCTAAATTGGAATTAAATGTGTTAAATTTCTGTCCATCAAAAAGTGTTAAATACAAGTCATTTTACAGACAAACAGAATATACCACTTAATGCCTCAAAAAACCTCTTTAAACTTATATAAAAACCCATACATTTAGTCAAATAACTAGTTCTTCCTCACTACTGCTCATTACCTCATTCTGGTTCCTTTAAAATAATTTAGTTTCCCTGCAAATTCATGTAAACCTGTGCACAATCTGATTGGAGCCTGTGATTTTTACAAGTGCTTGCCATTTCTGTGTGTATTATGTACCAGAAGCAAGTATACAAGCATGAATGAGCTATGAAAACACATCTATACACAAAGACATGCTTCTGTGGCCTTTAAAATCAGACACCTGAAATCTCTCAGATACAATATGACTCAAGGCTCTCTGGCTTTCCACAATTGATTTGAGCTTCAGATCTGACTTTATCTGACTCAGTTAGGAGCAGCTGAACTGTGTAACACGGCCAAGTGTGAATTGCTTCAAAGGTGAGTTTAAAAAACATGAAGCTTTCACATCCTCAACCCAAACACCACAAATCCTACCGGTTTCAGATGGCCTTCTTTACTCAATATGACAGATTGAAACATTAAGAAGCCATTAGTGATTAAGTAATGAGCTAATTAGCTGTGAAAAGTTCTTATTGGCACATTTTGGGGTCCGGTCGGGCCCATACATCACGCTCCTTCTAATTGGATCCATTTATGGGATTTACACGCTCTTTGCACCATTTCACTTTTCATTTTTAGAGCCCATTTTCTACTTTACAATATTTTGGCCCATATTTTAACATCTCGGACAGCACTCAATTAAGGTTCAATTAAGGCAAGACACTACATGCAAACCCATTGTTTTTTTTATGCACTGGTACATTTTTAGATTTTGAGCTTTTTGGAAAGAAAACATCTAAAATACACATTTAAGTATTTATTTTATTACACTTTATTTGCATCTGTAGATTTCAAGTACAATACGTATCTTTAAAGGTTGAGATTTTTTTTGTGGAGATTTCTGTGTTAGGAATCTCCTTTTCAGCAGCTTTAGATACACCAAACTTTAAAGGATTATTCCTATCTATATTATGAAGGTTTTTGCAATGGCTCATATATTATTCACCTTTCTAACATTTTATTCCTTAAACAGGGTGAACATTTATTTTCTGTCTGTTGACTGTTTTTTTCTGACTTATGGAGTGATAAAGAGATATCCAAAATCCCCTCTGTAAAAAACAAACAAAAAACCTTTAACTGTGATATGTTAACAAAATGAAACAAATTTTTAACCTGGCTTTATCCAATGTTTAGATTTCAGTTCTGGAAATAATAATAGTTTGAAAATGCCTTATTTGCATACTTAAACATGTCATACAAAACAGTTACTGTAATGGACTGTGATTGATCAATTAGGGAAAGTATGGTGATATCTATTAGTTAATGTTTATTAACTTGTAGTGTCTTGCCTTAAAAGTGAAGTACACGTATGTAAGATATTTTATGTTTAAATACACTTTCCTATCCCAGTTTAGGGTTCATTGACTATTATTCGTATGCCATTCATGGTTTTATCTCCCCCAAAAGAGTAAACACTGACCGTTTCGAGAAACATATACACTGAGAGAGGACCGCTCAGATCTGTCAATCTCTTTCCAGCTTAACCAATAGTGAGAATCTGGGGGCGTGGCTACTGTTGTGGGCGGAGCCAGAGGGTTTAGCTGCTGTGGAACCATGGCTGACACATTAAAAACATACAGCTTTGGGCACAGGAGTGCAAGCCAATATTCATTTTGGACCTTCAACGATTAAACAGGCGGAGAGGTGAACAGGGCATTGTGCATCAATGGACACTTCAGTAGCATACAGCATCATCAAGCACCTGTTCAGAAAGATAAATGTACCAGTTTGTAATATTTACTCAGCCTCAAACAGCTACATTGGATGGTTTTATTATAAACAAGAGGCTTGCGCTTGCTCTAGACAGAGTTTAGTCAACTCAATTGCTTACTCATGATACATAGGTACAAAGCTAAAAGTATTCCTAAACATATGTTGACCCTTTTATTGAAACTAGTCTACTTTTACCTGTTTGGACATGCTTTCACAAGCTCCAGTAAGAGCTGTGTTTGTGATGTTTGAGTTGAGGGAGGCATGATGCCCAAATTATGCTTTGTTTTTGTAATTCCACCAGGTGCCACTAGTGGTGCAGGAACTACATACTTCACCTTTAAATTAATAATACTACTCAATTGAATATTTAATAGAGATATGGATATGGATGTGAATAAGATAGCAAACAGCTGGAGGCATCTGATTCACTGGAGAACTTTTTCACACATCTATAAACCTCTGAAGGACGTCATAGCAGGCTGTGTGTAGGTTAATTGTTGATTGTCTTTGAGATAATGCTGCACATCCATCACTGAAATAAGTTGTATGGCGTCTCTGTTTTCCCTTATGACAGGTATGAAAACACATAGTAAATCAAAGCTCTCAGTAGTCAGTTTCTAAGATATGTTGGAGTGCGGCTTGCTCCAGACCCTGAGAACACAATATCTCGCTTTCAATGCGTTGCCATTGGTGATGGAGATCATCCGCACACCTCCGGCTTTACCACGGTAAACAAAGCCGAGTTACATTCATCACAACACTATTCTGAACAAGATAAGTGCGGGCATGAAACTTGCAGAAAAGTACTTTGCGCAGATTGTTTTTGTGCTGCTGACTGACGGTATGCCAGCTCGACTCTGAACCACACTTTGTTGCACTTGAACTTTCAAATATCTTGTGAAAATACAGAGGAAGAAAATCCATTCATGTTTTGTCACACTAAGGTCAACATAATATGGTGAAATACAAATTAAATATAAAAATATACATATTTACATAACACTTACATGAACTAGTCATTATGAAAAAGTAAATACAAAAACAATATAAAATATATAAAAGTAAAAAATGTGGACGGGACTTATCACAAGAAATTGACAGGATATTACACTGCATATACAAATATTTATATAAACTTACATGAACCAGGTATTATAAAAAGTAATATAAAATATCTAAAAACATAAACGTTCAAAACTAAGATTTTGATGATATCATCTAAAAATGAAAGTCGTTTCAGAGCGAAAGTTTTTCGATTTGATTAGAATTTACAGCTCATTTTTTACAACAAACCCTTTTTTTCTTTAGAATAATGTGCACTAAAGAAATTAAGTATATTAAGACAAGAAACAATATTAAGAAAGTAATTGTGTCATTTCATGTTGACTTTAATATGCTGTCAACTTCAAAAATTCAAAATTCATCTTGAACCAAAGTAGATTTTGTGGCTGCCTTGAACCAGTCACTTTAAATATTTTATTGGGCTTCACAAGCTTATTTTCATAAAACAAATGAACTTGACTCTTCCTTTTGTAAATGCATGTTATTTTTTGATGGAGCTCAACGCTCAGTGGACTGAAGGAGTCGGAGTCTGTTGAGTAAGTGTTATTCTATGTGTTCTGGTGCCCTCTATTGTTCAGACAGCAACAGTGACATCAGACACATTCAAAGGAAATTTCACTGGAACCAAACTTCAAGCCACATTAAATGAGAGACTTCTGTTTTTACATAAATTAATTTGTAGTTCCCTTACTGTTGTTTATTGAAGCATCACTATCACTATTGAGTACAGAGTGACTTGAACAAACAACTTATCTTAAATATAAAACTTTGGCATGCAACTGTTCCTGCACCTAGCAACCACCTAAAACTCATAACCGCATATCAGGAACCTCGCAACTACCCAGGTCACTCTAGCAACTGCATAGCAACACTCATGCAACCGCACATAAATTCCTAGCAGACACACAGCAACACTTAGGAAAACACCCTAGCAACTTCATAGCAACACCATAGCAACTACCTAAAACACACTAGCAACCGTAAACCAACACTTGGGGAAACACCCTAACAACAGCATAGCAATATTCTGCCAACCACCCATTACAGCCTAATAATAAAGCCACACTTGGTGAAACACCCTAGAAACAACATAGCAGCAAGGTAACCACCCAAAATACTCTAGCAACTGCATAGCAACATCTTAGCAACTACCCGGAACACACTTGCAACCGCAATGCAAAACTTGTCAAATCCCCCAAAAAACGTATAGCAACACTCTGGCAACCACCCTGTACAACCTAGCAACCCCAAAATACCCTAGAAACTACACAAAAACCCTAGCAACCACATAGAAACGCTCTTGCAAACACCCAGAACACCCTAGAAACCACATAACAATACTTTAGGAACCATTTAGAACACACTAGCAACCATATAACACCCTGACAACCACCTAGAACACACCAGGAACTACGTCGCAACACTCTAGGAACTCAATTAATCTGATTAAAAAAAAAAAAAGAGAAAAAAAAAGAAAATCGATTAACAGTCCTTTTTTATTTATGAAATCTTTAAAGGAAGAATTTTCCACAGTTCCAAAAGGAAGAGTCCACACATACATGCCAACAAAACCTCTGGTCAAACACTGAAAGCTTTCAGTGCGATAGCTGTCATCATCGTTAAATAGCCGTGCGATGAATTAGCATTTCCCAGAGCGCTGTGCAAGCGTCTCTGAGAGTTATGAAGGGACTGGAGCCAGAGCTGGAGAGAAGCTGCTGTGAAATGTGCTTTCTGGCCTGGTTACTATTGGATGAGCTGCTGTCATCAGTGCCGATCCTCAGATCAAACCATCAAGATCAAGTTAAGATTATAAACTCAAGGTCAAATTAAACACAAGCACACACTTCTTAATGCTTAAGACAGCAAATACAGCTTCAGATAAAGTCTAGACCGCTCTTTTATCTTGAAGAGTCTTAAATGACAACCCACTTATTGATTCCACATCTATAATTAACTGTATTTAATTTGATAGTTTTTCTAGCCCAATTCAGCAGTTTAGATAACAGATTCCTTCAGCAAGAATAGTACACCATCTGGCAAAAGAAATCCATCTGAGAGGAACTACATATGAACATTTTCTAAAGAAAACTACTGTTTGCCCTTGCAAACCTATGCTATTTGGTTGCTAGGGTGTTGTGGGTGGTTGCTAGGCCAAAAAAGGGCCAGTCCTAGAGTTTAGATATGGCTTAGAGTCTAGAAGTCCCTTCTTCAATTAAAGTTTGTGGGATTTCAAAGTCCATCTAGTGAAAATATAAAACTTGATCACTAAGGCTACGTTCACACTGTCAGTCCAAATCCGATTGGAATCTGATCCAGAAATGCGATTTGAATAGAATTTCAAACCACAAATGAATTTAGTTCGAAATGGATTTGTAAAAATTGCATTTCATGTGACTTTTTTAAGTTGCCGTTCACACTTGCTAAATCTGATCGGATTTTAATCGGATCTGAACAAAAATTGGATTTGGACTGACAGTCTGAACGAGGCTTAAGAAAATTACTAATTTGCTAATAGTCACATTTACAGTTCTCATTAGGAATCCAGGAAATAGGGAATTTCGTGTGACACCATGTCCTGATCAGCGGGTAATGATAATTCATTAAGTCATTTTGTGTGCCATTTATCCATACAGAAAGCCACAATGGACAATTCACCTCAGATCTTACCAATTATATAAAATGGTATGAAAGGAAAGCATTCAAACTGTGAACTCAATGTAAAAAAACCCAAGTGTATTCAATGACAAAAATATCAAATTAAAATGGTGTAATTTGATTGAGTAATGATCAAAAACTTTAGATATAGAAAGACGGTGCACTTATATTACTATGAATGAGAGAAAGCGCAACATGCAATATGGCGGAAAAAGTCCTGCCTTCTAAATATAAGAGCCAATCGCCCATTGGTAAAGTCATCGTGTCACTGCAGCTGCCAATAGAAGCTCCGGATGCTGTAGAAACATCCGAAATGGCATACTCTCTTGAGTAGGTACTTATTTTGAATAAGTAGCCTAGCAAATTACTTTGCGAGCATAAAAAAAGTATGTTCTATATAGTATGAATGTGTGTAGTATGAATGTAATCTGGACTTACTACATTCGCCATGTTGTTATTCGTATAAACCTTATTTCAGACCCAGGGGGATTCATAACACAATAAAAACACAGAGTAAAACATAAAAACACAAAAATACATTTTATTATATATATTTATTATGATTATGATCATGTGCCGCTTGATAATGTCGCTTCACTGCCATTCACAAATCCTCACCCGCGGCCTCATGGGATAGTAAAGTCCCCATCGTACGCACACTTCATCTCGCCAGAATCTCACCAGAATTTATAAATCATCCGAGGAGTTTTCTCCAACTGCTTTTCGAATGCTATGAATTCAGACATACTACTCCGTTGGCGTGCTGTTTTTCACATGCTATATAGAAGGGAAGAAGAAACCACATTTATGACACAGTTGTTGTCAGATTTCATTGGTGATTTCAATATGAAATTTAATTGTAAGCTTGGTGAACGGCCATTCAAAGAGAGATAAGAGCTATACTTGCATGACTGAAAAGATGGCCGCCGCATGAAATGACTTTCTTGAAAGGGACTTTGGTACTGATCCATTTGGTTGTGAGTGCAGTGTGCTTGCAGAGAGACTCCGCCCACAAACTCTTTCTGATTGGCTATAATTTGATTGATTTTGTTGCATTTTTTGATTGATTTTTTTTATTTTGTTTTCTGTTGTGGACAGAAAAATTGCTTCACGTCTAGTTAGAACATGGTGTGAGGGTGAAAATTTCCCAGTTCAGTTTTCACAACTGGTTCAGTTGGTCATACGAATTCACTACATTGACCAACAGAAATCTGCTAGGCTGCTTGGTGAGTTGTACTTCACACATCACTATATTGACAATAGATAATGGATGTTTCTTTACTAATGTAATCCGCTGCTCTTAATGGCCTGAGTAGTTGCCTATACTTGACTGCACGACCGGCCATGCAGAATGGCGAAACTAGAGCTTATGCTCTGGAGGTGAAAAAAGATCCTGGTCTAATGGAGCTGGAGGAAGTGGGACTCGAATTCTGCCCCGAGGCGGAAAGATGAGCTGCTCGTCTGTTTGGCACAACCCCACCTCATATCGACCCGCCCAAGCGCTCCTCTAAATATCTGTCAATCGATGGAGACTCACAAACAGTGAACTCACATTCTTAGTGTCGCAAGAATGATTAGCAAACAAGGTTGTGATTAGCAAAGAACACTAGCATTGCCTGACTGAGCTGGCTAATATGAGCTGATACGCTAGTTGAACCATTAAATGTGGATTATATAATCCAGATACCATGTATTTATGCTGGTGGGATGCTTTGTTTGTGTGCATATGGCAGACTATCCGTTCTGCACCTTTTAAGTAGATTGATAATACATCCCATCGGAGGCATCAGATAATAAACATTCATTATCAGAGCGCGGCCGGCGGCGTTTAAAACCCCATATGCACTTAGCAGGCAGGAGACTAAATATACTTAAGAGCTCTAAACCGATTCTTCAATAAGCACTACCAGATATATTCTTGGCCTTTACGGCGAAGCACCACATAATTCACTCAGCTCAATAAGAGCTCGACTCGCGGGAGATCTCGAATGGCATGAGTACCGGCTAGAAACCTTGAGATCAGCAACAATGACAAACAAAATGCCTATTTCACACACTGGCAGCCCCCTTTTCATCACCATAAAGGGATTAGCTGCAAACTCAGACACGCTCTTGAGGGAAAAACGATACAGCGATATGTTTTGAAATGCTTTGATTACAAACACCTCCAAATATGAGGATTTTACTGCAAGGGAGCAGTAGTATAATAATGCAGATGCACTTTTTTTCATGTATAAAAATCATTTTTATAACAATAGTCTTTATAACAAAAATAGTATATATATAGATATATATATATATATTTTTTAATTACATTGATTAATTGTGACAAATTTTGTAAACAAATCGATTAATTGTGATTAATGGCATCTAACGTAGAAGTTTGTGTTCATATGATATATATGTGTATATACGTATATACACATATATATCATATGTACACATAAAAATAAATGTATATATATATATATATATATATATATATATATATACATTTATTTTTTAAACAGACTTTTATGTTAGATGCGATTAATCAATTTAACAGCACTAATAAAATACAAAAATAAATGATAAAATAATTATAAAAATTGTACGATGTTATAAAGACAAGTTGTTTCTCAAATCATCTTGGATTGTACTTTGCAAAATTCTAAATAAATATTTATTTTGTATTAATAAATCTGTTTTCTATCACTATTTCAGTATGTATACATTCAATTCAATATTACAAAAAATTAAAAACAGCAAACATTCTTCAAAAGCTTAGGCATTTCATTCAAGTTTCCAGCTTAAAATGGTTCATTTTGAAGAAACTAACTGCAAAAACCTGATTTTATCCTTTATAACCTTGTTGTCATACCTGACAAATCTATGCAAACACGTCTCACCAGAGACCAATTTCCACACTGCCAAAACTTCAACAGCAAGTCTAGAGGGGGAAAAAAAAAAATCCCTAGAGTGGCCTTGAAACAGACCGATGTGTTATACAAAAGCAAGCTACAGCGTATAATTATCAATCATGAGCAGTCAAAGGGTAATAATGGGGGTCTGAGATGCTGTTTTCATTTGCAACGCTGAACACAAAGAATAAATGGCTTCTGATTCCTGTTAGATACAGTGAGAACACCTATTAATCTTCTCTGACGCCTCAAGTCAGCCACCCTAACAATAACACGCCGAGAATGGATTGCGTGCCGGAGGGGGCCCGAAACTCGACTCCTACTTAATACGAGTCTATCCATCCGGATGACCGTCCTACCTCTCTCCATTGTTCTGGACCGCACTCCTTCCCAGCGAAGTTGCACTCCAGCAGCATATCGTCCATGCGGTGACGGGTCCGGTTGAAGAACTCTGGGAGGCTGAATCGAGACCCTTGCCTGTCGGGCTCCGGGGCCAGAGGAATTCCTGGCGCCATGTTGTCCTCGTATCCCAGCAGAGGCCCCATGAAGAGCAGGTCGCTGTAGCTCATCTGCGAGCGCCGGAACGTGTTGATGTTGCAGAGCGTGATGGCGGGGAATATCATGTTCTTGGCATTGCGCTCGTCCAGCAGGGTGATATAGTCGTACTGCAGGTAGTAGATGATGCGGTCCACCACCTGCTTGAGGAACATGGAGACCGCCAGCAGGAAGACCACCGTCCACATGACCCGGCGGACGCTTAGCTTGTCCTGCACAAAGACGTGGTTGCCGCCGTGGAGGGAGCAGCCGCCAAAAAAAGTGGCGAGGCTGATGTCGGGTGCCTCTTCTTCTTCCGGCCCATCGTACGCTTCCAAATCCTCGCCTTCCTCCTGGTACTTGGCATGCTCGCCGTCTCTCGACCACGCCACTCGCTTGTAGTGGTCGTCGAAGCTGTCTTGGTGCGAGCGGCCGTCCGGCTCGTTGTCTGTGCTGAAGGAGATGGTGCATGTGATTCGTACCATGTTGTTAAACCAAAAACTGGTCAATAGTGAAATGCAGAACACAAAAAAGGGGTTTGGTTACACTTAAAAAGTCACTTTCGAGGACATTCTAGATGAATTATCAACCTTAGAAAAGCCAACCCAGATACTATGAATGGGAAAACATCACTGTTCTCTTCAGAAATGGTGTTGAGCGCTCTGACATCCCCTGCAATCTGTCTTTCCATCCGCATCGGGACATCTGAAGAGGAATGGCGATGTTGGGATGTTATGCACTTCATGGCCCCAAACTCCCTCCCTCGGACAGGGAATACTCCCAGTGCAACCTGCATCTGATGTCAGCACCAGATCGCATTTCACTGCGCATATTTATGCCCTCGCGTTAATAATCAGGGGTTTATTTCACATAATATCTGCTTCATGCATCCAGATGCACAGAGTCACAGGATTTTTTTCCTAGGTGATAAAAAGCACAGCAGCCGTCATGCTTTGATAAACTGAATATACTGAATGTGTCACCGGCCCAGCTTTATCAGCTCATAAATAAACACTAGAGTTTCGAGGAAAGCCAAGATATCAACATGCATGCATCATGGTGTGTGTGTGTGTGTGGCGGTGGCTCAGAGGTGAACAGATACTGTACGACGCCATACATGAAAGCCTAAAGTCTTATTTATTAGCTAGCATGCAATCGCTTTTCTAAACTTCTTGTTGAAAGCAGCTCATGCACTGAAAGGAAATTAGCACTTACTAATCAATTCAACCATCACAGTTCGTGGAACACGCGCAGAATCAATTCTGGTGTCATTTCAAATACATAGAACTTACTTGCATACATTCTGTGTTCATTTCAATGGGACAATTTGCATTAGAATGTATTTATTTTTTCAAATTAAGAAATTTACATAGAAATTCCATATAAGACCCCTCGTGATAAGCTGCTTGTTTTTCTATCCTAGATTGTGCAAGATTGATTCTGGCTGAATCAAAGAGGCAAGCATGCATTCGATTTATTTTCAAAGCACACTATTTGGAAGCAAAACGTAGGCGTTGTTTTTAAGCACTGCCGCCTGTCTTTAAAATGCAGTGTCTCGTTGCACAGCTGCTCTATTGATCGATCTCTACAGACGACTCGATGACAACCTGAGTTTTCTTTCTTTTGTTTGAGGAAATGACAGAATTCAACAGACTTTAACTGAACTCCTTAAGGGTGAAATTAACTTTGTGGTTTAGATGCAATGAAGCAAGAACGACTCTTGTTGGGAATAGTTATAAAATCAAACTTAGATAAATGTTACTGTAGCATGAGACTATTTTCCAAATAGTGTTGTTTCCATTATCAAGTTAAAATTTCCAACAAGCAGTATTTTAGCATGATTTAACAAAAATATATAAAAAAAAATTGTGGAGGGGTGTTGTGGTGGGTGTGTTTGAGGTCATTATTAGAGATGCACCCATGTATCGGTCAATAATCGGCATCTGCCGATAAAAGCTATTATTTTCACTTTAAGTCATTGTCTGATTGTTTAAAAACAGCCAATGAACAAGGCTGATTATATCCTGATTATATCCAATCAAAAGGGTGCGGAAAAACAGGTTTAGACTGCAACTCATACTGTATGTGAAGAAAATCTCTCGTTTTGAATTAAGGGGTGTCGAAATAATGCATTAACAGTTAAAAAATAGCTACATAAAAGCAGGCTCTATTTGATCCTATGAATCACCCGTATAGTTCAAGCCAGTTGCCAAGTTCTCATTTTTAATTTGTAGGACACCTCTCATCTAATAATCGCAATGAGCTTTATGCTCTGTTACTTCTGATAAAAAACAAAGTCTCATCATTTTAAATTCAGTCCATTTTATCATGAAATTCAAACAATAAATGCCATTTTGAGGCTCTTAAATAACAATCTGCTGTTAATTGTAACCTTTAATATTATAGTAATGTACCAAATGAGATGGTTCCCAGTATATTTTTCCTGAAGTAAATCAAACTATCAGTATATCATTCTGAATAACCGGCTATCGTATTGGCGGAGAAATGTAGTATCGGTGCATCTCTAGTAATTATCTATCAATCTCCTAGTATGTCCCTTGCTTTCATATGTAGCTTTAGTAAATAAGCAGGAAGTTAAAACACAAATGCAATGGCTAATAAATAATAATAATAATAAATAATAATGTTTTTTAAACATATAAATATTTTGCCACTCTAATTGAGATGCAGAGCAACTGGTTTGAATACAAAATGAATGAAAACCAAACCACAAAACCTTTAAAATCTTCAACAATACTTCTACAAACGGCCTACTCAGAAAACTTTCAATTTTGAGTAGACAGCTGTTTTTTTGTTAGTAGCTTGTAGTGCATCAAAAATACGTTTTAGGCTACTGTAAAACTGTGTAGCTTTACAGTAGTTTTTAAATTATAAGCAGCTTTTAACATTAGAAACTAGAGACTCAAAGTAGCTTCAACAATGGATAGTTACAGGTCATTTAAATTACATTTTTAAAACAGGCCATTGCTTTAGACCGATGTCCAATAAAAACAAAGGGCATGCATTCTGTCACCATCCAAAAGCTGCCCGATGCATCATCCTCCAACAGATGGCAGCAGAGCTCAGTGTGAGGAGCATCCAGACCCCCTGCCAAACACGTTCCCCCATGTCGACCCACAACACTTGAAAATGCAATCAGTCTGATTGCCTGAAGCTGCCTCTGAAAATTAATTCTCAACATGCTCGTATATATTTCCCAAGTCTTCTCCAGAGCTCCTCAACAGGTTTCTCCACGCTCCGTTCAATCTGCCCCTCACTCTTGAGGGAACGTACGAAATCAAAGAGTGATTTAAAGGAGCAGCGTGCTGAAAACAAAAATTTAATTTCTTGCTATTTACCAAGTTTTATTTGCGGAGTCAAGCACCATTATTGGTATTATTGTGGTCATCCTCTCATTAAGGTCTACAGCAAACACAAGTACTATCTTCTTCAGACACAAGGGGGCAGTAGACATGTTGCCGTACGCCGACTCTGTGCCTTGAGGGCGGGTATGTCATCTGAAGCGCATGGAGATGGTCCCTCGTTTCCACTCAAGACCCTCTCAACCGTCAGCGATGATAGACCTGTCGTTACCATGGATACTGGCAGCCAGGGAAAACGCATGAAGACCCATTACCATGGACATGTGGACGCACACACACACACGCACGCACACACACACACACACACACACACACACACACACACACACACACACACACACACACACACACACACACACACACACACACACACACACACACACACACACACACACACACACACACACACACACACACACACACACACACACACACACACACACACACACGTATGTGATTTGATTCAACGACTGCTGTGAGAAAATGACGTCCACTCTGTGGCTAACATCTGAATTGGCCTACTGGGCACTATTCGCATTATTTAACACCAGGAAACCTGCAAATGTTTATGGAAAATGAATTAATGAGACTGGCTGGTCTCGAGTGGCACGAATCCAGAATAAAACATGAAACCAGCTTGCACAACCACAAGTGCTGGAATTAACGAGCACTAAACTACGAGAACCGCAAATAGAAAGATGAGCCTGTTGGTTGTGGCAGTAAAGCAGCCTGATACTTGGCATATTGATAAATATGATTCTGATGGGGTGGCTAATTATAAGCAGTGCCCGTTATATTTAAGACAAGGGTCTTAAATCATTGTGGAAAGAACATGAATGTAAAGATGGATTAAAATATAAAAATGTAAAATTAAATATATATTTTTATTAAATTAATGTAAATCAAATATTTAATTTGACATATTTATGTTAGTAACGATAAAAAGTAAAAAAAGTAATTCAAATGAACATGTAAAGTTGAATAAATAGCCTACATGTAAAAATTAATTCAAATGAAAATGTAAAATTAAATTAAAACTGCATTAAAACATTCAAATAAAATTTTTAAATTTAATACATAAAATATGTAAAGATTTATGAAAATATTAAAATGAAAATGTACACTTAAAAAAATATTTAATAAAAAATTTCATGCAAGTAAAGATGTATTAAAATATATTTTTTAAATTAAATAAATAATTTAAAAGAAAATGGAATAATATATATATTTTTTACATATATTAAAATGAAAAAGTTCATAATTATATATACATACAGGGTTTGAAATGAACACCCGCTGACCCGCCAAATGCGGGTAAACATCAACTGTGACGGGTAACGCTGTGAAATCACTAGCCAATTTGGGGTGTTATTATGTTTACTCACTTTGCTGCTGAAGTTCGTGTGTAAGCCAAATCTGCGCAGATTTAGCACAAATACTCAACTCGTTTTTATTTTTTTGGCTAGTAGAAGTTCTGAATGGCCGGTAACATAGATTTAGCAGCCAAATTGAAAGATGGGTAAAAAAGTTAAATTCAAACCCTGTATATAGCCTACTGTATATATATATATATATATATATATATAAAAGACAAAAGTCAAGCCTAAAAATGTGAATGAAAGAGCAATGAATAAAGAAGTTTAATATCTTTAGCACTTTGTGACTTTCTTCATATTGCTCCTTTGAAGCACTTTGAATAATCATAAATAAATCAACAGGATATCAGTCCACTGCATTTACAGAAACAACACAGGACATAAGAGGTATTATCGCACACCGCAAAAACAATACCAACACAAACAAGCGGGGACCAGGGACGAGAGGAAAGATATGATTACTAAGACAGCTGGTGTTGGGCCGCGAGGGTCCCGCGCCGCTTGAAATAAGTTGTTTTGGTGGCGCGGCACTTTCTTGTGCACTGAGGTTACACGCACAGGACCTCACCTTCCTTGACCGTCTCTAGTGCTGGAAAACACTGAAACTGAAATGAGAAACGGCATGACTGCACACACACAAGAGCATCACCTTCATAATATTCATGAAAACATTATGCTGCTTTTGTTATTACAAACGCAAGATTATTGGCATCAGAGCATTAATTAGTTATATTCTCTACACTTGATGCAGTATATTGCTAACATGTATAATTCATTTGTTGTTTGTCTGCGAATGTTATAATTAAATTGAGATATTTAAAAATTAATTTGAATCTTCCACCTCGTCTTCCTAAAGGCAGAGATCCGGAGGATCCGCAGCGCTGACGGCATTTTCAACAGTTAAATTATAGTCTGCATTTACAGATCTATTCATCAAACTCAAGCGGCTGTTGAAGCGCTCACAAACATTTGGAATAAACACAGTGCACTCGTCTAGATCAATAACACCAGCATTTGTGTGCGCTGTCTTTAAGACCACATGGAGCAATTTCATCTGACAAATACCACAGAATCATGATGGATCAACATAAATGCCATTCCACTACCCAGAATCCTACTGTAGGATATCTGCACGTCTTCGCTTGTAAGGTGCAGGATCGATCGCTTTGGATTTGAAGATACATGTGGATCAGAAGAATGTACACAGTGCCACAGTGGTTGTCAGGGTGTTGCTATACAGTTTTGAAGTTGTTCTGAGTGGTTGTTAGTGTGTTGTTAGTGTGTTGCTAGGGTGTTTTTATGTTTTTTTTTACTGAAAGTTCGTTGGTATGTTGCTAGGCAGTTGCTAGGGTGTTCTGGGTCGTTGCCAGGACATTGCTGCTGCTAAAGTATTATTAGTCACTTTCAGTTGCTATGCAGTTGCCAATGTATTCTTAGTTGATTTGCTGCATGTTTCTAAGTGGATGCTATGATTTTCCAGGTTTTCAGGACATTGCTATGCAGTTGCCAAGGTGTTCTAGGGGGTTACCAGGGCATTTCGGGTGCAGAAGTCACTAACAGTTGTTGCTATGCGGTTGCCAAGGTGATCTGGGTGGTTTTCTGCACATTTCTAAGTGGTTGCTATGGTGTCTGGGTGGTTACAAGGGTGTTATTATGCAATTGTTGAAGTGTTATGAGTGGATTTTAGCGTGTTGCAATGTGGCTGCCAGGGCTTTGCTATACAGTTGCCACGGTTTTCTGGTTGGTTAGTGTTGTATTCTGGGAGGTTGCTATGATGTTTTGAGTGTTGCCAAAGCTTTGCTACTGTATGAAGTTGCTAATTTGCTCTGGGTGGTTGTTTATGTGTTGCTTGGCAGGTGTTATGATGTTCTGGGTCGTTGCTAGGGTGTTGCTATGCAGTCACAAATGGTTTTCTATGTGGTTTGCAGGAAATTTATATGTGGTTGTTTAGTTGTTCTGTATGGTTGCGAGGGCATTGCTATGCAGTTGCCAAGGTGTTTCTGAGTGGTTTGCTGTACATTTCTAAGTGGTTACCTGGGTGTTGATATAATATTGTTGAAGTGTTTTAAGAGGTTGTTAGAACATTGCTATGTTGTTGCCAGGGCATTGCTATGCAATTGTCAATGTATTCTGGTTGGTTAGTATTGCTACGTGTTCTGGGAGGTTGCAAGATTGTTGCTATGGTGTTTTGAGTGTTGCCAAGGCTTTGCTATGCAGTTGCTAAATTGCTCTGGGTGGTTGTTTACATGTTGCTTGGGAGGTGGTATGCTGTTCTGGGTTGTTGCTAGGGGGTTGCTATGTAGTCGCTAAGGTGTTCTAGGTGGTTTGCAGAAATTTATATATTGTTGTTAAGTTGCTCTAAGTGGTTGCTAGGGTGGTCTAGGTGGTTTCTTACTGTCTTGTGTGAAAATACTCTCTAGATGTGGTCTCTCCTTTAGTGGAAGTCTATGGGATTTTCCCAACTATTTTATCATCCAGAAAGTGTAAATCTGACTTGGTAAGCACCAATAATTATAGTTATGTTGATATGAGAGCCTTATTTTACCATTTCATGATCTCATACCTTCTTGTATTTAGTTTTTTGGATACAGATGACGATTTCTGATCAGTATGTCACTTAGCAATTAGAGATCAGCACAAAATGGATCCGTTAAAAGCTTTCCACCTGTCTAATATGGAGAATGTACAATTCCTTCTTGCATCTAATGACAGACTCTGCGACAAGATAAATAGCCTGGTGTGAGGAGCCCTATTAAGACTCTTTCTTATCAGGAGAGCGAACGCTGATGTTGTGAGCAGGGATGCTGTTGTGCATTTCATTTTTCATTTCATTTTTATTAGGATCCCCGTTAGCGGCCCATTTAATGGCAGCTAATCTTCCTAGAGTCCTCTTTAAAATTTTCACAACGTAAAATTATACAAAGCAATAACAACACAAATTACAATCAAAAAGAATTCAAACATTGCAATTACATACAAAATATTACCAAGTACAATAACATGACAATTTCCAGCTTTCACGAGGTCATTTGCAGCAATTCCTGGGTTACTGTCCTCTTAAATTTATATTTGTTCTGAATTCTGCGAGATGAGACAGAGTCGATTCCAAATAGATATTGCATAAAGTGATGTGTGTTTCAGAAAATTTGTCCTGGGAAGCGAAAGTTTTATGTCACCGCCTAATGCCTGCCTGGTGGCATATAGGTGTCTACTTCCTACAAAAACAATCTGCTCAAAGAGAAACTGTGGCTGTTTCATAAAAACTGCATTCCACATTATTAAAATTAATCGTAGTTTAATTTTATCTTCAACTGTGAGCCAAGAAAGGCATTTATGCATCAGGACCACGTTAGTGTCAAGAGAGCACTGGAGGACAGTCCTCGCTGCCCTATTTTGTGCCACCTGAAGCTTGCGAAGGTCTTTTTGTGATGCAGACCACCATTTATTGGACAGTTTTCTAAATGGCAAAAAACAAGAGACTGAACAACCTGTTTAGCAATGGACATAGGAATATATGAAATACATTTTCTGGACATTGCAATACCATTCCCCATTTTAACATTTTAACCATTTAACTTTAATCATTCCATCAATATGAGCTGACCAAGACAAGTAAGAATCCAAGGTGACGCCCAGTAACCTGGCTTGCATCACCTGTCTTAGCTGCAGCCCATTGACTGACAAGTTCAGAGAGGGCTGGGTAATTAGTTTTAATCTTTTCCAGAATATCATAGATGTTGATTTGTCTACATTTAAAACTAATTTGTTATCTTTTACCCACTTACTTAAATTCTGCAAATCATGATTTAATAGATTTGAGACATCTTGAGGAGTTTTTCCAGAACAATACAGTGTGGAATCATCTGCATGCATAACAACAGTTGAATGTTTCACAATAAAAGGTAAATAATTTGTAAAGATCAAGTATAGCAAAGGCCCAAGGCAACTACCCTGGGGCACTCCACAATGTATTGTCTTAGTAGATGAATATTGACCATTAAAGAACACCCGCTGCTTCCTATTGGATAGGTAACTCCCCATCCATGACAGAGACGAAGGTGTAAAGCCATAGCATTCTAATTTTTGAAGCAGTATTTTATGATCTATCAGGTCAAATGCTGGACTGTAATCCAACATCACTGCTCCTACTGATCTGTTTTCATCTATTTCTTCTAACCAATTATCGGTCATATGAGTTAAAGCAGTACATGTGGAGTGACCCTTTCGATATGCATGCTGGTACTTGGAGATCAGCCCATTAGAAAAAAAATATTCATAAACTTGCTCAAAAGCAATCCTTTCCATAACTTTGCTGAGTAAAGGTAATGGACTGATAGGTCGGCTGTTCTGTCCTGTAAATGTGGCTCTTTTATTTTTAGGCAGTGGTATAATTTTAGCCTCCTTCCATTTCTCTGGAAATATGCCCCGCAACAAACTTAAATTGACCAAATGAGCAATAGGAAAAGACAGAGCTTCAGCTGCCACCCTGATAAGCCTGGAGTCCAAATGGTCCATGCCTGATGCCTTTCCATCAGGAAGAGCTGCAAGAATTTTTTCAACAGAACCTCTGTCAACTTGACTGAATGAGAAAGTGACAGAATGTTTCTTCTCACTCATTATCTTACTTAATATTGCATCATAAGATGCTGAGATATTTGGACACATACCGGATCGAAATTTCTCTACCTTACTAATAAAATAATTAATATTAGCTAATAAAATATATAATATTAAATAATTAGCAATTCCCTCTGGATCTGTAATGAACACTCCATCATTTTCAACATATGAAGCAGATGAGTGCTTACTCCAGCCCATTATTTGATTTAAAGTGTTCCATAATTTTTTACCATCATTTTTTGCTTCATTAATCTTTTCCTGGAAGTACTCTTTTTTTTCTTCTTTCTATTCATTTTGACTACTTTATTCCTAAGAGTTCGGTATTGTTTTTGATCAAATAGTTCGCAAGAAATATTAGCTTTTGTTTTAGCGTTATCTCTAGACATCATTAAATTTTTACGATTTTTGTCCAACCAAGGAGCACTTTTATTTCTCACAGCTCTTTTTCTGAGAGGAGCATGCTTGTCAACTACTTTCATTAGTATGTCCATAAACCTATAAAGGGCTAAGTCAGGGTCACGATCTTCACACACTTCTGACCAATCCAGTGCAGGAGGTAATGGAGCTCATGATGGGGTGGCGTCCTGCTCGGCTGAGGTTTTGTCTGATTGAAAGTAAATGAGGTTTTCATTAATGTGTTCCCATGATACTTTGCATATTTTGACATCCAGATTTTGGCTCGAGTTGGGTCTCATGAGGGCAGCTAAAACCTCAAAACTGATGGACGGAAATTTAGTTTGCCAAAGTTTTTTGCTTAATGCTAAAATGTAAATGATGAACATTCTGAAAAAGTTCTACTTGAACTCTAAATTGACTCCATTGATCTGATGGATCATGTTCATAGATGTAAAACAGCTGATAAACTCACACTCTTTTATATTAATACTTTTATATTAATGTGCCACTTTGCTGAAAAATAATTTGAATAATCAAAATACAAACTTTTACCCAAAACATTTTTACCCAATATCAAAGTCTTACCCAAAGTTGTACCCACTATCTGCATTTGTTATGTGTCTTTATGCTACTTAGGGATAGTTTGTCTTATTTTTACCTGCTGCCAACATTTGTTCAAACATAATAAGCCTCTGTACTCAAACAGCAATCAACTTAACATCAGCGGATGAGAAATACTAGGCTAATTCAAATATCAAACAGCTGACTCAGCATTATGCTAATGGGAATAACATGAGAGAAGACACATGAAAGCAGGAACAAGTGTGACCGGAAATGGGAATCTGAGCTTTCCCAGAGGCGTGTGAGCATTGATCTCGGCAAACGAGCCATTAGCCTTTCAAACGAATTAGCTTTAGGCGAACAGCTAACTAGCGTTTCACATGTAGACAGCAGGCGGTGAGGCCGCTAACTAGTGTTTGCAATGTATGGTGTTTGATAGCCAAGCACAACCTTGCTTTTCAAGTGGGCTCTGTTCTTTTGTGTGGCGTACACTGTCGCTAATAGCGAGAGAATGCTCACAAAGGCTTTATGCTAGCGCAGATGTCAAGTAATTCTTGGTTTTAGACTCTATCTCTCTCACACACACACACACACACACGTACACAAATCAACACAAACAGTAGGTCGTGATCTTAAAATAATGCTCAATGATTTCCAATAGGGCATCAGAAAAGGGCAAGTTCACACTGAGCGAAATGAGAGGGGAAAAAACACAAAGTGCTCCAGGAAAGGCAGCCAGGGCCGAGGAGCTAGTTCGATTAGCCTCGCTAAACCACAGCTTAAACTTTCTTTCTGCCGGCCTTCGGCTGTGTGGATGAGGATGAAGCCTATTTAACACGGCAGAATGATGGCGATGGTTATTATTCTGAAGTCTAGACGCTTCAAAAGGCTGTTATCTTGCACGCTAAGGACGATAACCAAGCTGCACCTGAATGTCCTGCTCTTGCATTTATCCTCGTTTTACTCTTATCAGCGGAATGACCTCAATCCAATCAACTTCTTCAAACCCGTGCTGAGGGGGACACATTCTACACTTTCATTGCACTTTATTTTTTCCCTTGAAGTCCACATGACATTTACTGCACCTAAACAGTCATAACTCAATTTTAAATGACAATGTTCAACCTTAAACCGTCCCTCCAAATTTTCCAAATTTCTGCAACTACTGCTTTTTTTTTTTTTTTTACTACTGTACATCTATAGTACATACAATGGTAAATGTGGTATCCTAATTATTAAAAAAAAAACATTACTAAATGTAAATTCTCATAAACTATCAGCAAAATTCTGGAAGTTTTGATTACAAAAAAGTGACATCCTGTTGGAACTGTTAAAAAAAAGTACAAAGACTGCATTCTTTTTTACTGTACCTTTAAGTATGCAAATGACTTATTTGCCTATGAAATTCCCTCATTAAATTGTTAAATGCTGTTATGTGACAGTTTTTGGGCGGGTCATTTGTTAATGTACTGAAATCAGTTGTGATACACTATGAATTGTCATAGCATTTACATGTTGAAATCTTCACAATAAAATGGTATATAGACAATACATAAAGTATGCAGCAAATTTCCTAACACCTGGGTTACTGCAATTTTGGATGTTTTAGATGACGTCACAGCGTTCACCTAGGAGAAATTGGAGCTAGAACATGCAATTCATCAAAGTTTGTCAAAGACAAAAAAACTATGTGAATGTTAAACTTTCTTAAAGGGACACGCTGCATTCACGTCATGTCGGAAATATGAAATGACAACACGTGACGTTATACTCGGATCCGTTCACGTCCTCGAAAATATGTGTTTCTATGGTAACACTCAATGCAGCGGTCAGGTGGTACAACTGTCACTTGGTACCTTTTTTGGCGTGGACACATAGAGATTTCACCCAAAAAGGAAGATTACGCCATGATAACACAAATGGTGATATTTTGAAGAACTCTTGCTATTTTTGTCCATACAATGAAAGTCAATGGGGTCCAAAACAACACTGATTGGACCCCATTGACTTTTATTGTATAGACAAAACAAAAACCACAGACACATTCCAACAAAAACAGATATTCAACATTCACACGTAAAAGATTTAAATGAAGGGGGTCCGCACCTGTCATCCATCCTACACTTCACCTCGCCTCAGCAGCGGGGCTGCCAAAACTATGATTATGTCCCGTGTGACTCCATTATGTCCTCCTGTCATGTCAGTTGCCCCCTGCTAGAGGTGTGTTTGCCTACGAGACCTTCCCCCGCCGGCAAACGCCTTCTGAAGGAAGTGTCTGTGCGAGAGGATCTCTCTGGGAGATTTGCTCAGCGCCACATGCTTCAGAAAGACTGTTTGTCAAAGTCGTTCGCCAGTGTTCAGCTGCGCCGCTAATGTCTACGACTCTACAGGAAGTCGAGGGAGCACATGAAAGAGATGAATGTTGACTGATAGCTATATGATGACACTCGGAATAGAGATGAATGCTATGTATGTGTCAGGACGATTATATTGGATTATATCACGTAGAAAAATCTTAGAAAAATGCAGACATATGATAATTATGATACATTTTTAATTTGGTGGAACTGACTCCAAAATATTTAAAATAATATTGCAAATTCAAAAAAAGATTTAATATTACATTTTAAATAAGCACTGATTAATTCAATGAACTCTTATTCCACCAGCATTTTTTTTTTTAAGTTGCCAGCATTTTTATTTCCATGGCCCCCCAAATATTTTTTTGTATAAAAGAAAAGAGCCTCTGCTTAAAAAACTTTACCAAGTTTCATAAACAAAGCAACATTTTGAACCAAAAGCTGAGAAACATGTTGTTGTTTTTCATAGACTACATGCACAAGCAATGCTTTTATCGCTTGTTTCTGGTCCTTTTTTGGCTGTGTTTTGTTCTTAGGATTCTATAGGATTCTCTACTCTTTCAGAAGATGCGTAATAGCGCCAACTATTATCAACTCTTTGGTTACTGACATTCTTCAAAATATCTTCTTTTGTGTTCAGCAGAAGAAAGAAATTCATACAACTTGAGGGTGAGTAAATTAAGACAGAATTTTCATTTTTCATTTTTGGGTGAACTATCCATTCAAGTATTCCGCCGCCCCTCGGCTCCAGGGACAGTCCCAGTCCTAATCTATTTGTTTTGTCACATAATATGACAAGCGCTTCAGGCGAGAGTTTGGTAACTACATTAGGGAGAGCGGCAATATTTACCCCGCCGAACGCCAGGCTATTCACAGGCAGCAAATTAATTTGCTCTCATTTGCTAATGTGTTCCGCCTACTGACATCAGACGGGTCGTGCTGAACGCTGAGCGAGTTTAATCCGTGCCGTAAATGAACCCCATTCTGGTTTCATTCACACACGCTGAGCCGTGCGCTGTAACGTCCCTACAGACTGTGTGAATTATTCACTGACTTTCAGAGGGGTCAACTTTTTAAACACAGTTTTATAGGTAATGTTTGGTCACTATTAATATAGTTTTTTGGCATTTAAAAAAAAACTTTATTAAAGATTTGCAAAGATTTTTCTTTTTCAAATATCTAACAGTTAAAAAAAATAAGACTATGTTTAAAAAAGTAGTTAAAATTAGATTAAAAAGTTAGCCGAGAAAGTCTAGGCATGAAAGTTTAGCTGTAAAAGCTTGAAGTCTGAAACAGTTTGAAAGTTTAGATAGATAGAATGGAAACTTGCACGAGTTTAAAGGGCTTCACTGTGTTTAATAGGGATGGGCGGTATGACAATATAAATCGTTATAAAATGTTTATCGTTTAGAGATTTTGCTATATTGTGTATATCGCGTTGTAAATATATAGTACTATTGACACTTCATTATTACATTTCTCTACTAATTCTAAATACATGTGAAATAAACCTGAAATAAATACACCAGAAAAACGTAATTTAATTCATATTTTTGTTATATTGTATTTGTATCAGTTAGAAAAGATATAGCGACCCGAGTCAGAACACTTTAAAGGTCTGACCCGAGTTTTGTTGTTGAAGCTTTACAACTCCAGGAAAAATGTCTGAAAATCAGACATTTTCGTCTCAGAAGAAAAATACCTTTAAATCTAAATAGCACAACAGTATGTTGGCTTTCTCAAGCCAGCATAATACGTTTATCGTCTAGCATCTATTTAGAAGCAA
>JAROOJ010000036.1:0-25913 GCA_030578275.1 Meda fulgida
TACTTTGATATGCACTCACTAGTGTTCAGGGAGGTTGTTTTTGGGTGGTTACTAGGGCATTTCTAGGTAAGAGCTAATGTGTTCTGTATGGTGCATTACAAGGTTGCTGGAGTATTCTGGGATAGTGGGGTATTGCCAAGTGATGACTAGAGTCAGAGTGTTCTGGGTGGTTGCTATGGCATTGCTGGAGTATTCTGGGTTATTAGGGCTTTGATAAGTGATTACTTGATCACTTACTAGGGCATTGCTAATGTGTTGCTAGTGCATTACTAGGTGATTGCTAGGTTATATGGGTTATTTGGGCATTGCTAAGTGATTGCTATAGTGCTATGTGTGGTTGCTAGGGCATTGCTAGGGTATTGCTAGGGTATTCTGGGTCATTAGGTCATTTTTAAGTGATTGTTTGGGTCTTATGGGTGGTTGCTCTGGTATTGCTAAGTGATTACTAGAGTGTTATGGGTGTTTGCTACTTGCTAGGGCATTGCTTGGGTATTCTGGGTTAA
The DNA here is from genome assembly GCA_030578275.1 of Meda fulgida. Classification (NCBI taxonomy): domain Eukaryota; kingdom Metazoa; phylum Chordata; class Actinopteri; order Cypriniformes; family Leuciscidae; genus Meda; species Meda fulgida. Next base: position 504 of record JAROOJ010000036.1, read on the forward strand.
TAGGGCATTGCTAAGTGATTAATAGAGTGTTACGTGTAGTTGTTTGGGCATTGCTAGGGAATTCTGTGTTAATAGGGTGTTGCTAGGCAATTGTTAGTGTGTTCTGGCTGGTTGCTAGGGGATTGCTAAGTGATTCTGGGTGGTTACTAAAGCTATGTGATTAGTAGGGTGTTCCAAATCTCTGTATTATTCCGGTCTTTATAGCTCAGGTCCCTCCTTTAATACTTAATTGTATTCTTTAGAAGAGCACTAGCATACCTCTACTCAACAAACTGCATGATTTGAGAGATCATTTGATGTTCTCCTAACACTAAAAATGAGCTATTAAGGAAGAAAAGTCAACATACGCCTGTTTACAGTCTGAAAGACAGAGCACTTGAGCACAATGGCGTGTGTGTTTCTGGGAATAGTAGGGGGTGGGGGCTGATGTCCTCTAGATATTGGCTTAGCGAGTTGTGTACACTTGGCTGGCCGTACGCGTGCTGCTTTCAGAGTGCTAATAGACTTTTGATTTAATAGGCATATTCTCACCTTTGTTTACGCTTGTGTGCTCACGAGAGACGGATGAGTGTGAACTGGCGAACATGTGTGTGTGTTTGAACGAGAGCCAGGAAAAGGGGAAGGGCCTCGAGTGAGCGTACAAAAACAGCTGCTCTTGTGTGCTCAGGAAACCTCATCCAGAGAGAGGGAAGAGAGGAGAGACGGACCAGCAGGGTCCAGATCTCTATATGGGTTGCGCCCTGTGTGCGGATAGCTGTGGGGACGAGCCAGATCCGGTACCCGTGAGAGGGTCTGTAAGGAGGGAGAGAGCAAAGTCCAGGGGAAACATGAGGCTGACCAAGGTGGGTACTTCTAGAGTCTGTTTCAAAGTGATGAGTTCAGGGAACATGTTTACTTGAGTGCTCCCATGTCGAATGATTGTGGTGAAGCCCATGTGAGGAGTTGGGTTTGTTGATGTCCTAAGGCTCAATTAAAAGTTTCGCAAGTTGTTGTTATTAGAGAAGACTGCATCAGATGCTGTACATGTTGTGCCTTTACATGCTTGCTACACATAGAGTGTCTAAAAGTGTGTTTTATGCTTGGTATTTTGGGTGGCCCCAAGACAAAATAGCCCACTCCCAAGTGTTTTATGACTAGATATGACTGTGGGATGTTTTTCACCTATTTTATTCTACACAATGTAAAAAAATCATTAGTCTGATCTCTTACAAAAGTAATAGCACACCTCTCCTTAAAAAAGCAGCATGGTTTGAAGTATCATTCACACCTGTAGCACAAGTAGTGTGGGATGAGTTACACGCTGAAGTTGAATACTTTGGCTTATGGGTCTGTACAGATCCTTGTGTAAGGAGAAGCGTTTGTGTTCTGGAGTAACACTGTCTCCCTTGATTGTTGACACTGACAAAGAAGGGCTGGAAAACTTAAGGAGGGCTTGATTTTGTGTTTACATGCCTGAGAGTGTAAGTCTGTAATGGTCAGGTCCCCGAGGCTCGTTCACGTGCAGTGCAGCGTGGGAACTTTGAGCCCTCTGTATGATGTCAGAAAGTTGTAGTTGATCCTGGGAATCATTAGATGACTCTCTAAATTAGCATTTATTCAGCAATGAGTCTTTCATATTTCACCACAGATCCGGCATCTGTGCCAAAACACACACATTTTAGCCATGTGACTCTGGGATTGCATAAGAGTCCATCCACTGCCCTGTTGATATTTTAATAGCAAACTTGCATAAGGCTGTGGCGTATTTTGAATGCTTCCTCTTACTACTGTAACCATAATGTTTGTTTTCACAGACATTTTTCATTTTAATACCAGCCCAGTTCCTTTTCTTTTGCTGTGGTTGCTGAGTTAAATAGTAATACTCCTAAATCAGTCCATGATCATGTCACGTAGAAAAGGATTTTGGCCTGCTAATGAGACTATAATGAAACACTGTTATGCAACCATATTACCCATTTATGATGCTATCTATCTAACAAATCTGACATTCATCTAATGTTTTAAAGCCCCAGTGGAGCAACCAAGGTTTTGGTGTGAACAGCCCATGGTGATGCTTCATAGTTCAATCCTTGCAGGATCTGAACCTATGACCCTTCAGATACTTAACCACTAAAGGCTGGCCCACACTAAATGATTTTTCAAATCTTATCAGATTTTCAAAATGTGAGAGACAACAAACATGACGATAAAAAAGCATAGATTTAACGGTTTTGTTCCTATAGTTCGTGAAGTGCGCAATGTGACCAAGACAGCACACACTCACCAACAGATTCCATTCACAAACAAACTCGTCTGTCCCGTCTGTGAACACGGGAAATCTCGCAAACTCTCTCCCATCAAACGTGACTTTAAAGTAAACAAATATGGTGGACGACGGGCAAGAAGAAATACTGATAAGAGTGTTTGGACAGAAAATTCGCAGAAGAAAAGGTTTTGGATGAAGTCGTGTTATTTTTCCGTAATCTCGCTTCGCAACATGTTGGATATTTACAATTCAAGATTGAGGCGGCTCCGACATTCTTCCGATTCAATCACTCTTAACACACATCACACCACAGGAAAATCTGATAAAATAATCTGTAGAACCATCAAGATAATCGGGACTTTACCAAGGATTGTCGGAAGGGGAGAATTGGGCCCAAAATCTGCCTAATTATCTTGTAGTGTGTGGGTGCCTTAAGCTGCGCCCATGTATTACTTACTCGTCACATCAGATCAATTATTTGTGCCCTTGCACTACATATTGCATTATTCGTTGCCCTTGGCTATTTATTGTTTTTTTGTAATTTAACAAAGAGGGGCTTTAGCTTGTCAGAATCTTGCCCTCACTGAGCTGCTATTGTCTAAGTGGCACGAATACCAAGGCCTCATTCCTGTGTTTTTGAGTTGTGTTGTTGTGTCATTCTTCTTTAAGGGAGAACGATACTTCTGGATGATCATTTTGACATGGGACAGAACTTGGGTTCGGCGAATATAAACTTTGGTATATCTAGGACTTGCACGTAAAGCCAGTTTCTCTTCACGATTTCATTTATCATTATTACATTTTGCTTTTTAAACTTATTTTGCATTTTTTTGTATTTTGTTTGTTTTATTTTATCTGTTTTATCTGGGTTTATTTTTTTTTGTATTTTGTTTGTTTTATTTTTTCTGTTTTATCTGTTTTTTTTTTTGTTTGTTTTTTTTCATCTTATTTTGCATTGTTTGCTATCTTTTTTTTAAAGTTTTTTGCTGTTTTGTATTTTATGAGTGAATCTGTTTTATCTGGGGTTTTTTTTACCTTATTTTGCAATTGCTTTTTTATCTTTTTTGTTATCTATTTTGTCTTATATTCGTTTGTTTTATCTGGTTTTGTTTTGTTTTTTGCAGAATTTGTGATGATGTGATGATCCAAACATTGATGATGCAGAGTCGTCGACTAACCAAATATTTTTAGTGATGAATTTTCTATTAAGAGCATTATTTCAGTCCATTACTAGTTCTAACCAGTGTCTAGAAAAACGGAGTGCTTTTCAGTCTTCTCTGCAATCTAAAAACATCTGTTGTCAAACAATGCTCTTTGTTTATCTTTGCTCATTGGAACTTATGGTATATTCCTAGAATATCCATGGAATGACAGAAACTTTAACAAGCACTAGTTTACTGCAGCCATAATCCACAGGCATCCACTATAAACACCACACAGGAAAACGCCTGGTCAATATATAAATAGGCTCTGTTTTTCCCACAGCGCAAGGAACACACACTCATGCATGCTGCTGGTATATAACATATACAGAGACATATACATGTTTTTTTGCACATACATTTTAAATTATCAACACAAACATGCTTGAAGGTTTGTGCTATGCATATGAATGATACGGCTGGTTTAAGAGATGTGCAATTACATTTCTGAGCACTTGAACTTTAAATTTAGGCAATAGAAACCACCCATAGCCAGAACATCCTAGTAACCGCATAGCAACATGTATTCAACCACTTGGAACACCTTACCAAACATTTGGCTATACCCACAACATACTTGCATCATTGCGATGAGTTTTGCACACAAACATTGTAATTCTGGAAGCATAAATCAATCTAATTTTCTACCTTCTATGTTGCTACTGTATCACATTCCTTCATACTCAGATGAAACAGAACTCAGATTGGGGCACACACTTCCAGTGCATCTATATATTGTCAGAAGTAGATGGTCAGACATCAGGGTGTTACTCTGACAGAATGAGGATGCGTGTGTTGTGAGAGGAGAAATATCATGTGTGTACAATGAGGAATGTGAACTGGAAACACTTGAAAGGAAAGGGAAAGCCATCCCTGTCCTTTTAGTGCCACTTCATCAAAGTACCAGTGTGCTGGGGTCATAAAAACAAATCTCCGAAATCCCTCTGTTTGCTTTCCTTCACCGTTCGGAATACCGCCCTGACAGTCTGCAGAGTCACGGAGCACTGTAAATGTTTTGGGAGCGAGTTGGGAAATGGGCAAAGAATGAGAAGAGGGATATGATTCAGCGTTTCATAAAACTCATAAAAAACACATAACAATCAGTCCACTACAAATCAGTTCTGTCCCAGATTTTTTATTAAAGATGACAGCTTTTTTGTTGTTGTTGAAATATATAAAATATTTTACTGTTTTCAAATGACTTTATGCATAGATTTTGTTTTACTTTTGTCCCATACCCAGACTTCTTTATATATATATATATATATATATATATATATATATATATATATATATATATATATATATATATATAAAGCTAATACAAACAGTAAAATAATGTATTGTTTGTATTCTGTAAAATTTTCACAGATATTTAGTTATTCCCTCTTTTGTGGTGTGATTTTCATCACAACCCCCTTTTTTAACCCTTGACAAATATTTATCCATTCATTAAAAATTATATTTTTAAAAGTATGATCAACACAATGTAATCACAAATATAATTTGTACAATCATTTATGTCATTTGTTTTAGAAATTCCACATTAATACCCTCCGGCTTTTCCATCATGACATATCATTTTGTCTCTTAAAGTTTTATCAAAGTTAATATTGTTTACCAATGAGACAAAAGTGCCAGTGAAGAGCTTCAGATTAAATATGAGACATGATGTTGGAAGAAAACAGACGAAAATCAAGTTAAATATCACTTGTCAACAGAATTTTTTTTTAAATTGTGCATCAACCAAGCTGTAATTTGGTTTATTGATGCCAAAAAAATATGCAAATATTATTTGATATTGTATTTAGGATACGTTTTAATGATAATTTTCTAAAAGTCCTCAAAAGTGGACCCATTCCTGTCGAGCTCCTGTTTCTCTGGAGTCTGCATACTCTCAAGTCTTCATATCTTGTCTTTCTAGCAAGTCTCTTCTTTGACTCCCTCTACTCTACCCCCCGACATTCAGTCCATCATGCCTCAGTCTCTCTCTCGCTCTCTATCTCCATCATCTATTTCTTTCCCTCCCTCCACAGCTGTATTTAATCAGTCTTTGGCTCTTTCGTACCCAGTCATTCCTGCACTCACCCCTCCCTCCGTTTCCTCTTTCTGCATGTTCTCATCTCTCTCTCTCTCTCTCTCTCTCTCTCTCTCTCTCTCTCTCTCTCTCTCTCTCTCTCTCTCTCTCTCTCTCTCTCTCTCTCGCTCTCTCTCTCTCTCTCTCTCTCTCTCTCTCTCTCTCTCTCTCTCTCTCTCTCTCTCTCTCTCTCTCTCTCTCTCTCTCTCTCTCTCTCTCTCTCTCTCTCTCTCTCTCTCTCTCTCTCTCTCTCTCTCTCTCTCTCTCTCTCTCTCTCTCTCTCATCCTCCTCCTCTTTTTTTTTTAATAGTGTTTGTGTTCTCCCTCTAACATTCCATCCAAAACTGTTGGACAACATTACATCACCACACGACAAATATGCGTTTCACTTCATCACTACGTTCATTTGAAAAGAGCCTACAATATAAACATGTATACTCGTTGGCTTAGCCACAGGTGTTTCAAAATATCCAGGACTTCCCGTTTTGTTATTTTGAGTGATTGTAGGTGTTGCGGTAACACAAGTCTCCTCTGTGCGGCAGAAACATGGCTCCATTGAAACATGGTTCCCAGTCTGTGGCTGCTCCAGGGCCTCTCTCTCCTCAAACATGTGCCCTCCACATCCTGTCTGCACACACTCTCATGGCCTCTGTGTTTGTCTTTACCCTTTCTCACTCTCTCTAATTGGATTGCATCACCCCCCACACACACACCGGATACTTGTCTATTTCTTCCCCTTGCCCTTTCCACTTTAGTTCATGTCATCCCTCATTTTAGGCTACATAGTTGGTATCTTCTCTTCTTATGTTTTGTGATATGGCAGTGTATGTGGCTAGTAAAAAGTCCAAACACAATATCTTGCATAATCGTTCTCCTATAGACATTTTTGTGCCAGACACCAAACACTTATCCCTAATCCTGTCACTGTAACCTTAACAAATGAACTGGTTTAGGGGGGAAATCATGCATGGATGTCAAAGAGTAATTAGCTGGTGAACAAAAGTTATCATGAGCTGTGTAATGTTTGAACAGATGCCATAACAAAGGCACGTTCATTAATAATGGTAAGATCTTACCTGCATGCGGTGGAAGCACAAACCAGAAGACCGAACGCAACAAGCGCAGCGTCTATATCTGTTTTTCTCTTCTGGCTTTTGTCGTTATTTTAATCAAATAATTTCAAGACATGTAACCTAACTTACTGTATTTCCATTCTGTTTTTTATTTTTTATTTTTATTTTTAAATCAAATGTGGAAATGATCGGCATCAAGGTGGGGGGGGGGGATGCAACCATCGAAACAGATATCTAAAAAGTAGCCTAAATCAATTCCTGCATAGAGAATTACTCTGTTTTTACTTTTTTAAGATTTTATACATTAGTAGGCCTAATACCCAACTTTTGGTAATCAGAATGTTTGCAGAGCGGAATTTTTGGTTCCCAGAAAGTTCTTTTTTAAGGTTTGTTTTGGTTAGCCAGTAAAGTTTTCTTAACGAATATTAGTCAGTCAGATGGTTAAACGAAATTACTGGGTAAAATTAAATCACGTGTGTGCTAAGCACTTGCAGATCAGAGGCACGCAGTAGGTAAATGAAGATAGAAAAACAAGAATGTATGATATCTGCTTTTTACACTTTTCTTAAAATAACATGCAATGTTCTGGGAACGTTATTGTATATATGGTTGCAAAATAGTAACCAAAAAATAACTAATAGGGAATGTCCACTAGTTAGGTTATATAGGCTAGAACGTTAGAACGTTATTATTTGGTTCTCACTTCTCAGAAAATAACCAAACGGGAACCAAATACTAAGGTTAGGGGAACGTTCTGTTTGATGCAAGATGATTCTTTTTTTTTCTTTCTTTTTTTTAACAATCCCACGTTTTAATATTTCAGACTATTCACAAACATTGATTAAAGAATACATATATAAACGTTCAACAATACCTTGATTATTTATACGTTTCGATGTTTAATAGGCCTATGTCAGTCATTACGTAGCCCTTTATGTTTATACAGAACTTATTTCTAAATACTCACACACATTTTACACAATCTTTGGAGCTTCAGTGCTGGAAGCCACATTCACTGTGCGAGTCTTGAACATTTGTGTTTATTCTAATCGTGAACTGATGGACTGCATTCATCACTTAGATTTAAGGCCATTCATTATGATCACGTAGTGTTTTGGTGGCTAAAAAAGATGAACAAACCATCGAGCCTGGGATGTTCGGTATGGGTGGAAAATAACATTTTTATTGGGTGTTTATAACTTGCATCTTTTCAAAAAAAATGCATCAAAGGCGACATTTTAAGTATTTGAAGGGCGTTTAAATACTAATCTTTACAACATGCTGCCTCTCTAGAGCACTTGTGAATGCCCGACTGCAGATGTAACTCTATTTGTGACCACTTGATGTCTCTATTGTGCTTTCAATAGTTCTTTCAAAGTGACACTTTTTGGCGGACAAATATGAAGCACACTGATTTTCAGACTAATATCTGACGACCACCATTGATTGATTGATTGATTGATTGATTGATTGACACCACAGTTTACTGTTGTAAGGTCATCCTGGTCTAATAAAATATAATATAGTATAATAATATTAAGTTGGTGATAGAATTATGTCATAAATAAATGTTTGCATATTCTAATCAAAAATGTGATAAATGTCTAAATGCATAATTATGCTGTTAATGAAAAAGTCATGCCATGGCATACATTGCAGAGCACGCTGCATTCATAAAGAGGCGCGTCTAATTTGCATTCCATCCAATCAACAATTGATTCGACAGGATGCAGCCAATCAGAGAAGTTTGCTTCCAGAAACAACATTCCACAGTGTTCTTTTCCCGCTGTAACTCCTCCCACACCGCCAGACTACGAGTTTACTGAGAGTAAAGAAAACAACTCCATCAGTTGTCGAGTGCTTCTCCATTGAATCATTGGGAATGTAGTAGCCCATGAAATCTTTAAGGAAACCTTTTTTAGCTGGAATATTCTCCAATAACATGAGTAAGGTAAAGAATTCTCATTCAGTATAGATAGCTATAAAAATATCGAAAGTCTTGAATGTTAAGAAAAAAAGTTTAAAACAACTAAAATGAGATGTGATTAGATTTATTTAGTGTAAATGTCTTTGAATTTATGTATATTAAATAGTATTGAATGCATGTTATTTAAATATGTTGGGTGCGATCTGATACGTAGTTTTCTGTATTACAGCATCATATAGGTGAGTGTTTGTGAGAAAAGTACTCAGTTAGTGTGTTTATCTGTAAAAAGATACAATCGTTTCGATCTGGGCTTAACAACACACTGTTTTTCCATATGGCAATTAAATACACTTGTATAAGATGTACGGTGGTCTTTACTGGTGTTGGTGCTGCATGCTCTCTTTCCATGTTCACTATCATGCCAAAACAGCAAGAAGCATGTCAGATGCACAACAGACAGCATGAGCGAAGTCTCTCTTTCTCTTTCTAACATAACCACAAATGAAAACCTCATAAAACTCTTTAAAGTTTTATCACTCTGCTAATTGGGTCTGGCAAGAACTAATTTGAGACCAGCGTTTTGAGTTTGTATGTTTATTGCGTTTCGTCGTCGATGAAAGTCTGAGGAAACGCATAGCTTTGGTTTTTCCCACTCTTTGCCAGGGGTGAAACTGCGCTGAAAATTGGAGCAGAAAGAAAGAGTCATCATATGACTTCACGAGCTGGTAACTAATAGTAACTGCGTCATCATGCATTAAACGCCTCACTAGAGACAACGGCTGAGTCTCAAAACAGTGAGCTCACTTCATAGACAACATTAAGAGCATATTAACCTGCAAGATTTGTTAAAGTTATATTTTGAATAAACTTTCCTTTCAGTAAAAAAATTCACACACGCACACGCGCACGCGCGAGCGCGCGCACACACACACAAAGTACCAGTCAAAAGTTTGGACTCAATACTATTTTTAATGTTTTTGAAAAACGTCTGTTAAGCTCATCAAGTCTGCATTTATTTGATCAGAAACTATTTAATGTAAATTTTAATATGCTTTAAAATGCAATTTATTTCCGTGATGCAAAGCTGCTTAATATGTATACATACACATATTGTTACTGAGTATACAAATCTAGAGCACTGAGCCTGGGATTGCATTTAATGCAGAGGTGTGGAAATGACAGTGAACCCAAGGGACAAGTGTTCAACATGTTCAAAATATGTCAAATTAAAAATAAATATATATATATATAAATATTAGATTTGGATGAATTGGGTTATAATGCATGTTTTCTGTTTGAATTTAAAATTATATCAGATTTTAAGTGAGATAAGGTTGAAGACCCAAAGTCTGGCCTAGGGACAGAGGCAAAATAGTCAAAAACGCATATAAAATGCCTCCTATTTTATATAAAACAACAGAATTGAATGATGATTTTTTTATATATAGGTTCCCCTACACATGTAGTAAGTGTGGAAATATATGTGTATATATATTTGTATAACCTTTGATACTGTTTTTCAGGATTCTTTGATGAATAAAACTTAGTTTAAAAAATATAACAGCATATAGACAAAATATAAATATTTTGTAACAATATACACTTGCGTTTAAAAGTTTGGGGTAAGTATTTTTTTTCTTTCTTTTTTAAAATAAATGAATACTTTTATTCAGCAAGGATGTGTTAAATTGATAAAAAGTGATAGTAAGATTTATATTGTTAGAAAAGATTTATATTTTGAATAAATGATAATAAATAATATAAATAATATTTTAAACTTTTTTATCAAAGAATCTTGAAAAAAGTATCACGGAAATAAATTATATTTTAAAGCATATTAAAATACATTAAATATTAAGCAGCACAACTGTTTTCAACATTGATAATAACTAATTCTAATTCAATGTTGATCACAGGAATAAATTACATTTTACACATTTTTACACTTATGTTTACTTTTTTTTCTCTCTAATGACAGCGTAGCTAAGACCAAATCACTTGAAAGTTGAAAGCGTATTACCATGGTTTATTGCCATGATAATGTCAAGTTTTTTTTACTAGCACTATACAGTAACTTTGTGGATGTTGTCTTTGCGGAGGATGCAATGCTGTGAGTCGGTCTATCTGGTGTGAGATCATCACAGAAGGATGTTCTTCTATAAAGCTCTGAAAACAGACATTAAGCAAGACCACAATTTTGAGAATGTAGAAAACGTTTTCAATGGGTTGGTAGCTCAGTAATAGCTGATATGATTAGCCACCTACATGATAATTACTTTGTGCGGTGTGTGCATCTCTCTCTCTTTCTTTCACATGCTCTTTCAATGAGCTGTCAATTAATATCGGACCTTGCATGGACTTCCTCAGCTTACACATATATCCACCTGAATACACAAAGCGGATGTAATGCAGACTTTATTATATCACACTCCAACTGTAGCATCTATGAATCGTTCTGCGATTGGAGAATCACTGTGTTTACATTGTAAAGGGAAAAGAGTTATAGATGTGTAAGAGAGCAGTACAACAGAGGTGTTACTTAGCAGCACACTGTAATAATTCCTGCTGTTGATTTTAGAGCAGTAAAAAAAGTAATTACATGTGATATAAGCCATAATCAGGGGGATTTCTTTACAATCTTATTGAGCCATTTATGTACAGTCATAAAATGAGTGTGGTTACTGATTAGTGTGTTTTACTTGGTTCTTTCTGCAGTTTCAAGTTTCACATCATATTGAAATGCTCAATCATAACAGTCTGAAAACCGACCGCCACGGTAAGATTATAGTGTGCGAACGTTTACTGACATGAAGGTTCACGTAAAAGTCACGCCACAGGAATTCCTGATGAGTAATCGGATGTATGTGTGTTATTGTAGTTTATCTATGTATAATTGTATCGAGCAGCCTTGAAGCCTCTTGACTTTCCCTTAGCTTTCTCTTGGATTATATATAGGAACACGACAACATTGTGCAGTGGAGTAAGTTCTTGATAACAGTCTGCCGCTATTAGACTGCGGTGTGATTAGTGTGTGAAGTCTCGGTGACAGGCTTTCAGGAGGAAGTGCAAATAATAACTCACACAATAGAGGATGGGCAGTCTAGCCGTCATATCCTGAGGATGCTGGGCCGTAACCATCGTAGACAAGGAAAGGGCGCACAACGTCCCCTCCAATATTCAATATATCCGTTTTTTGATGAGCCAATCTAGTAGTTGAATAATCTGACGTGCTTATTATAAATACAAATGGTTCGCTGTGAATGTTGCATGTGCTGTGTTTTGGTCATTGCGCAGTTTGTTTGTCATGGAGACATATTTGATTAGCGCAGGAAGTATGTAATGGCGCTACGCTGACTTCATCACTGGAACAGGCAGTCTCTGTTCTTCCACTGCCTGTCCCACCCTACACACACACGCACACACACACACACGCACACACACACGCACACAGACACACACACGCACACACACACACACACACACACACACACACACGCACACACACACACACACACACACACACACACACGCACACACACACACGCACGCACACAAACACACACACGCACACACACACACACACACACACACACGCACACACACACTTGTATTCACACACATGGTTAATCCCTTGCTTTCCCTTCACCACCCCTCAGTGAGGAAAGAGGCCTGTAACACTCTTTTATACTCCCCGATTGAGATACTCAATATTTATTAACCCTAAAGGTTTGGTGCTCAATGCTCAGCACTCTCCAGGATGCTGTGCTCCAAATGTGAATGATACTTAAAAATGATGTTCTAATACTTTGCTAAAGCAATCAGACTTTGATAAATATTTAAAACATGCATGGGACCAATGTAGGAGGGAAATGAATCGTCCGGGGACCAGAATGTTATTGTAGAGATTTTGTTTGTTTTGTAAGATGTGTAATTTTACTATAAAATACACTTTAAAAAAAATTCAAGCAAAAACTATTAATTACCATATAATTTATGGTAAAAAAACAACAACAACAAAAAAAAACATTTGACCCTGTGCAGCGCACAGATCTCCTGACCAGATCTCATGAAAAACACAAATATGTTGTTAGGAGGTGGCGATTTTCGTTACTTAATAAGTAAGCTTACCCGTCTCTGGGGCATAAGCAGATTATACGAAAACGTATGAGATCGTACAAATTCATACAAATTAGCCACCAATTTGCCAAAATATAAAATAGTTATAAATTGCCATGTGATTTTGTTGAATGGACAGACCTCTTACGATGAACTCTTTTCAATCTTGTGGCTTTCTATTGTGCCACTTCTATTATTGTGCATGGTGAACGACATAATTTTTACCAAGTCAGCGTGTTTCTGTATCAACATCTTTGTTGATCCTAGAACAACATTCCAATCAACCATTTAGATGTGAGGGACAAGTTTACAGTTTATGTTAGGTGCTTTCTTCATCAGTGTTATTCAACTATCATTTCCCTCTGATTTTAGGGATTAGTTATGGGTAGGGTTAGGTTTAAGGGTAGGGATAGGGTTAGGACTACATTTTCAGACAGTGATATTTTTCCAGGAATGCGTCTAACTCAACAAAATCACGGTGACCCTAATATTAAAGATGGCTATCAGTACATTTTAACGTACAAAGCATATTTTGATTGTTCAAGTCGGTTGGTATATTAACATTATATCACTATTTGAAGCTACTGTCATTTACTGTAAATTTAGCAAGATATTTCTTAGAGTGTAGAACTGTCACGATCAGCCACGCACTACATTTCCCATAATTCACTGCCTGGACTCATCTTCACTGATTGCATTCACCTGTGTCTCGTCAACCTGTTAGTCTACCTATCCAATTTGTACCCTGTTCACTCATTCACTCTCCATGAAGTTTTGTATGTTGTTACACTGCACTCCTGAGCATTTCTTTACCGATTCCCGATTCCTGGAATCCCTTCCTGTTCCTCGGATTATTCTCCTGCTTCTGACCCCTGCCTGTGCTTCCTGGTTTGTTTGTGTGTTCGTTTGGACTGCTTACCTGTGTTTCGACCATTGCCTGTTTCTTGGATTACGTGTCTGGATTAACCTTAATAAAGCTGCATTTGGATCTCAACGTCTTGTCTCTGAAACTAGGAACTGCATCACACCCATATAGCATTGTGGCTGTGAGTTTTGCACAGGCAGAAAATGTGAAAATCTAGTTGACTACAATCTGCAAGTGTGGGAAATGACAGGGTTTTAGTGCCATTACATCGAACGCCACTATAAACACCTCATCTGAATATTTGGGCAGCGAAGCTAATTCCTATGGCATTAAAAGCACTTTTTCAGCAAGTGTCGGTTATAGCAGCAGTTAATCAGTTGCTTGGATATTCCCTTATTGGCTCATCACATGAGGAGGGTTTTTTTGTACAAGATCTCAGAGCCCTTCCTCCAGCCCGCTGATGTTTATTCTTCTGATTTTCTTGAATTGTTGTTTGTGCCGGCTTACCGAAGCTTCTCTGTCTCTGTGATTTGAAAAAGTAATGGATAGCATCTGTTGCTGGACCACCATCGTCGTAGGCACAATTTTGTGATTGATAATGTGGTGTTTTGCAGATGCTTTTTGTTTGTTGCAACCTCCAGGAGAGGGACGGTCTCCTTGGGGCACCCTGGGCATCAATGCCAGGCTGATTGGAGAACATTTGTGGTGAGATCTTAGCAACTCCCCAGTTTGTGGGCTGCTTCTACTTTACCTTAGAGGTCTAAATTCTTTACCTTCTGCCTCCACCACCAACTTTTTTGATTTAGATCTTCAACTACAGCGACAGAATGTTTTGTCTCAGTGGCTTGTTTTGATTGTTCTGGGGGTACGTTTACACGACAACAATGTACTAAAAACGGAAACGTTTTTCCTTTGTGTCTTTCGCGTACAGACCACAACGTTGTCAAATGTCGGCGATGACACTTTGTAAAGAAACACTACGTGCCTATACGCATGTGCGTGACATCACTGTTTTCACAAGTTCACGTTTTTGTAGTTTACACGGAGATGATAACAGCATCGTTTTCAAAAACTTGCACTTTAAAACCCGTTTTAAAAAGTTTGCGTTTTCAGGCCCCCAAAATGCCGGCGTCGTGTAAATAAATGTGTAAATGGCTCATTAAATAATTGTATGTAAAATTGTACTTGGAAAAAAAAAAAGTAAAAAAAAAACCATAAAACAGGAAATTATATCATAGAGAAGTCTTCTGCAGGCTTTTTTTTGTTTTTTACTTCTATTCCTTTTTTTTTCATTAATTTTTTTTCAAAGCTATTTGAAAACCATATAAAATTTGAAAAATATTTTCCCTTTTTTTTTTTTTTCGTGAGCACTTGTATATGTCAGTGACCCCTAAATGTCAAGCGGTGTTTATGTTCCTGTAGGGCTTTCCATTTAGAGCTTGCAAGTACCAATGTCCAAGTTGGGCTGGAACACAAAGTTCGTTTCATTGCAGGATATTGCGCACAATGTGAGGATCTGTTGAAGCTGGAGCTATTTTTGGAAGAGAGGAGAGTGCAGAGGTGAAGAATCATGGGAAAATTGGTCCGAGGGTGTGCGTTTCACCCAAAATACAGACTTCCCTCTAGCTTTCTGTCATTTCTATGTCTGTTTATGTGCAGATTGTCTGTTCAATTCCTCTTCTGTTCTTTCACTTGGGATTGAAGGGGAGGGTTTTCTTTCTCAAAGGCTGTCCTTTTTGCTGGAGAGCTTTGGCATGCCTGTTCTGGATAGCCAAAATTAAGTGAACAGTCCCTCCTTGTCTCTGCTCCGTGTCCCGGGGGCCGTCCCTACCCTGACTACCCGCTCTTGGCACACTGTCGGCCGGGCAGTAGGTTAGTCTGTTGATGGGTGGGTGGTGCAGTCACACCTCAGAGAGCGCTGGACCTGAGAGACGTGATTTTGCACACTTGATTAAAAGGGGTGGGGTTACTTAGTGCAGGTTGCTGATTTTTTTTTTTTCTGTCGGGTCCTTGACCCTTGTGGACTTTAGCACTGGAAAGGTAAGCTTTATAATGTACGTTCTCTGCTCACCTCACTAGGACACACAGAAAGCTACATGCACACTAAATTAATTAGAGGACAAGTAACTTTTAGTTCCATCAGGTGGCATTAATGATTTCTTTCTAAGCTTTTAAAGTGTTTTTATGTGAGTACCGAATATGTGAGTACCGAAGCACTAACATATTGTGGGGCTTTTAGTACCATTAATTAGACTTGAAAATGATTTTTTTTTTAAAACTTCAAAACCATATGAAACAGGCATGAATACACGTCAACTGACCACGTGCTTTCAACTAGTTTTTTTTTTTCTTTACATTTTTTTGTTGTGGACAGTTTTATATGTTATTGACCCTTGGTTAAAGCTAAGGAAAATGAATCGAGTATACATGGGAAAAAATAGAAGCTGAAATTAGTAGAAAGAGAGGAAATCCAAGCATTAAGGAGCTGTAAAAGAGAAACAGAAAAGCTGCTGATGATTTTCATTTGGGTGAGCTTTCTGAACTCCTGGAGTAGCCAAGCAAATCAAAGCTCTCTCACTCTTACCGTCTCTGTCTCTGTCAGGGATAATAACACAAGTCAATCTGGGTTGATTAACCAAGAAAGTATGCTTTCTTATGTACTGTGGAGGTTTAATGGGACTCTTTAATACATAGCCTAACACATACATAACGTTTGTCATGGGGCACATTCACTGGGCATTTGCTAACGTCTGAAAGCAGCTGATCTTGAGTGTAGGCTCAAAGTGAGTGAATGACTTGCTCTTCTTATAAGGCAATTATATTAAGGTTTCTCAACCGTCTTAGTCATACTGAAGATGTCACAGTACAGTCAAAGGGACAAACGGTTATGACCCTATTAAAGTGACATCTGAATGTGGAGAGGGCAGGCTGCGGTGACAGATGTAGTGACCAGTAACAGATGTTCCTCTGCTTCACAAGTGGTTTTGCTTCAGGAACAGGTTTTACATTGGACATCGAGTGATGTCCGAACGCTGTACCATTTTTGCCAATTATTTATTATAAAATATTACTAAAAAAGTCCTTCACATCAGTCGTTTTTTAATATATTTTATTATGAACTATATAGGTCCAATAGGATAAGCTTTAGATGTTTTAGCTCATTCCTATGTAGTTGCTTGGTTCTGAACGTGTTCTAGGGTGTTATTATGTTCTGGGTGGTTGCTAGGGTGCTGCTATTTATTTGTTATGATGTTCTTGGGGTTCTAGGTGATTTCTAGGGTCATTATGTGTCATTATAGGTGTTCTGATGTTTTGCTATGTGGTTATTGTGATGTTCTGGGTGGATGCTAGGGTTATAACGTGGGTAGTAAAGTGTTCTGGTTGGTTAGTTCATTGCTAGAATGTTCCATGTGGTTTCTTGGTTAGAGATCACCTTTTTCATCTATTTTATTATGCAAAAGGGAAATTTCATCCGTAAATCATAAATAGTACATCTGATTGTTTTTACACATTAAACTTGGATTAAAAAAAAAAAACACATTTTAACTTTAAAAAAAATAACACACTTCACCTTTAAGTATGTGTTCTGTATGAGGGTATTCGCAGGTGATAGTTGGAGATGCCATTGTACTTCAAGACAATGGCTTAAGAGTGAAGGACTCAAGTGGCTGTATGTGATGGTGCCAGCTCATTGAAGCAGTGACTATGGCACCTAACAGGCACATGCTGCATTTCTCGCCAGCTGTCCAAACAGGGTCGAGAGAGAGAGAGAGAGAGAGAGAGAGAGAGTGAGGGAGAGAGAGAGAGGGTGGAAAAGAGTGCTAAACTCCTCTACCTCTCTGCCAAATGGAAAAGTGCACATCCAAACACAAAGCTGCATTATGCTCCTCTGCTGGGACGTCATACACAGTTAAAACCAAACCAAACTGAGTGTACAAACATGGTGCATTATGTGATTGTGCTGTCTGTTAGTCTTGGTCCTAATCAGAAGTGTTAACATACATATTGGCATTTGAGGAGGGCATGTGGACGTGAGGCATTTTATAGTCAGACGCTGCACATAAGGATTGTTACGTATTTTTCGAGGGATTCAGAGGTTTTTCCTCAAGGTTCTCACCGCAAGATGCTTCACTTTCAGATAGAAGGTTTTGTCGGGTTTTTGTCTTTGTTCTTAGCATTGAACGATGAGCTGCTGTACAAGGAAAGAGAGACAGAGGCCTGACATCCTCAAGAGAGTATAGGTCAGTGAGGGGAATCGGACGGTAGCGATGACCGAGCAGAAAGCAAGAGATTTATTTGGAGAAATAGAGAACTAATGACAAAATGACAGGATTTCAGAAGGTGACTGAGAGAGAGAAGCTTGAGTTGAGGGTAAAAAATAGCCTTTTTTATTTATTGTGTGTTTGTGTTTTCCAGGCGGGGAAGGGCGAGCCCCACGTCTTTAAAGAAAAGACCTTCAAAAAGAAGCGCCAGTGTGGGGTGTGCAGGCAGAGCGTGGAGAGTTTGGGCTCTTTTTGTCGAGGTGAGTGACATCTAAACATTATTGCAAGGGGTTTTAACACTTTTTGATGCCTAGGACACCCACATATGGGTCAACGTGATTTTGCAGAGTAAGACATGTTCCTGGATCAACATATATTGTTCGAAAATAAATACACCGAAAATGTTGTCCTATCCCTTCTCCTAAACCTAACCCTACCCATAACTTATCCCTAAAACCAGAGGGAAATGATAGTTGGATAACACTGATGTAAAAGCACTGTTGTAAACCTAAACTTGACATAAACTGTAAACTTGTCCTCTGCTTGTCCCTCAAATCTGATTGGTTGTTTGGATTGTTGTTCCAGGATCAACAAAGATGTTGAACAAGGAACATATTGCACTTGGTGAAATCACTGTGGGATTTTTATTTATATAAAGATGTATTTCTGTCTCACAATTAATGCTGAGAAGAAGTGTGTTATTATAAAGATAACATGTTATTTGATATTTGAGATTAAATAATTTATTAAATTAAATATCTGGAAAATGTTTATACTTAATACTAACTATCTTTAAATAAAGTATAATACTGAAGAGAAATATGTGGTTTTTACAGCACTTTTCACACTAAATCCTGTTACAGTTTTATTGTCACTTTAAGTCACTTTAAATTTAATTTAAACTTTTTTGTCAAAATCTTTCCATGCCAGTGATGTTGTTAGCTAAAACTTATTCTAAAATTATACTTTTTTTATTAAAACTTATTTTATTAAAACAAAAACTGTTTTAGTAAATAAAATAAAACGAAAAAAAAATGAAAACTGTAAATATAAAAATAAAAGCTATTTCAAAATGAAGTATTAAGAAATACTATAAAAGTATATAATTAATACTAAAATAACACAATTTTTTTCTACAATTTTATTGGTATTTTTTTTAATAATCAAAAGAAAAAAGATTTAGAAGAAAGATTTTAGATTCTATTCAGCTATTCATCCCTTATTCAAACTCACATAAATCTAATAGTTCACTAGTCTAGGGGGTTCCCCCAGATTCTCAGTAAGGCACTGATGCCTAATGAAACTATATCAGACCTAGTCAGTATTCCTTCCTAACCATCATATCTCTCTCGTTACCGCCCACAGTCTGTAAAACAGCCACTCACAAGAAATGCGAAGCCAAGGTAAGAACATTTTTCCCATTTCTCACCAGTTCATAATGTATTCAAGTATCAATGTCTCTTTCACTCCCTCTTTAGATGAACATGAGCGTATAAACTGGGAGTTTATGTAGTTAAAGGCTCGCTCTCTGTGTTTCCCGCACTGAAGGCCTCCCTGTGTTGGGGCAGCAGTGTTGGCAGCCGCACCCCAGCACCACACAGTCGTAGTGAAAGACTCATTGATAAGGCCAATGGATGCCAGCTCTGGCACACCCACATCAGGCACGGCTCCAGAGAATCACCCTGGGATCTCGAGTCCCAAACCACGCTGTTAAGCTATTTGCTCTATTCACAGTTACTGACCTTGGATAGAGTAACTACTGTGATACTCAGTTTTATATAACTTTTTTCATCACTCCTTGGCACTGGCAAAATTTGGTCAATGTGCAGAGAAACAGTGAGTGGTTTAAAATGGCACATGATTATTCAATCAGCAAATCGGCAAACCACTGAAACGCTCTTTATGACGTAGAGAGTTTGTCTACAGCTGTATCATGCAAGGAGTTGAGCTCCATAGGATCATTTTCAGGTGTAAGTTTCTGTAATAACTATGTTAAATTATGTGCAATGGATGTACCTCAATGATTAAGTGGAATTTCTTGAAAACATACTATTTGATGTGTCAGATGTGACAGATAGCTTGATTTGCTCTCGTTTGTGTTAAGTTTGTATCCTGTGTAGATTTGGTTGAGGTAAATACTAGTGATGACTGTCCGTCTTGATTCATGCATGCTCACTCTTCTTTAGACATCTGGATGCTTGTTCAGTGACACGTTCATGTACCCGTCTTGGCGAATGAGTGTTGGCTGTGATAGTCATCATCTTTGCCCTAGTAGGGAGTGTCCACCCTAGAGACCAAAACTTGAAAGAAAACATAATACCTTATTGGCCCTCTAGAGCGTCAACCAGCCCTCCCTCTCTTAGCACCTCGCAAGACAGAACAAAGACAAATTTCAAGTACACTTAAGCCCTCTTATAGGATACTATGGCAGTGGTCCAAGTCATGGGTTCAGGGAGGGTCCGACTAACTCTTGCTCCATATTATGAAAACGTTAGGCAGCGTAGACTAAAAAAAAAACAACCATTGAGCAATCCTGCAAGGCAAACCTCAAATCTCACTTTTTAAATGATTACACACTATATTGGACCCTAAACAGTACTTCATTTCAGAGTATAACCTGCAGATGTTTTATGCAGCACAGCAGAAATCAGCATAAGCCTTTCTCCTCTGCTCTTTAATATAGAAAATCCACTCAAACGCCAGTCAGCTGTTTCATGTTCCTCTCTTAAGCTTTTGTCCCCTCCCTGGGCTCTGTCTCATTATTAGATGTGAATGGTTTTTTTATTCCCCTCCTCATAGCACTGGCCTTATGGGATTTTACACAGATTTGGAGCTGTACACTTAGATGGCTTCATCTGTGAGTTGAATGGGAATGTCCATTAAACGCTCTTTTAGAAATACAGATTTGTGGAGCATAGAGAAAGGGAAAGGAGCCAAAGACTTTATAAAGGAAGCACTCTCAGACACAAATGGCTAGTTAACTACAGGACACATCGGGGAGTTATTAAACTCCAATCGCTTGAGTCGTAGAAGTCCTTATAGAGTTCCTTATGAAGTACAATGTGACGACAGTTATGTGATGTCTGGCCATGTTTTACCTGTTAATGGCAGTTTCTCAATAAAGTAGTTTGTTGCTTGAGTATCACGTAGGAATTGGTCTGGGTGATCGTCCACCAACCAACTCGGTTATTGATTTTTCTCATGTATGTTTCCTCAACTTCTGGCGTGACTCAAGCATATCAACACTTTAGTGGAAAATGTATATTAATGAGCATATCTATGATGCTTAAAGGACCTTTCACATCAAAGACGATAACTATAAGAAGTTGAGATGACACTTCAGTTTCTAAATAGCATATTTAAATTTTAATATGATAAATAAAGTCTATTTAAGTGAAATTTTTGAAGTGGGGTCATTGTTTAAAATCCCCAACCAATATAAATATCCCAGCCTTCTCCAGGACAACAGCTGGCAGCAGATGGTGTGACTCTTTGCTCTTTTTATTTAAGACAAATTCTATTTATATCCGTCATTGTTTGGATGAATTGTTCACTTGAGATGAGCTGGCGGTGTCTGGTCTGTAACCAGTAAACATAGTTTAACCACCACTAGTGTAGCCTACAGTGATGGTGACCAAAAGTCTCAGACCTCAGTGGTCTGTTAATGTTTTTTCTTTTACCCACTTACATGGAAAACCCCGGTTCTGTTTTCCCGAAATGCATTTCCTGAAAACAGAGATGAAAGTGAATTATTGTCAGTACTGCTCTCTTTGTTTGTGTGACTGTCTGGTGTGATACACCCTCGTCTACAACCTTTAAACCACAGGAAATAACCTCCAGCCCACTAACAAGCGATTGACTCATATTCAACTTGCTTTTAGCATTGAAGATCAAGAGTATAGCTGTTACAAAGTCAAATTGACTCTGCATGACAAATCACAGCTCAATTTGCTTAATTGACTGAATGTTGACATTGTCATGTTCAGATCACGCCTGTGGAGGATGTTATAAAGTTTCAGGCTGTAAAGTGGAGATTATCTATTTAGTAAATCTCTTGAAGTCTAGCACGTCAAAAAGGCTCTCATGGCCCTGTTCCAAAACCTAGTGTGCTGCCTACCTTTGTGAAAAAGAAGTACACTTTAGCATACTTTTAAAAAGAGTACTTATTATGAAAATACAATAAAAGAATAAACTTAAGTGCAAACTCAATATAATGTGTATGTGTTCTGAAATGGAAAAGTGCTTTTTTTGACCCACTTAAAGTGAAAGTTCTCCCGAGAATGAAAATTCTGTCATCATTTACTCACCCGGGCTCATCATTTACTTACCAAACAGTTGATGGGCCCCATTGACTTCCATTGTAGGAAAAAAAAGTTATGGAAGTCAATGGGGTACATCAACTGTTTTGTTATAAACATTCTTCAAAATATCATCTTTTGTGTTCAGCAGAAGAAAGAAACTCATACAGGGTTGAAACAACTTGAGTGTGTGTAAATGGTGGAAGAATTTAAATTTTTGGGTGAACTTTCCCTTTAAGTAGGACTTAAGTACATCTTTATATGTAATTTCATAATTACTTCTATTGTCTTTGAACTGGGGTTAAAGTGTGCTGCCTAATGTACTGACAAGCATTTATGGTAATCTAAAATGTACATTAATGTAATTTCTTTTGAAACTTGTGTGTCATGTATTTAAATATATTTGTAATGACACAGTTACAATTTAGTACATTTAAAATATATTAAACTTTAAATGTATTAATAAATAACACACTAAAGTTAAAATAATCAAATACTTTACAACACATCAAAATAAGTGCACTTCTTTAAAGCATGACAAAAGTTATTACAGCAATGATTTTAAATGTACTTTAAAGTAAACTTATTATTATAAACAAATTATCTGCAAGTACAGTTTGTCAAAAAAATGCTTTAAAGATTTGCATATTCAATACAATTAAACACACAAGGGGTCAAGGGGCAGTATTTTATGGTAGGTGTCTTTTATCTTGCTTTAGCCAGATTTTAATTCTTCACCATCACATGTATCCATCCAAGAAGGCTATCCCATAATGCATTTCAACAGACTGCCAAATAATCCAAAATGGCGGATAAGATGCGAGAATAAATTATCAAAATGCTATAAATAAAAGATTACAAATAATTCTATTGAATTATTATAAATTAGGTTATTGAATAAATATTTAAATTAGAGTATTTCTATTTGTGTGTGCAATGGATTTGTATGTCTACTATAGTCACCCCTTGAGCTTAGCTACATGCTAACAACAAACTCTTTTAAGACAAAGTTGCTATGTATGTTGAGCGTTCCAAATCCCTCACTTTTGAGTGTGCTGTTTTAGCACATCAAATCAAAACTCCTCGCGTCCTGTCAATGGTAAGGTCTTATCTATGTGCCAGAGTGGAAAATTCTGCCCATGGAGAAAAAGAGCTGTAGAAGGACGGAAAAAAAATATTTAGGGGGGCCAGAGAGGGGGGGAAAGAGAAATAGATGGTGGAGTAGCCCGTCAGATGAAGGAAGAATCATTTCTGCCTCTTTTCAAGGAAAGAGGATCCTGTTTCCTATTGTGTTGGTCATGGTTCTGGAGAAGTGGGATATGAACTGCTATAAATGAGGGAAGTGAATGGGTGGGCTCTTCCAGTTAATCTCTCACTTCATCACCCCTCTTTAAAAGCTCATCAATGCCATGTGTTTCCCAAGCTTCCCCCAGGCCAGTGTGTGTATATATGATTCTAACTGTGTGTGTCTCAGCTTTGTCCAAAGCAGTGCTAGTTTCGTTTTGCATCATTTAGAGGTTGGCGCTCTGACTCAGAGGTCTGGATTACATCCGACTCCTAATGTTGGGTAATGAGGAGAGGTATGCCAAAAACCTACACTAACAGAGTATAAAACCATGATAGTATCAACTGCTGATACAGTCTAGGACATGGTGTCATGCCATTTAAGCTGAAGACATCTCAAAACATGGGCCTTTTTCTGTCCTCCAATTGCGAGACTCATTCGTTTGACTTACAACAGTAATTTTAAAGAACTGGAACGTGATTCCAATAGCAAAATGAAGGCTGGCCTGAAGCTACAGCTGATGTGTTGGCAGATGCTATATGAAAAGATCAAGCTGATGATTCATTAAGCAAACATCAAGCTGACATTGTGCACAGTGCGAGTTAAACACTTTTTTTTTAAGTCTGTGCCATTTCAGTCCGTTTTTATTTTTTGTCACATTATTCCATTGATGCTTCAGGCCTTCATTAAAGTGTTTATGCTGTTCTAAAAGTTCCTAATTTTGTTTTTGTACATTCTACATGTCCACGTCTTTGTTTATACAATCCTTCATGGATGCTATAAAAACAATCATAACAACCAGCCATGCTAGCAGAGGTGGGTTTTTTCCGTTGCTCGGATCTGCTGATTGTATTCTGTTAATTGTTTAGTTTTGTTTATTAGGAATGTATTTACTTCGGTTTATTCATATCTCACCTTTTTGATAGGCTTTGTGATTCCGGTTTAGTTTGGCAATAAGACAATAGAAGGGGTGAGCTAATATTGAAACTCCTATTAGAGAGACTACAGAGAAAGATAGTTCATTAGAAGATGATTACAGCTCAGACTGGTTAATGTATACATCATGTCTGCTGGAGTTTGGAGAGTAGGCCTATCTCCATGTAGGGAATCAATCCAAAATAAAAGATGTAATCATATTGTGTGAAAGCAAACCTCTGTGTATTCCCAGCCTATCCCGTGGGATCTGCTTAAAGCTGACTGCGTGTTAACACGCTCACAGCTGCTCGAGGCTTGAGAACATGAGAACACACAAAATCACAGTGAAATAAGGATAGATGCATTAGACAATGCTGTCAGAGGATTATGTACTCAAATATCTTAATAGCTAATTTTCTGGTTTGGTTCAAATATACTTATATATTATGACCTTTTTTAGCAATTTAAGTTATTTAGGTGCTTCTGTATGATAATCTACAGACTACGGAGCAGTTGTGTCTGCGTTTGCAGTTATTCCTATCCCTCTGTCAGTATACTTCTATCTTGGATGTATTTTGTTAAGCATCGGACATGGCAGCCTTGACTCTGATCCTTAGAGATAAATATTCATAAAAATTATTATTATTATTATTACTATCAGTATTAGTTGTAGTAATAATAATAATAATAATAATAATAAGTATTATTATATTATTGTAATAATTACAATACAATAATTAATAATAATAATAATAATAATAATAATCCTGTTATTGTTTTACATGAATAATAATAATAATAATTCATTTATTTTCTACAAGTTATTTTCAATTTTCAATAATAACAATATTATTGTTTTATGACCCTGTTATTGTTATAAATTAAATATGTAATATCTAAATAATATTAACAATAATAAATATATTTCCAAGATATTTTATTTTCAATAATAATTACTATTATTATATAGATTATTTACCATTATTGTTATAAAATTAATCATTTTTATTTGTATTATTTATTTTCCAGATATATTATTTTAAATAACAGCAATAATTATTATTGTTATAAATTATTATTATTCTTTTTTTATATTATTTTTGTCCAGACATTATGATTCTCATTAGATTCTCATTACTATAAAT
>JAROOJ010000037.1:0-45000 GCA_030578275.1 Meda fulgida
TTCGCTCCACATGTTCATGACCTGTCTATCTTTGTAGACCTTCATGGGATCGTCCATCAGCCCGTTCATGTTGATAAACTTTATCCTCTGCTGTTCGGCATCAAACAACATGGGAGGAATGACGGCTAACTGACGCATCTGCTTCTCTGAGTTCTGCA
Organism: Meda fulgida; assembly: GCA_030578275.1. Taxonomy (NCBI): domain Eukaryota; kingdom Metazoa; phylum Chordata; class Actinopteri; order Cypriniformes; family Leuciscidae; genus Meda; species Meda fulgida. The sequence goes on from JAROOJ010000037.1 coordinate 159, forward strand.
GAAAGAGAAAGGCAAAGAAAAATAAATATAAAAAAAAAAAAAAAAAAAGTCCTTTCACAAGCAAGGTCAGAAACAAGCAAATATGTGGACACTGAATCTGTGTCTGAGTTTAGGAAGTAGATCAGCCACAAAACCCTCCTTGTTGTGCAAGAGACCTTGAGTTTTAAAGTCACTTTGATATTTGTGCACTTTCCAGACAGGCACACATACATTTTATTTTCAAGAGTATGCTTATCTGTTGTGTGTAACAGCATTTCCTATTGAATCGTTTGCAGCCCCTGAGTGTATACAATACTGTTTAAGAAACATACATACACTACCGTTCAAAAGTTTGGGGTTGGTAAGATTTTTTTAATGTTTTTGAAAGAAGTCTCTTATGCTCACCAAGGCTGAGGATTCCTGAAAGTTCAAAAGAACAGCATTTATTTGAAATAGAAATCTTTTGTAACATTATAAATGTCTTTTGATCAACTAAATGTGTATTTGGTAAATAAAACTGCTTGTTTTTTTAATTACCATTCTAAACTTTTGAATGGTATAAGATTTGATTTATTGATTCATATTTCAATAGTTATTTTTTAACAAAAACGTATCTCATCAAATTCAGACTGCAAGCTAACAACTAGAGTAAAGTGTAATCTTCAGCTGTGGTGCTGTAGATTTGACACTGAAAAGCAGTGCAGGAAACACTATGTGTTTATCAAAGTTGCACTCCTACCTCTTGCTCTGAAATGCCATCGATGATCTCAGAAACCTCATGTTCGCTGCGGGCCCCTGAGGCCAGACCTCCACCTCGCTGAGCCACTCTACTGTAGAAAAACGCACAAATACAGACATTAACACATTTCTATCAGCCTGAGCTTATGGAACCACACATGATGACCATGCAAAAGTCTCCAAAGCTCAAGATGGCAATGACCACTCACTTCTGCATGCGTTCCTGCATCTCTCTCTGTTTGCGGATCTCCGGAAACTGCTTTTCATAGTACTCCCGTACTTTGCTCTCTTTGGCTCTGCGGCGTGGGTTATTCTCAATGCGCTCGACTTTCTTCTCCCAGGCCTCCATTAGCTGGTCATAGCGCTGACAGAATTTCTGTTCCTGAGCAGTCAGAATGTAAAGGATGAAAATCAAAATCTAGTTAGAGTACACTGCAGTAGAGTCATCAAGAGAGGAAACATTAAAATGAAACTGATTTCTGACAGCTAACAGTTCCAATGTAATTTTAACCACCCCATCATTCAATAACTTCAATGACATGATCACTTCAACCACCTCTATGGATAGCTATACGCTGGTTGCCTAATATTCAGTTACAGGGAGCTCCAACAATGCCGTCCTGCTGTGTGTGTGTGTGTGTGTGTGTGTGTGTGTGTGTGTGTGTGTGTGTGTGTGTGTGTGTGTGTGTGTGTGTGTGTGTGTGTGTGCATGTTTATATTACATTGTGAGGACCACGAGGATAGTAAAATGTGAAATCACCTACATTGTGAGGACTAGCAAATGGTCCCCACGGGGGAAATTGATTAATGAACATACAAAATTATGTTTTTTAGAAAATGTAAAAGAGCAGAAAGTTTTCTGTGATGGGTAGGTTTAGGGATAGGGTTAGTGTAAGGGGATATAATATACAGTTTGTTGAGTATAAAAATCCTTACGCCTATGGAGAGTCCCCACAAAGACAGTGGACCAGACGCGTGTGTGTGTGTGTGTGTGTGTGTGTGTCTGTGTGTCTGTGTGTGTGTCTGTGTGTGTGTGTGTCTGTGTCTGTGTCTGTGTCTGTGTCTGTGTCTGTGTGTGTGTGTGTGTGTGTGTGTGTGTGTGTGTGTGTGTGTGTGTGTGTGTGTGTGTGCCATCACTTACCCACTGCTTCCGAGCATGATTTCTTCTTTTGAAATATAGAATGAGCTTCTTCCTCATTGCCTGATTTCTGTAAAGGGGAAAGTTAAAACATTACATTTAACAAAAATGGACAATTCCAAACTTCTGCTGTAATGCGCCTTATCAATATTTGCATGCACACATCAAGAGAACTTCAAGCCCAAGTTTACATATCAGCGAGCTTTATGCGATAGAAAGGAAAATCATAAACATTTTGCATACTGGCCCAAGATAAAAGAGAACACCTCTATGTCTATAGATATGACTTGGGTCCCTCCTTCAATGGCAGAGTGAGTTAGTTAGCTAGCAATGCAGGTCAGATTAGTAATAAGCCTTAATTCTCTCACTCCATACCGATTAATTCCTGGCTGCCAGCCTCTCACACGACAAAGGTCACGACCATTAATCTACTCTCATCCTGCATTAATGATTGATTTCTACATGAGGGTGTGTGTGTGTGCGCCTGGTTTCAGATATCCCTCAGACTGTGCATTTGACGTACTACTGGTGCACTTAGATCTCTTTAAATGGTTGGTTAATGCATGTACGTGTGCGAGTGAGATTAATTGTGTAGCTGCAGAGGTGGCACTGTTAGCTGCTGTACGAGTCACACTGGAACCTAGAATGCAGCAAAACGCCCATGATCAACACACACATCACCTCTTACACAAATTTCTCACTGGTGCTGCTCAGGTCAATAAAGGACTCCTGAGTACATTTCTCAGGCAAGCATTTGCCAGTCTGAATATTATGAGGCCAAAACATCATAGAAGGATTACCGAAAATTTTAAGTAGGGGATTTGTTAGCCACAATAAATAAGTGATAATATTTTATATATTTTTTGCACTTCTTTGTGCAACCAAGAGAACAGTTCAAAAACCCCAAATGGTCTTCATCTGTATGCTGCACAGGGCTCAGACGCAAAATTACAAAGACCAAATCAATTCTGCAAACGAAGGACTAAACGAACTAACACATAAGGAACTAACATATTAGAATATTAATTGGGCTCTATGCCTGTGTGCCAACAATGCTAGTTCTCGGTTTCATCCCTCAATAATTATAAACTGCAGTAATTGAGATGATTGTAATTGGTTAAGCTTCAGATTTCTATATCTCTCAATGGACACAGATGTTTGAGTTAAGGAAAGAGAGGTAGACAGAGAGAGGCATACTCACATCTTGATGTTCTCATGGTACTGTTTGGTATCAGACGGCTGGTTGTACAAAGGCTGTTGGGGAGACAGATGAAAGGAGTAGAGTTCAGTTTCACACACACAAACACCGCGGTCACATCAAGGCATCCCAGCTCTGGGAGAACTTTTCTTTTTCTAACGTCCCATTTTTCAGCCAAACCCAAAAACACAAAGAAGATTGTCCTCTCCAACACCACATCTAAAACCCTCTGCTATCATCATCATCATGAACTCGTTTGAGAGGTCAAGTGAAGGATTTTGAATGTGAAGGGAAATGGATGTGTGGCAGTAAGTCTCTTCTCTGTCACAGAAGTCCGGACCATTTGATCAAATTGGCGGCACTAGAAAGGCTGCTCTATCATCTCGATTATCAAGACATTGGAGGTCACTTCCTGTTTGGTTTCCACTGTAATGGATGATGAGTGGAGTTGTGCCAAAGGCTTCTGCATGAGGTCAACAGCCATGTTGTTAACAAATAGGCAGCAGTGTATGTAGTCACACAGACTCGCAGGCTGAAGGAGTTCATATTTCAATTCACACTGTGTAGGTCATGTTACAGTAGTAGGTTTTCATACACATCAAATGTGAAGCTCAAAAAAAAAAAAAAAAAAAAAAAAAAAAAAATATATATATATATATATGTGTATATATTTAGTTTTTTAATGATTTGAGAAATCAGCTCATTCATTTTAGAAAAACCTATTAAATATTAAAATATTGCGATGGTTTTGATGTATGTTGTCTCAGAACATGATGACAAACTGAAGACCCTGTCAATGTCAACTGACATAACTGGCTAATGTGACACATGACCCCATCTATCTTTGAAAAGTACACTGTGCAAGTACATGAGCTAAGACGATACTGCTATAAACAATATTGGGATCAGCTGACACATTAAGTTATTTTTAATAGAGAAGATTGCTGGGGAAAAAGAGGGACGATATATGAAAAAAAGGAAGTAAGGAGATAAATGTGGACTCACCAGCTCTACTCGGGGTCCGAGTCCCTCCAGGATCCGGTGAGCCTCCTCTGCTTTTTTCTGTTCAAAAAACACACAAGGCGCACATGTCAGCAGCACATCACCACAGCAACACACCTTACACTCTCTCCAGCGCACACACATAAACAAGCAAGTGTATAAGGGATGTACTATTAATAGAGCTCTCAACAGAATACACTCGCTGCCCTCTGCCATCTACCTGTCTCCCCTCTCTTTATGAAAGAGGAAGAGAGGGGGGGGGGATGGGTGGCTGGGGAGGTAATCCAATTAGATGCAATAAAGAAAGAAGAATCTATTATCGCGCAAACAAACCTGAAAACTTTTAAGAATAGTCACACACAGGTACTAATGCACCCTCTAAAAATAATGGGGCGATTCTATTCCATTACTGAGATTGGATAAATAGGGCACTTTCTACTATCCATTGATGCTTACATCATTTACGTAGTGTACGCAATATATTCTTGTTTATGAACTCACTAAGAGCAGCTCACACTCTGAAAACTTTTTTTTTCATTCAGCAGATCTGATCACCAGATAAAATGCTCATATTTTAAATAGTCAATCTCCTTTACAAAATAAGTAAACAATCAGCCTGTCATCATTTTAAAGGGGATGCAACATGGAGAACAGGCTTTCCCTTGCTTTCACAATACTAGGCACACTTCCTTATAAAAACTAATCCGAGTCATTCAAATATCACTGAATATGAGATCAACCAGGAACACATACAATTATGACCACCCACATTTACATAACCATTCAGAATACAGCAACTTCAGCTGCCCTGACATACGAACTACTCATTTCATATAAGTAGGGCTGCAAACAGCAGCTGCACTGATAACTGATTATTCTAATTATTTCTTCAATTTTTTTTTCATATTATGAAGTTTACGATTAAAATAGTAGATTTAAGTTACAAAATGTAATTAAACTTATTAAATAATATTACAATTAATTATTAATAATACTTCATTAAAATATAAAGTAAACCATAGGTACATATACTGTATTATTCTATATATAGACATACAAATAATAATTACATTTATTTTCATATGTAGGTGCAAATTTAAATTGCAAACTTTAATTGAAATAATTAAATTATGATATACCAATGTATATTATTGGTCAAAAGCAATGTTCAAAAAATATCTGTCTTCATTTGGTTGCTTACTTTATGAAGAATTTGAATGAATACTAGTTTACGGTTAGAGCAAACTTTTCATTGATTAGCCGTTTCATTGATTTGCCCAATGCAAATAGGATAGATAATCATAACAGGTTATACATAGAGGTGTATTAAAGGTACTGTAGCCAAATTAGCTTTTATTTCCCAGGGAGAAAGGATACAAAACCATTTTTCCAGCTAGAATCTTGTCCAACATTATTAGTGCACTTCAAAAGAAAACAACAAACCAATACTGTAGAACATGGCACCTTTAATAAGACAATTTCCTCTCCCACTGTGAATCGGCATGATACTGGCTCTCTAACAAAACTAGCTTCTGTACTCTATCTCATGGATTTCAGAGAGCATCGAGTGCTTCCTGGAAGAGAGCAGGAAGGAGTGTATCGGCAGTATCGCAGCATGAGAGACCTTAATGGATTAAGAGTTGGAGGGTGTGATTAAAAGATCACAGCAGGACGGAAGTCAGAACCACCTGACAGAGGAAATGAAAGTACAGACCTGGATACAGTTGAGGTAGAGAACAGTAAAAGGCAGATTAAATTATGATGGAGATACATGAAGGTTTCAGCAGGGTATGCAGAAGACGCATTCAAAACGATAGCCAGTAATCTGATCACTCAAACCTCAGGAGGTGGTTGAGATGCAGACAAGACGCAACAACCAGATAAGAAATTAAATAAAAAAAACAACCACCACACTAACAAATAAAATGTGCTACAAAGTGGACTCTCATATGGCCCAAATACTGGATAACTGTCATCATGTTTTTTTTGTGCCTTTATAATAATATGTTAACAGATTATCACAGTAACAAAATTACTAACAAAGTACTTGAAGTCAATTTCTCATAAAAACAAGATGCAAATAAATATTTTATATTATATATAAGCCCTAACCCCGGTTTGAGACTCTTCTTTAATCCTCTAGTCTCTCCCCAGTCCCCACTAGAGGGACCACAAGCACCACATACACATTGTATACTGTGAGACTTTCCATAAAGCCCAATTTATACTTCTGCATCGAACTCACGCCGTAGCTACGCCATAGGCTGTGTGTAGCGCGCGTACCCTACGGCGTACCCTGACGTGCACCTCTCCAAAAATGTAACAATGTGTCAATTCTACGCGGACGCAAGAGCTGTGATTGGTCTGCTAGAACCCCTCCCTCGGGTTTCACACGCTCCCTCTGCATGTGTAATTGCGCGTAAACGCGGACAACGACGCAGAAGTATAAATAAAAACCAAAGCGTTGAGGCACCGGCGTAGGTCCGATGCAGAAGTATAAATCAGCCTTGAGTGCATCCTAATTTACATAGAAAACATTGTATATAATATGCAAGCTTAAGAGTAGTGCACCCCAAATCATGGTGCCTCAAAGTATTTCAAAGGATTTTCTGTAAAGGTTCCGTTTGGACTTTTTCAGTAATTTACTGCAGACAAGAACAGGCAAGGAATAATGTCAAAATTTCCAGCTAGAGCCTAATGCTTATCAGCAGCAGAGGGGGGTATGTCGCATCAATACACAAATGTATGACAAGGTGGTACATGCCAATTCTGGTGTACTGTCTTTATACAAATTAACAAGTACGTATTATGCTTTTAACAGCAAAGTAATTTTAGTACACAGTGTGAGAATTAAGATTAGCCAATGGTTCTGTTTGAGAGAGTCTCTGGAGCTAGAGAAGTGGTGTGATTCAGCATAATGGACTGCGGAGTTCACCACCAATTCACTGCAGCACCTCATTACACATTTAACAGCTCGTTTCTCTCGTTAAATCTGTCACAGCTGTTTGACTTACCTGTGTCTGTTCAGAGATCATTTTCTCTGAACATCAACATTCATTTGTTTAAAATGCGTTTACTTGTCTAACATAGGAATATCCACACATAAGTTTAATTTTTATCATTACATTATGGAAAATAATGAACTATCACAATATACTAATTTTTTGAGAAGGATCTGTGTATGTAATTATATATATATATATATATATATTATGTTATGGGAGCAGCCAATTTCCCTCCAAAATTAAACACAAAAACGTATTAATGCAGTGTTTCTGCTAGGCTACTCCCCAGAAAAATAATGCTATTATATGCAAGTCATTTTAGTGTCAACGTAATAAGCAATGTACATTATGCGTCAATATTTACCGATAATTGCTGCAATAATAGCTGCTGCTCTCTGCCTCACTTAAAATCATTAGCAACGCGATTTGTTGAAAACTATTGAGAACTACACGAATCACGTGACCGCGCGGCGGCGAGATCACAGACACAACCACCATCTATGTTCGCAACTCTCATATTTAACGGCTCTGGTTCACGCTTAGATACCGCCAAGGCAAGTTCAAAACAAAGCGCGCGCGCGCTGTAGGCCTAATGTGATTGGTGGCTCTTTGACCAGTTACGTTTTTATCCACTCATAAATAAAAAGGAACGACTGATTTTGAAAATGTAGTAGAGTAAAAAGTAAGATATTTGACTTTGAAATGTAGTGGAGAGAGTAAAAGTCTCCCAATATAGAAATACTTGAGTAAAGTACAGATACGCAAAAAAGCTACTTAAGTTCAGTAACGAATTACATTAACTTCGTTACTGTCCACCACTGGTTCACAACGACAAAACACACAGATCACTTTGGTCTTGTCAATGGAACCATTTGGCAACTTTTTAAAAGTAAACTTTACATTCAGAATCTTATTGGCATCCATTTCGTCGTCTCGCACTCGTCATCCACTCCATACGTAACGTTAACCCAGCCTACTACTCTTTGGCCGGCTCGCAAGCCCAAACAAGAGTGACCCTGTTGTTTTCGGTCTAGCTAGATCCGGTGTGGTGTTATAGTTTTACTTTCAGACAGGACGCAGAATGTTCAGCGCTGGCCAGAACGCAGCGGCAAAAGTTTAACTATTTTGAACTTTGACCGCGGCATGCGCGCCACTCCGCTTGCGCTTTGGTCGACAAAGCAACTGCGCGGCACAAGCGCATGCCACATCATGATTGAAATGAATGGGTTTCATTGCGCAGCGCATGCCGCATCCTGTTAAAAAAACGACAAAGTCTGCTAGGCCAAAAATAACGTTAATCTCGCAATAAAAAAAAATGACGCTGTTAAAATGGGTTTTGCACAGTACTACTTTCACCCCCAAAACATTTTTTAAGCCAGTTATTTATATCTTTTGCTGTATTTTGTCAATAGGAAAAATCAGTTTACATTCCTAAACATTTATTTTGCCATTGTAATAATCCAGTGAGATTTCTGTATGCACAAGGAGTATGACAACAGCCGGTATGCTCCACAAAGAGATCTGATCTCACCATCAACGAGTCTGTCTGTGATTGCTTGAAGAAACTTGAAAATGATACAGACTAAATTCAGAACTGTGGCTAAGTCTCCACAAGACGCTTGAAGAAACCTACACCCAAAACTACAGTACTGTAAAGTGAGACGGCTTTCAAAAATAATCTCATAAATAGATTTTATATATCAATTAACTTAACTGAATCAAATCAATAGTTGGTGCGACCGTCCTTTGCGTTTAAAACAGCCTTTGCCCTAGGTACACTTAGTTTTTCAGGTAGCTTTGTAGGCATGTTTCTATTTTTGGGGTGAAAATACAAAATACTAGACTTTTGCACACTACTTTATATATTTTTATATATACACACACATACATACATACACACACTATACAAGATGTAGCATGACCAGTGAGTGTTTTTGTTCTCACCCTGTTTTCATCATAGATGATCTGGACAAGGCTGCGGTGTTTCGCTTCACTGGGTGGAGGTGAGATGGTGCGCTCTGGCTCCTGGGGTTTTGCAGCCTCTTCTTCCAGTTGTTGCTAAAAGAAAATACAGAGCATGAAACACCTTCCTAACAACGGTGAATGCCATAAATCAATGACAAAGATTACAAAATAAAATTACTAGAGATGCACCGATACTACGTTTCCGCCAACAATGATAGCCAATTATTCAGAATGACATCTGCCGATGCAGATACCAATAGTTAGATTTTTCTTAAAGTCCCTGTAAAGGCAATTTAAAAAAAAAAATTCTAAACACATTATAAATGTTATAAATGTATTGCTAAAACATATTACGAAGACTGAACTGTGAAGTACTGAATTGTGGAGTTAGACCGTTAAACAGTTTTTCACCATTGCTATTTTCCTGATTTTTTGGGCGGGTCTAAAACGGGGCTCGATGACGCACTGGAGCCCCTGAGCTCCTGGACACGCCCCTACTTGATGACGTACTGGAGCCACTGAGGCTGGCCGCTCCCCTAACAATATAAATAGAGCACATTCGCATCAGTTTGCCGCTCAATCGCTAGTTACTGTCAGTACTATTATTAGTTACTACAGCCTACAGTTTTCTAGCAAGCTATGCCTTCGTCACGGAAATGCGTACTACCTGGATGCGATCATGTACAAAACAGATCGGTGTTCTTATTTAAATTTCCTAAAAATGATCACATAAAGAAGAGGTGGATTAATTTTGTGAAGAGCCACCTTGATGGAGAGCTGAGGATCACCACCAAAACCCGCCTCTGTAGTGATCATTTTACACGGGATAGTTTTATAAACTTTCGTCGGAGACAACTGGGATTCACTGATAATCCGCTGTTACTGGTGAATGGGGCCGAACCGACTATCTCCCGCCTCGGCCTTCATCCTCCCGTCGCGCCGACAACTGGTGCCATCATCGGCAGTGCATGCCCACCAATGAGTGTAAGTTGCCTTATGTGCTTATGTTATAATTATAGTAGGTAACGTTAGTCGAGAGTAACTACTAAATTCTGCAACCCTCTAACGCGATTTTTTTCAAAATCTTACCATTCTGTTGCAGAACAAGGGGGACGATGTTGACTTTCTTGGTCAATGTCCTCTGAATCAAATTCAGGCTCTGGAGGCTCAAACCTATATGGCTTGGTAAAACCTAATAAGCTGCTAGGAGCATCCATTCCCGCTGTAGCGGGTGACAGTTGAGTGTGTCAACTGGAGCTTTACCGCGAGTGGGCGTGGTTTCAGCGCAGCCAGCGGACATGCCCCCAGCGTTTAAGAGCAGACTACTGCTCATTTTTTCAAAATTTTCATAGCTTATTTTATGTACTTGACGGCTTTTTTTATCATTCAAATTTGGCTGGGTGGCTAATACCACATTATTCTGTGATAAGACAAACTCAGAACACTTTACAGGGACTTTAAGGGAAAAAAATCTCTTTCAAACAATGCTGCAAACTATACAAGGAAGTTAGGAACCATCTCTTTTGGTACATTATAATATTAGAGTTTACAATTAACAACAGAGGTATTATATTTAACTGCTTTTTATTTTCAGATATAATAATTACACGCCAATAAAAAGTGTTTGTATACAACACAGATGCACATAAGCAATTTTCATAAGCACTTGTCTTCATGGGACTTTATTCAAACATGCAATTATAGTTAACAGTAAATAAGCTCCTTTCAGGCGTTTTTTTTTTTTTTTTTAGCTAACTAATGAACTGAACATCGGATAACTTTCCTGAGGTAAATGCAACATTAAGTGATATTGACATCTTTCCACGGTTGAAACAAGTGATTACATGAGACAGGTTTCGGTAAGTTGTACTGCATCTTTCACCATACCTTCATACATGAAATTCATGTATGTTTTTCGAGCTAGAAATTGTAATAATGTGGAAGAAAAGACTTGTGCTCTAGAGCACTACAGCGAACTGTCACGTCACATTTAAGAGTGTCAAAACACCCTTTATTGTTTGAATTTCATAATAAAATGGACAGAATTTAAAAGATGAGACTGTTTTGTATCAGAAGTAACAAAGCACAAAGCTCTTTGGAATTATTGGATGGGAGGCGCAGTACATTAACTTGCCCTCAATTCAACAAGAGACATTTTCTTCACACACAGTATGAGTTGCAGCAGTCCGACACGTTTTTCCGCACCCTTTTGATTGACAGGATATAATCGGCCCTCATCATCGGCTGTTTTTGAACAACCGACTAGTGGTGCACGATATATCGGCCGCCGATATAATATCGGCCAATATGGTAAATTTTTTACACATTGGTATCGCCCCGATTAGGGGTGCACGATATATCGAATCAATATCGTTATCGCGATATCACGTTGCTAGATATCATATCGAAAGTCTCGCAATATTTATGCGATATTTTGTTTATGATGTGTCCGGTCCGACATGCACCGTTGCATTTCCCCCGACTCATTTCCTGATTCTCCTTCTCCATAAACAACATGAAATCAAGAAGAGGGTTAACTTTTCATGCTACAGATTTCCCACAATGGTCAGAAAGAACAGCGGAGACACTGTTTTTTTTAATATGACTGTAGAGTCGCTACTCGCTCCAAAGCTAATCGCCGTCACTCTCTCACTTCTCCCTTGCTCTACTACCACACAGTCCCCACACACACACACACTTACCGGCTCGACGCACACACCAGCGCACAAGTATAAACATCAGGCCACCTCGCAACTTGCGTTTTCACTTATCGGATAGCTATCTGATTTATCAAAACGATATTCCTTTTACACCTGGTCACATAAATATGTTTTTGCAAAACGGATATAAAGCCGATCTTCAATTCCTCGCTATAGCCTATGCAGATTTAATGGAGTGCACATCACCGAAAGCAACAGTTAAATGAGCTGCATTTTACAATCATCAGCTAAAATATCAAAATCAAATAACGCAATAAGAGAGAACGGCAACAGCCCTGTTAAGATCATTTCGTTTATTTACTTTTAATGAAGATAATTGTGTGTAAAGCCACGCGTCTACCACTTACTTTCACTTTGATTTGCGATAGTTTGCACGTTGGCTTGATGAAGAGATGCTCAGCTGCTCATCGGCGGTGATGCGTGTTGCAGTTGCGCGCCTCGTCATATCTGGCCATAACATGCCATGTAGCCTGTAACACGTTCTCATTTTTAGCGTTTTTGGGAAGAGTAAATTTTACACATGTGGTTTCAACAACGAGATGCATTTACACTTGTCCAGTTTCGTCTGGAATGCGGCTCAGACCACCTGATGAAATGGTTTCAGCGATCGGATTCAAATCCGTCTCGAACGCGTTTCGGAGGGCATTTTAGGGTTGCGGCGGTGAGGAAAATTTCCCACTGGTTAATCGACGTGTGACAACACCGGTAATCCCGGTGTCAACGTGGGGGGCGCGGCGGGGGGGTTAAATAGCTTTTAAATGCGTGCGCGTTATACTTTCACTTTCGAAATAAGCATCAATTAGCAATTCAGCGTCAATTGCTTGAATGGACAAAAAAACAACAACTCGCTATATTTGGTGCATTGCGCAAACGCAGTACTAATTGATTGTTGTACCTGTGTGTCTGGCTTCTGCGGTCGATGTTTTACTGCAGTGCCCATTTTGGCAGCCTCATTCTTGTGGTGCGCTTGAAGGTGCGTGTAAAAATTACTTGTGTTTCCTCCAGATGCTGCAACCTTTGCAAGGCAAAGTTTGCAGATTGCCTCATTAACATTTTCAGGTTCCATTTTTGAATTTGGTTTGAACCCTTTTGCTTTTGCATTGCGTTTTGACACCAAATCTTCCGCCATTATCTTGCTTTTCTGTACTTTGACTCATTCTCATCTCCACACGTGCTAAATGGAATCCTGATGCTTGCTGATCTGTGATTTGACTGGCTCTTGGCACGCACTGCGCAGTTCAGTTTTTAATTATAATGCTCTCTTCTGAACTAAATAAATGATAATTATTATTTTTAATTAATTCAAATAAATATTTTAGCATAAACGAATACTTTAAAAAAGTCAAGGCATCGAGGTGTCACGGTGGGAAAGTGATGTCACTGGTGATGGGGCTTAAAACAGGTAACACCGTCAACACTGTCTATCGCAGCAAGCCTAGGGCATTTACACCTGGTCTTTTCACGATCAGATAACTATCCGATCACAGAAAACGCATAAAGTGGCTAGGTGTGTTGTGTAGACTTGCTCTTTATTTATTGTTTTACCAGTAAAACATGTCCTGTTCTGTAGACATGGTTATTATTTATTTATTCATGTTGTACCAGTCCAATATGACTGTCAGTTGGAATAAACCTTATGGTGTAAGAAAACTTGTTTTATTTATTAATCTTGTTTGATGCGTTTTCCCATAACTTTTGTAGTTTTACATACGTTTAAAAATATCGAAATTAATATCGATTTCGCAATATTCATTATCGATATCACAATATCACCTTTTTTGTCAATATCGTGCACCCCTAGTTCCGATGTCAAAATAGGGCCGATGTGAACAGGCCGATAATCATTCCTGTGTATTTGATGTGTGTGTGGGCTTAGATGTGAGTGTGGGGGCGGGGATGTTTGTTTTTGCACGAGCGCATACATTACACGTCACATAATGTGCTGAAGCAGGTGCTGGAGGCAGAAAAAAAAGTCAGTCAGTTTGACTTTGCCTTTGGTGAGGGAGCAACGAAGTAGTCTGTCTGGGCGTTCTTCAAAGTGTCTGAAGAGGATCCTCGCTATGCTGTATAAGGGCTTGAATTTCGGTGCAGGAATGCGGGGACTGCGCATAATTTAAACCATTTCCGCAAGGTTAGCTTTTATAGTGCTAGAAATTCCCACACAAATATATTTGCTTCATCTCAGAGCAAATGATTAAAAAATAAATTAACAGATAAGAGAAAAAGATGTCAAACTGTCTTTTATTTTCTAATTTAATTCCTAAATCAGCGCTGGACCGGCATCTCTGTCTTCCGCTGAGCCCTGGCTGTAGACAGATCATGTTTCACGCTGTCAATGCGGTGGTCCGCGTTGTGCTGATCTTATTCACACTATCGAGTGTAGGTGCAGCATTCTAACATTGAGTCATAATGAGCTGTTTGTGAAGAAATTATCGGCTTCCAAATTATGTCATTTTAATCACGAAATTGAAACATTAAAAACCATTTTGCTTTTTATGGTGTGCGAGTGATAGAGCGCGGCAGTAACGAATCAACTGATCAGTTTACAGCGTAACAACATTGAAAGCTCGGCCGAACAACTAATCATAGCTGTACAGGGCGCCTTATTATTGTTCATCTCCATAAATATATCTAGTAGTAAAGCTAATGCAAGGGCTAGAAATCAATTCATCTTTTGCTGATACTTCCTTCTCATCATGGAGAGCGCAGTTCATGGTTGCATAGCAACGACAGACGCCAGGGGAGAGCAGGCGCTTGTGGAAAGGAGACAGCGGCGCGCACGCGCTTCCACTTGTTTTTACACATCTAGAGTGACGTTGTTGATCGTTTGAGCATGTGCCTGCACGTTTCTCCTTGTTTTCTAATGTTTCTCAGCGAATCATATTTGATTATCATAAAAATGTGTTTTCTATACAGAGATATCAACATCGGTAAATATAGGTATCGACCATAACAGCAATATTATTATCGGTTATCGGTCTCGGCCACAACTTTCACATCGGTGCATCACTACAACCGACTAATGGCCGATACATCGGCGCATCTCTAAAATAACTATACTGAAACTCTTATTTATACTGATGAAAGTGGACTAATTTAAATGTTAAAATAAGCAGACAGACACAACAAGGATCCAATATTATGTGAGCTAATTTTAACGCTACCTCCACATCAGAAGTAATGGCAGAAAAGCAATCTGATTGGCTGAAGACCAATAACGTTTTAGCTAAGAGAGTCAGCAAGACAGTCAAAGATTAATGTTAAAAAAAAAAAAAAAAAATATATATATATATATATATATATATATAAATCACAGTTTATACACAGATGCACACACAAACACAGAGGCCCTGGCTGCAATGAAATCATGAAATGGGCCTCCTTGCAAACAAAAGCACAAACTCATATGGATCAGCTCTAGTGCAGGATCAAGATGCTGTGTGTGCGCTGAGTTAAAGAAAATAAACGAGCCGTCCCGCCGAGCTCACAGACAGACAAACACACGGTAATCTGATATTCTCACTTCTCTCTTCCCTCCATGACTCCCCTGCTTTACGTTAAAGTTTACCGCACCATTTAATTGCCCCAGATGTTTTAATGCTTGGAGCAAACCTGAGGGGAGATGAGAGAGATGGACGGGGGTCCGTTAACTAAAGATGCCAAATAAGATGCCAAATCTTTCAGAAAAAAAAGGGGTTGTGGGGCAGATGAGGAGAGGTTCATTTTTCTTGGTAGCGTGACTGTACTTATACAACCACTCAGGCTCAAAGCCGTTTCACTCACTCTCCAATCCTCCATCGACCCTACAATGGACTAGCCCATGGAGCGCAGGTGGCTTCGATTTATTGAGCAGCAGTTTGGACACGGTCCAAAACCTCAAGTGAATGGGGGTTGGGGGGGGGTCTGTTTTACAAGGTCTGTTTATATATTTTCTGCAATGGCCCTGATAAAATAAAATACTAGAAATATCAGAGAATAAGTTCTAATGCAACCTTATAAAATAGTTGTATTATACATACATGTGCTCATGTGCAAATTAAAACATAGTTAATGTAATGTAATGTTAGTGTAGTGTAGTGTAATGTTGATGCAATTATTCCGCTGAAATAAGTGACCTAAAATTAAACTGCTGCATTAACGTTTGAAGTAGACCACAGAGTAATGGCACTGCCAATAGAGAAAAAGAGAGCTTGAGAGGGAGAGAAAAAGGAAGGAAGGAGACACAGAGGAAGCGTGTTTGTAGCCGTGTGGCCTGCTGAGGCAATAACCACACAATAATCATAACTCTGCTCCCCGCACACACACTCATCTACTCAACTACTGCTACCAGACTCAAAGCGTCCAGATTACATAACACTAACTCCACTGTGGATAAAAAGTATCTACTTGTGCTTATTACTGAGCTGTACTTAAAAATAAATCCTTGCCCTCTTCTAAATAAAAAGCTTTGCAAAGATTTCCAGGCCAACCTTTCCTGAAAGAAGGACTTTAGGATGCTTTATGCAAATAAAAGGGCAGAATGTGCTTGGCAGGGACATTTATTTGAGGGTCCATGGAGTTGTTATCTAAGTTTCTCTACATATTTAAAGCTTCAAGATAACAAAGTTTACCTGTTTTTTACGCAGTTTGCATATCTGCTGCTCCACCATTGTGATCTCCCGGTCCACACGGTCCATGTTCTGGATTAGCTCCTCTTTGGAGAGGCGGGAGGGAACCAGGTCCAGGTCAGCCTCCATGGGCACCGGGCTCACAGGAGAGATGGGCTCAATCTTTCCAATAGAACTACTGCTGCTGTGCTCCTGCATAAAAACATCATTGTACTCATTCAGAACTTGTTATGGATTTGTGGTGTTTGTCAAAGCTGTGGGCTTAAATGTGTTCTGGTTGGTTTCTGTGGTTTTAGCACATTGTATGATAAAATAATTGTTAAGTTCCTCAATTATAAAAAAGTAGGCCTACACAAACATTGAAAGGTTTGGGGTTCGTAAGATTGTTTAATGTTTCTGAAAGAAGTCTGTTTGCTCAAAAAGGTAGCATTTAAGTTTTCTATTTTAACATAATTTAAAATGTAATTTATTCCTGTAATGTCAAAGCTGAATTTTCAGCATCATTACTCCAGGCTTCAGTAGGGCTGTAATCAACCAAAGAAAATCTTGGTCGACTAAAGTCCTGAAATTTTCAACTAAAAATGACGTTAGGAATTTTATTTTTTAAATTAACTAGCTGGGCACTGTGCACAGTACATTGCAGCCTTGTTGTCCACCTAAATGAATTATAAATAAACATTAAAAACTAGTAGGCTATTTGCAGTATATTAAATCGTTTTTTACCTAATTATTTTGCACTGAAATGAGTCTGACACACGAGTATGTCGACTCTGACAGCGTTGCATCATGTGCACCTGCGCAATATCATAGCCTATGCTTTCCGCAAATAGTACTACGTTGCCAACAAGTAATATCACCACAAGAACTTTTGAGGAATATGCAACATAATTGAGACAATTGTTTTTGTCATATGTATAATAATAACTGACAGACACTATAATTTCAACCAAAAACAGGATGTGATGTCATGAGATGCGACCCTAAAAAGTATTCTACCTGTTTCTTTTCTCATAGGAGTTATGTTGCCCATTGCAGTTCGTTACAGGCTTCGGAAATGTCGCCTCTTTGCCACAGATCTTGGTTTGTGTGCAATGTAGGAATTTCCGAAGCTGTTTTGACACCTTTACACATTTTCTATGCTCTTTGTGAGTTCTCAGCTGGTAAAAATGCCATCACATGTACACACATACAATAAGTGCATTTGAAACGAGTTACGTGTCAAGGTTTCATAAATAGGTTTGGGGAACAAACCCCTAAGCATGAGCAATAGTGATACACGCCTGGTTTATGATGGTTGCCAAACAAAACCGCTTGGAGACTGTTTAGCAGTAAAACCGTGGTTGAGACTAAAGATTATTAACACCCCATGTGTTTTAAAATAAGAAAATAAAAATATTTATTTAAACAAACAAACAAACAAATAAATAAATAATATTTATTTTAATATTTATAAAAGCAAATGCCATGTTCCATAATTAATCTCATCTTCATGAACCTTCAACATTAAAACATGTGGCTAAAATATCCAATTCTAGGATGTCCAAGAGAGAAACAAACCCCAAGGATAACCCTGAGAGCCTTGCTAATGTTCAAAACATTCCTAGGGGCATTCCAAACTTCAGGCGGGATTTAACACTTGAAAGAGGATTTGACAGTCACTTTAGGACTCAAAGCTGTATGCATACTCTCCCTCTCTCTCTCTAAATGGATATGCACTGCAGTAACCTTCACACAGACAGGTACAGGTGCCAACACACACACACACACACACTCTTGTATATCTATCTTTGTGAGGACATTCATTGACACAATGCAATCTCTATCTCCTTACCCTAGCCCTACCCATTGCTACTAAGTGCCTAACCTGAACCCTTACCCTAAACCTATCCTTAGCCTTATTATAACCTTATCCCTGAAACCAGGTCTTGACGCACAATCAGAACCAGCCAAAATCTCAAAATTTGTGAATCAAAATTACCCCTTTCCTAGAAAAAAATTTACTTGATTTTCTAAAGTCAATGAATTTGCTACCGCTGAAACCAAACCAAACATGTCTATCTCTGTGCAACATAATTTAAGCAACAAAATAAACCTTCCATTAAATAAGTATAATGAACTACGCAAAAAGCGTCTGAAAGTCTTCAGCACATTTTTAAGTACCCAAATATAAAACATATTTTACTCCTCACAGACATTATCACATCCGTCACAAGTATAAATTTGATCGTCACTTGCTGAAATTCAATCGGAATGATCAGGGAACAGAGAGAAATACTTCCCACTGCACTCTAAACGGAATAAACAGCAATTGAAAAACTTCACCGGGTTATTGAATTTTTATGCACAAACAAATCTGACATTCCAGATTTGAATATATTCAATCATTTTTCATTTATAATTTTGGCAATAATAAATTGTTAAATGGATGAGGCGAGTCCCTGTAGTCATCCAAATTGACTTGAAATTGTAATATAAAAAGTAGTTTGACTACTATCTTCTCAGTTGTTTAAAAGATTAAGGCAATTATCAAAGTTTGATTAAATGGTGTTTAATTTTCAAAGAAAATATGATTTTTACATATTTTACATGATTTGTTACATTAGCAGATTTTGACTCGTGTTTTTATTCAGCAAGGATGCATTAAATTAATCAAAAGTATACAGCAAAGATTTTAAAATTGTTACGAAACATTTCTATTTCAAATAAAAGCTGTTCTTTTGAACTTTCTATTCAAAGAATCCTGGAGGGAAAAAAAGCCATGGTATTCACAAAAATATAGAGCAGCACAACCGTTTCTTGAGCTCCAAATCAGTATATTAGAATGATTTCTGAAGGATCATGTGACACTGAAGACCAGAGTAATGATTATGAAAATTCAGCTTTGCATCACAGGAATACATTTTAAAATATGTTAAAAAAAAATAAATAAAAAATAAAATAAAATAAAAAAACAAGTTAACTTAAATTGCAATACTATGTCACAATATTACTATTTTTACTGTATTTTTGATCAAATTTGATCAGAGTAATGATTTCCGTGAATTGATGCAAAAATTTAGATTAATACGTCAAAAGGAGGGCTGTACACTAATCAAATTGCAATATGGACTAAAGCACAATATTAAAGCACAAAAAGATTGGAAGTTTGGAAGTTCTTAAAGAAATAAAAATCTATTGTAAAGTAGAATGTACTTTAAATGTTTTAATAAACTGTATTATTATTACTTTAAGGAATATCATAGAATGTAATTTTTTTGTAAATGTTTTATTTAAACCGTAAATGTGTTAATGTGTTTTGTGAAGCACCTTGTTAAAACATTTAAGGAATTTTTCTAATTTCATTTAATTAGGCTACAAGAAAATAAAAAAAGATGAATTAAATTGTTAAAGTTTTATACATTCATCTGATTACCACTGTATTGATAACAAAATTTAATAACAGTTAAAAGAGACAACACAGAATTCCTGAAGAAACATTTTTTTAGCTTACCATTACTCATTTTAATAAATTGTAAAAAAAAATAAAAAATAAAAAAATAAAAATTCGATTTAATTGATTAGATGGTCTTTTTGATTATGAAATTAAATCATTAAAATGGAATGAAAACCTGGAATTTTGGAGAAAATCAAAAAAATATTTCATATGGTCTAAGGTGAACATAAAAGACTTCCTTCAAAAACAGAAAAAAAATAATAAACGGTAGTGTATATTCAAATAACTCAAAATACAAAAGTCTTTTTGCAAATTTATCTCAGACCTCAAGAAAAAAAATCTCTCAGATCACGATATGACACTTGCTGAACTATTATCAAATGCAGTGCTATTTTGACTGCGTGTCAGTGATAATGGGATGACTGGACAGTGTGTTGTGGTGACATTTCAGCTCTCAGCTGCCATGACAACAGCTGTGGCAAAACTACCCACCACAGTGGACATACCAGTACATGCATGTGTGTATTCACATTTCATTTCTGTTCCAGGACCATTCACGTTATGACATGAATGATACCTCAAATCACATGGCTTGAAAATTAAAAAGCATACTAGGGCAGAACTAGGAATGACTACTAGTGACCAAGCAGTACAGCAACCGGTAACTGGCAGTATGAATGTGGTTTTAGTGATAAGATTTTTGGCAGGCCGATGGTTAGGGCTGGGTATCGTCCAAAAATTTTTGATTTCTATACCTTGACTTTGATTCCGGTACCTGAATGATTGTTTTATATATATATATATATATATATATATATATATATATATATATATATATATATATATATATATATATATATATATATATATATATATATGAATTTTATGACATCCGTTTGAACAAGATTACATTACATATTACCTAAAAGTGCATTACATTACATATTACCTAAAAGTACATTACATATTATCTCGCACTCAAGCACACGCATAAAGTTGGAGTTGCTGCGTGCGCCTATAGAGAGAAATGCACCTTTCATTTGGATTACATGATCAGAGAGAATTTCTTTTCGATTCGCTTAAAAGTAGACAAGGCAAGTAGCCTATACACAGAGTTTTGGTTCATTTTTGAAGCCCTTCAGTTCTTCTTCCGGTCAAAGACGGAGCAACTTCCTGCTAGTTTATTCCATGCACTGTCAAGTGCTACATCAGATTTGTCGTGTTGCTGAGCTTGGCAGCAATTATCTTGTCGCAAATATTGGCATCGAACCTGGTGAAATGTAGCCACACTGAACTTTTACACATCTTTTATATCTACGGGGTTTGATACGCTTACACACTACAGTCTCAGGAAGTAACTGGGGTAAAATAGTGTCTGCATCCGAAAATGTAGGCAGCTGACTTGTTGCCTCGCTGCCCTTTCAGATGACTTTGCAGGCAGCGTTTGCGCACGGAGGCTCCTCACAAAACTGATTTCGGAAAGACTTCTGAGGCAGTGTTACGATTTAATGATCTACAGCAAAATAGAATGAGCTTTGGTGAAAACTAAGTGAATATTTAAATGACTACAATAGTGATTTCTCGCTAGAAATCACATAAGTGGAAAATATTGATAAAAAAAATTACATTTACTTACAAACTGATGACCAGCCACAACTTTCAGACGCCATCTTTATTTTTCTAGCTCAACTGTCACAGAATGGAAAAAACAGGACTGTAGGATATCAAATGCAGCAAAGGATACATCTATGTTGCCTTCCATAATCGATCAGATGAAGGTATCTCAGGAGACAGGAAGTGAAACTAACATTGTATTCGGATGTGTCTTGATGCCTTCCGACCTTGGAATATGTCCTCTGAAGGCTGCATTGATCGGTTATCTGACGCAGGCAGTTTTTCTTGATTCCTCACCACAGCCAATCATGCTGCATGCTTATTGGCTCACTGATGTTGACGAGATTAACCCCTTAGGTATCGAAATTTGGTACCGAACGACAAGAGATTTTTTGATACTCAAGGGTATCGAATCAAATCAGTTGGTGCCTAAAAAGTATCGAACTTGATACCCAGTCATACCCTACGGTACAACAATGTATTTGAGCCATACCTAAAGACTTAGACTGAGCCCTTGTCTTGGCCCAGTAAACAACTAGGCTACCGATCAACCACCTAGAACAACCTAGGATTGTGTGGCACTTCAGAATCGATTGTTCATCAGTTAATGGACGAGAAGCGCAGCGCTGCGCCGCATCGCGTCTAGGACAGCTCGAGGTAAGCTATAGCACACAGGCACGTTTAAGGACATTATGAAATTAAAAGTGCACCTGCATCCGCCATTTTAAGCACTGAAAGAATGAGAATCCACATTTTAAAGATCAAGTTTTTTGCCCAGCCCTAATCGCAGCACAGACCAGCATTAGTCACTCTAAAGAGACATGAAGAACATGTAAAATCCAGTTCTGAGCCCAGACTCAATAACAAGTTTATGAATCATGGGCTGTCAGGGTAACACGAGTCATCTGACACCCTGAGCTGTAACAAGCCATTAGACACAGATGTGCTGGTTCACACCTGCCAGTGCGTTGCAGGTATTCTGCAAAATGGCATACACAGCCCACAATAGTGTATGTGAGAGACTCTTCCCCGCCCTGAGTTTTCAGTTCCACTCGCTCAGTTTCATGAGTGTCATTGAGTATGACAGCTCTTACATAACGAGGGAGAGATCTCCTAAGTCCACTTTGACTTGAGTGTCCTTTCAAAAGTCCCACTGCCTGTCTCTCACCCTAACATGCTCAAATCCTCATGTAAATATCCTTGGTTGCTCAACCGTCACATCTAGGTCAGCTCCATTACTAATTAATTACTGTTGCACAATGGTTTCCACCTACACACACACACACACACACACACACGCACACAGTTCTGCCTGCAAGCCCCATATTATCATAGCTGCTAAAAATACACAAAAGCTTTAGGGGGAAGTCATAACAACTCAGCACAACAACTCTGGATTGAGAGCATGATCACACTGACCTTAGAGCACAACTAACGCAGGCTTGCTCTAAGGGTGTAATCATTCTGCCCTTTACATCGCGCCACAAGCAGGAGGTGTGATCACAGTGACCTTAATCCTGCTGCACACACACACAAACTCAGATGCACAATAAAGGATAGGGCTGTGCGATTAATGTAACTGATTTTGGCTTCCAACGATTATGAAAACAAGATAATCAAGGTACAATGATTGTTGTTCTGCTGTCACATTGCGGGTTGTTTCGTTCCTCCCCTAAGCCAAACTTAACATCCAAATCTGCCGAATAAGTGAGTGTTGGAAAATGCAGTCTACTGTTGCTAAACTGCGGGATGTGCCTGATATTAAACAGTGTCATTAAAAGAGCTTTAAGCCACAAAAGAGATACTGTTCCCCAGGCGGCTTTCTGTGCACAAGTTCCGAGACAGAGCAGAATGCGCATAGGCAAAGTATACTGCGGTCAAATAGCCTACACACAAAAATGTTAAAATGCAATTTTGGTAAGTATCCTTGTCGTAAACACAGTCAGTTATGTCTTAAGTGAATGTAAGCAGTTGAGAAAGAAAACGTGTGTGTAACAGTATAATGGATCCGTGAATTCTGTCTTAGACTAAAAGCAGTCATTTGGGCTGCTGTCACTTTGTCTCATAAATGTTAATCGAACAACAAAAGACAAACATAAAATCACTCACTGCTCTTGAATGAACAACTTTTGTAGCTTTAGGATTAATCTTTATTTAATGTACACAGTGATATACTAAGTTATTTTACATTTGATTATTTTATTCAGGTTTTGTTGTAGGCTATTACTAATCTGAATACAACTGTTAGTACATCTTCCTGAAAACCAAAGTACTGTTTATTTAATCAGAATTTTTTTTCTGTTGTATTTATTTGTCCATTTTGTCTGTAATTAGTTTCTTTGTTCTTATTGTATTGCTGACTTTTGCCAACAGCATCGCGCTTTTTTCCGCTCAATTTGATTTTAGGGCTGGTATCGGTATTTATCGACGGTACACCATTGTCGGTAACGATATAAAAAATGTTTCATATATCGCTTGATAATTTCATTAAAATGAGCACACATCGCCCGTAGATCTTAGGGACCGTGTTAGCCCGCTCTAAGTTATTTCAAATATAGGCGCGCGCTCATAATGGAAGAGAAGCTGACGCGACCACCACAACGTTGCCCAACATCAAATGACAAACGTAATGAAAGCGGAACGAAACTGCGCTACACATTTTGTGCTTCACGGACTGTTTATCAGTTTGGACCAATGTAGCACGAGCCGATCTTGATCAAGCGACACTGTTACTACACAGCGCTAAGATCCAGTAAAGAAAGCATTTGAATTCACCACTTAAGTAATAACAATCGCTGCGAGATCTAGTGAGAAGCATTCACATTTCTCCGTCATTGACCGTAGATCAAACAGCGCTGACGTGGAAACCAGGAGAAACATTGTGCCATGAATGAACTAGTTATAGGCTTTAAGTCCACAGATCAGCAACATTCACCATGGATTTAATATAGTAACACTAACTGTAACCATGGACGTTTGGCAGGAATAGTGAAATGCTTTCAGGTATGTTACACCTTTTTCCAGCACTTCAAAAGACAAATATTATCATATTTAAATGTTATTTTTAATGTGATGACCAAAACATTATTTGTTCATCCTTCAAAGATCACCCCCATTTATAAAACTAAAAGTTTCAAGATGTAAGAAAACTCATACTTATTTAAAATATTTTTTCTTTTAATATATATATATATATATATATATATATATATATATATATATATATATATATATATATATATATATTTATTTTTTTATTTTATTTTTTTTTATCAAGGAAATTTCTCTGGCATTTATTTATTTTTGCTGTATCAAAAACGTACCGAACCGTGACACCATTGTTTTGTATCATAATTAAAGTTTGCCTTGATTGTTCTACGTTTACACTTTTACATTGCACACATTTTGTAACAGTTTAAGTTCAAAAGTTTCTTTAACAATTACTTTTTTATCTTAATATAAGGCATAAAGAAGATATTTTTGTTTACATTTTATTTTTGTTTTTGAATGCTTAAACTAATATAATTTGTTATTTGCCTTAATAATATGGGTAAATAAAAAAAACTGGTTTAAATTCAAATTTTTCTGCTTCTTGTCTTAAAAATAAAGGTTATAAAAAAGTGTCAATAATCATCGATACCAAACGATATTCAATATTATATTGTGATAGATTTTTTAGCTATATCGCACAGCCTTTTTTATTTTTATTTGACTCATCTCCTGAGTCTTGTTGTTCCTGTGAGGAAGAGAATAGTGCGAGCCTCTCAAGCAGTCAATAAACACTCTCAGTATTGGCTATGTGATGCACACTTGGCAAAACCTGATACAGTCTGGTGACACCTACAGTTGTAAAGCACCAGAAATGAATCTCACATGGTGTGAGGCAGCAGTATATTGTGATAAAGAGGCTTAGGCACAGGATGCCACACACACAAACTCCACCTACACACACAAACCCTTCTCAGAGCCCCTGACCTAGAAAAGAGAGTTCCTAAGATGTTGCAGAGTTATTCCAAACATCTGCCTGTTCCGTTTACCGTTACACCACATTCATTCACATATTCATTCCTTCACAACCTAACAAATAAATTCACAGCTGCCAAAGTCAGAAGTCAGAGATTCTGCTATTACTGACATAACTCTCTAAGATGCAATCTTTTAGACACTCAGTCACAACCCAAACAGTATCTAGACACACATATCTGTTCAGTGTTTCCCACAGAATTTTTGTTCAACTTTGGTGGGTGGTCCTCGGTCCCTTTAAGGGGGTCCGGGGGCATGCCAAGCTTTTATTTTGACAGAAAATGCAGTCCAGCTTTTATTTTGGTGCAAAACAAGTTTACAAATGAGTCTCATTACAAATCTAGTGAAATGCTGTAATTGTCAACTATGCAAATGTGAACAATAATCCGTAACTGCATTCCCAAATGCAAGCTAAACTTAGCACATGCACAGTTCACTGCATTCATTCACTGTGAACTGAGACACAGAGCTGATCACGTGCTGATACCACAGATAGATCAATGTATAGGAAACACTGCTGTTCTTAGCAGGCTTGTGTTGGTGGTAAATGGCAGTGTTGTCTGGGTGATAAAAACTCAGGCCATTTACGAGGCCAATAAATATGGACTAAGTGATTATCTTCTGAACAGACTTATTATCACTCTTCTCTACAGTCAATCCATGTACAGCATGCAGCATCCTTTCTATAGCCTAATCCCACAATAATAGCAATGCACAAGACTAAGAATTTAGACCCAGAATGTTAACTTTAAAGCTTCTTACTCTCCTATGCATCACGATTCTGAATTTAGATTTTTCCCTGCATGTGTGTGATAGAGACAGCCATATTGGGCTTGCTGCCAATCACACAAAACCACAGAACAAATATATACCTTTAAGCAATTTAGGGCATCATTTAAGTATTCATAAAAAAATAAATAAAAAAAAGATCTTACTGACCCTAACCTTTTGAGTCGTAGTGTAGATTTGAGACAAAAACAAGTTCTTGGTTGTAGACTGTAATTGGCAATTCACTGGTATCTTGATTCCAGCCAAAGGCAGACATATGCAGTAATTACCAAAAGTTACTAATCTGACATCTGGGTTTTAACAACAATCTGTAAATCAGATTTGCTGACCTTTGCCATTTCCTCAGCTCCACCCACAGAGAGGGGCTGACGATGGGCTGAGTGACGAATAAGAGAATCCGTCCCGATTTCCAAGCGAGGACGCTTCATCTCAGAGTACTCCACTTCTGATTGGCTGCTGTGGTCCTGCAGGTAAATGTGTTCATATCGGATGTGGGACTCTTGACCTCTGTAGAGGAAGAAAAGAGCAGGAGGAGAAGTGAATTATGGGTAAGATGCAGACATTAACCTAATTTCAAAAGAATGCCAGGATAAAAAGATTGAAGTGGATTCATAATTTTTACACACAGTTAAGTTGACATTTAACAGCAGTTACATCAACAAAACACAACATTACAGTAATAAACGATTTTTATATTTATAAGGAGGGCAAGACTTCATCTTATACATTGGGAATTAATTGGATCATGAAGCTTAAACTAAAAGTCAAACTAAATGAGTAACATTAATGCAGTAATTATTAATTGCTAGTTTATTAACAAAATTTTGGAAAGGCTGCACTGCCTAAAAGGTTGACTATAAACAACACTCATAACGTATTTCTTTCTAACAATTGAGGGAAAATAAACATTGTCCAATAAAATCTACAAAACACAATACAATGTCATGGATGACTGAGAATCCCCATAAACATACAAACCAGCACTTATCACCAGCACTAGACTTCCATTAAGGATGGGTCCAATGAAACAACCAGTAATACAAGACCAGTCAGGAAAGGTCCTGATCTGTGCAATTACTCCACAAATCATCGGCTAAGTACAGGCCTCTCGGACCAAAGATGAGTATAACCATGGCAATGTTTGAGTGCTGGAGGCAACAGTGCCTTGCGCTGCTTGGTACAGGAGTGAGCCTTTTCACACAAGAGTGCAAGTAGTGGACTGACCTTGATGGTGGTGGAAAGACTGTGTGATATAAGAGGAAAAGAGAGGTGCTTGAACCTCACACAAATACATTATTCACATCAATCTCACATACACAAGTCTCTTGTTCTCGTTCTCAACCAAAAATCTGTTCATCTGATTCTACAACGCAGCAATAATACTGAGTGTAATAATACTCAATGTTTCTCTGGGGGGGAGAGATTGAGCTATAAAAAGAATAACATTTGTTATTATTATTATTACTTTATTATTATTACTTTAAATAATACATTACTATTGTAATATTTCACTGTCAAAAAAACTGTAAAATTACATTACTTAGCCTATGTAATTTATCTTAATTTCTTCTTTTTCAAACAATAAACTATCAAAATAGATTTTTTTTTTTTTTTTGAGGAGAACCGCAGGGTTCTGGGCAATGAGGGTCTTCTCATTGTTTTGAAAGACGGTTGCCGCATGTTGAGTTAGCCCTACATGTACGCATTTTGATTGAGGCACTAATGGGGTGAGTTGCTGTACTATGCAGGGCTCTAAAGTGCGACCAAAATTTGTAAAGGTGCGACAAATTTTTCCTAGGTTGCACGGTGCACCTAACGTCCTCGCATCCGCTGCCTCTCCACAAACAAAGCTCTTGTTCTCCTTTGTCGCAACTCACACTCATGGTTGAATCATATCGTGGTCTAAAATAATTGGAGACAGAGATGGGGCGGGTCTTTGCCCCCGATTGGCTGTGGTCCAGATATTCCTGTAGACCTACACTGCTCCGTGCTGTGTGGGTCCAAGGAAGCAAAATAAACTTAAGAAAACAGATGACCAACAATGAAAAGAAATAGACACATAGAGAGTTTTTTCTTTAAGAAAAGTAGGCCTGTTCCCCCCAACACTCTCCCCGGTCAATGCTCCGACAACAGCCCAGACATGGAGCTACTTCAGTCATCAGCTCAGGGAAGCACTTTTAAACTGTAGCACTTTCCATTTCTATTTCTATTTTGAAATGTTTTAGTTTGGCAGATCAGTGAAGCACTTTAAGCATTTTTTTTTTTAAAGATTTGTATTTTTATATACAGTACAATTGTGCTTCAAAAAAAGTATTTACCTACACCTTATTCTTGTTTAAAATCATTTACATAATATATATGAATGTATATGGAGTGTGATAAAAAGGTGACCTTGAAATTGTGCCGTAAAAAGGTGACACAGGCTGAGGAAAAATTTGGGTGCACCTAAATTTTGTGCTGGTGCACCTAAAGAAAAAAGTTAGGCGCACCAGTGCAACCAAGGCAAAAAGTTAGTCTGGAGCCCTGCTTTGTGTGATCAAGTGGTTCACAGGCCTTCCTGTAGCTCAGACTGATCAAGAGCAAACACATATACACACATAAACTCAATAACCCTAAACGGCAATAGTGCACATCACACTAAAACCACATGTACACACACACAGCTTAAAAAGACTTTCCCATCCTGTGCCTAAGCCAGAGATCAGACACATGAACACACTAAAAATACACACGTGCACACAATACCTAGATATCTACACATCCCCATTAGTTTCCCCACAGATCACACACACAGCAGACTGTGTCTGTTATACATTTATAAAAACTAATGTCAACAATATCTTGCACATACTTTGCATTTAAATAAGAAACAATTAGAGGTGAAATCAGGTCATTAAGATTAAGACAAACTAGACAACTTAGGTTTAAAACTATAGCGCTTGTGTATAAATGGGTGTGCCTAAATGTGTGGATTGTAATCCGTTGAGAACAAGAATGGGTGTATCCCTCATATCGATTACATGGTCTACCCAGCTTAAATAAACAGTACAAACAGACTCCAGCACAGAGCGTGATTAATGCAAACAAACGCTGACGTAAATGCATGCGTGCGTGTCAGTACCACACCACACACACAATGAAACAGAGCAGGAACATTATTATTATATGTGACTACAAAACAAGACACTTTAAGAGCATTTGAAGCGAGGAGAGGAAAAGATGCGCATCGGTTCCCGAGCAGACTGTGGAATACCAACATTTACACTAGTGCATTTTCGCTTTAAAATGCAAAACTTTTGCCACGGTTACGCCTGCCATTCACACTATTCAGTCCGAAGCAAAACATGCAAGTGACGCAACCCATAGCAACGCGTTATAGCTATCGACACCTCAGACTGACAGAAACATAAAAATAAACGTGAATTTAGGCTTTTTTAGTTTTATACACATTGTCATGTTAATTCTAATCAAATGCATTTTGTTTTATTGACCACAATATTATCATTGATCTTTGTTTGAGAGGGGCACTTTTGATTAATTTTGAAAAAGGGTTGGGGGTTTGAGCCCCCCTTTTTCTAGTCTCAGCCTCAGACATTACGCCCACGGACTGTTGGCTGAACGTCCGATGCATATGGTACACTTTTCTGGAAACACTTCAGGAGTTTCGAAGTCGCAATCTGATTGGTTGAATTCTACAGGATGTTCACGAGACGTGTGTGAATGGTTGCGTTACATGTCAGTCAAACGTCCTCTTGGGCGGTTCCTTGGCCAAGAAAAGCTGCGATAGAGTCCACGTCGAGTTTCGGTTCGTTTATGAGACGAGCTCCAGTTCACGTGCAATGCAAGTGATCGGGCCGGCGTCCCCATGTCCTGATTATATTGTCTGCTAGATTTGCTTCTTATTTATTAAATCCAGGCAATTGGTTGATGAAACATTGATTAAAATTAAGATACAATTTAGACAAATCAAAATTTAATTAAGTGGTCAAAATCATGTCTGACCCACTCCATATGTCTCCCGATATATATTGGGCATCTTATGATCATATCTTACTCATGCTGTTCACTTTTCATATAATCAACATAGATTAAATAAAAAAAAAACATTATTTAAACATAAATATGAAACTAAATGCGTTTTCTTTAATGGCTACAACACGTATAGTACAGTACAGAGAAATTTAATGTTGGAGCGGGGTTGCTGTGTTACAGGTGAGCATGTGGAGGAGAAGCGAGATTTTCGAATAAAAATCGAATAATTCCCAGCGATCATCGAATATTATTTTTGCTTGAAATGGCCATCCC
The DNA here is from genome assembly GCA_030578275.1 of Meda fulgida. Lineage (NCBI taxonomy): Eukaryota > Metazoa > Chordata > Actinopteri > Cypriniformes > Leuciscidae > Meda > Meda fulgida. The sequence goes on from JAROOJ010000037.1 coordinate 30,675, forward strand.
TATTATCCATAAGTTTTGCCCAGTTATTTATGGGATGATGCAACAGGCTATTTAATTTAGTTTTTGCTTTGAAAAATTATAATTATTAACACTGGCTAATAAACATATTAACAATAATAACAAAAAAAGATATCGAAAAAAACAACAAAGTTGTAGAAATAAATATTTTTTCGAGTTTAAAGGGTTCCACCTGTGGAGACATGAATATGTATTGAAAGTGGGTGATATATGTAGTAGAATAGTAGCATACATTTCTAATTTGGGTCCTTCTTGGCCGATAAAAGGCAGAAAATGACTTTTTAGTGGTTGTGGATTGAAGACAACAATCCCCATAGTGCATTGCAATGCTCAGCTCCGCAGGCCACTGCCATCTCCACGCTACCGCCTGGAAATCATTTCACACAATTTCTAGTGAAGAGTTACTTTGCGAACTAATTATTGAATTACTTCTCGTTTTTGTTTCGAAATGGTGTGCACTTGCATAGTACCGGCATGTTCAGCCAGCACAAGGAAAATACACAGAGTAAGCTTTCATAGATTACCCAAAGATTTGGACTTGTGCAAAAAGTGGTTACGGGCTATCAATAACCCGAAGTTCGGAGAGGACACAGCCATTGAAGCACTAAAACCTCTGACGGTGTGCAGTCTACATTTCAATCCAGAAGATTTCGAACCCAACCCCTTATGGTGTGTTGACACCGAACGCGAATAGACCGTCAAATACGCGTCTAATTAGACGCTTGAACATTCGCTCGAGTTCACATTTTTCAACTTGCGCGGAAGACACTCGCGGCAAACGCATCGCCCAATTCGCGTCATTCGCAACTCCCGGTGCGAATGATGCGTCTATTCGCGTCTTTGCATTGACTTTGTATGTAATCCACTCGCGCATATAATTAAATTCGCGTTCGGTGTGAACAAGCAGATTTCTCTCGTCTCAGGAGAAAATGAAAGAGTGCGACCATTCAATAGTATGACTGGGTTTCTAACAATGGAAAGCTTAATGCAAATGGGTGGAGTGTCCCTTTAATAGTTATTATGGAATAGTTTTTGTCATCGTTTGTAACCCATTTTTTGAACAATAAATTATTCAAAGTTTCAACAAGTTGCGTTTGGACAGTGTGTTATATCCACGGACTGTTACCCGAAAAACAATGTCTAAAGAAAAAGGAATCGAAGTTTAGCCCAACTCACCCAAGTAATGTGGGGGGCATGTTGAGCTTGGCTTGTTCTTTCTGCAGCTTTCTCTTCTTTTGCCAGCTCTGCGAGAAAGTCGTCACCGATGTTCTCTTTGAATAATGTCATCTGGCTGCTAGCGCCGTTAACTGTAACTTATAGCCTATACAACATAAGAGAAGTATCGCTATAAGCACTTGCAATTAAAATCTAACTCCAACTGTTTATGTTATGCTTTTGTCTTTTATGCCTGCTTGTATTTAATTGAACGTTATCTGTTTTTAAAAAAAAAAGGGAAAAAAAAGAAGTGTGGTAAATAATAACCTCAACACCGCGGTAGACATCTCATTACTGCGGTACTGCGGGAATGTGGTTATCGCCACAGCCCTAATTAAAATTTCATAATTCCAACGGAACAGAAGAAAAGAATTACAGGATCACATCAGAGCCCTGGTGTGTTTGTGTCTGGAATTGAAGTGTGTTCAAGTTTGTTTGTCTCTGCACTGGTGAATTCACTGGTGGGTTCACAGGTGGAACTAATCTTAACCAAAGCAAAGGAACACTATACTGAAACACTATAACCAAAATCACCCAATCTCAATAGGTGCAAGACACATACATAATCACATCACACTGCAGCTTCCATCCATGCTCTCGCTCTCTTTCTGTGAGAGGGCAAAATAATCTGATCTGCAGGCAGGATTCATCATACACACAGTTACACAGACAAGAGAGTGACACAGAGAGAGGTTTAACTGGCCCGACCTCATTCTGAATTGAGGACAGATCATGCGTGCTGAGTGTTTGAACTACTGTAGAGGAACTTTGCTCTTGTACTGCTGCCATGCCATGCTCTCTGTCTCTTCTTTTCTCCCTTTACTGCCATCATTCCATCTCAATCTTTCACTAGCACACTTTCCAAATGGTTGCTTTGATCTCCCTCTATCCCTTATTATCTCTCGTTCTGCAGAGGATAAAAGGTGATTAGACCACAAAACACTATTTCAACCCCTATCACTTATGTCATCACAAAACAACAAAAAAGGCTTATGTGTTTAAAAGACCAAAGGCAGACCACAATTTACACAGCCAAAACTAGACCAAAATAAAAAAAAGGTCTACAATTGATCCAGATGCATTCGATCCTTTGATTCATTTTGTGCAGCATTACTACTCCATAAAAAAAAAAAAACATTTTGAACTGTATAAGATGTGATTGTGTGTGCTACTAAATTTTATTTGCACTAGTTGTTTTTAATTTTTACTGTTGAACGACCATCAAAAAAGCAAGCAAACAGTTCCGCAGTGGGGAAGAGCAGACATACACATCTTACCCACACACAAACGCTTTAGCATTCAAGTTAATCCATCCTACCAGCAGCTCTCTGTATCTCAGGGGGTGTTAGTCCATCTCCTGTGAGAACATCCAGCTCCACTGTACTGGGCTCTGATTATAGACCTCAGCTCACACAGACACACAGACAGACACACAGACAGACACACAGACACAGACACAGACACAGACACACACACACACACACACACACACACACACACACACACACACACACACACACACACACACACACACACACACACACACACACACACACACACACACACACACACACACACACACACACACAGAGAAGAAACTCCTCTATTCTTAATACACCCATATGTTTTTTCCTGCACTGAAATGTTTTTGCCGACCACCAAAGTGAATTTTCGCCCTGCCAAAGCCTTATTTGATCGGTGAGTGATGATGACTGCTGCACTTGCGAAAGGACGCATGTTAACTGAAAGAACGAGCAGAGAGAGAGCCTGGTCGCGCGCAACTCTGACCATCTTCAAACTAAGTGCTGTCTTGCTCTCTCTTACTCGCTCTTATTAATCAAAATCAATTGACACGATGGTAAAAGGTCGGAAGACCGAAGTTTCACATGGAGCATTCAGTAGGGGTGTAACAGTTCACAAAATACACGGTTCGGTTCGATATGATACAGTGGTGATAAACTGATGAACTGATAAACGGCCCGTGAACAATATAATGAGTAGCGGAGTTTCGTTCCGCTTTCATTACGTTTGCCATTTGATGTTGCGCAACGCTGTGGTGGTCGCGTCAGGGCGGATTTTGTCGGCAGGAAAAATGGTCCAAGGAATCGTTCATGTATCGTTACACCCCTAGCATTCAGAGATTTTTTTTTGGTTTATCTGAATTATCGCTGGGTGTGAATTGTGCTTAAAAATAAAGTTGCCTTATCTTCTCTGAAAAGCGTTCCGCATATTATATACTATATATTATCAGGTCTAGCAAAGAATGATTTTATCTTACAAAGCTATCACAGCTTTTTTTTAAAAGAGGGCAAGAAAGGATGACAATGTCTTTCGGCCACCACCGAAGACCATTTTTTACCCAGGAAAAACCCTGGTATTCAACACTGTGCTTCTTATATGGCAAAAACATAATCACAGCATCCAGAACAGAAAAAACAACCTAGAGCAAACACAAACTGATATCACTGCATTATAGTAAGGATAGTATGAACCACACAAATAACAAATAACAGCACTTAAATTAAGAGGTTGTGATCTCCTAGCCATTTACACTCTTGCTGACCGTTTAAAGTCGCATTATAGAATTAGCAGATCTTCTCTTCTGTATTGTGATATACATCTGAGTGGAACAGAATACCGAAAAGGGGGAGGGGGGTTACCAGATCAATAACATCCGTTTAGAAAATAGGGGCAAATTTAATTTCATGTTGCATTTAAGTGAAAAGTTAAAAACTATTGGTTTGAGAATGTTTATGGCAATATATGCAGACTAAATAACTAATGTGGCTTATTCTTTGATAGGATTGCACAGGCATTCCCACTGGAGTAGCCCTTCAGAGACCACGCTAAAAGAAAATTCATCCACTCATATTGAAGGTGACATTCTACAGTGTCATTGCATAAGCATTACATAAGAGCAGTAGACTGCTTCAGTCACCTCCTTGAGCCAAGAATGCAGAGTAAAATTGACATGGGCACTGACAAAAACAGGACTTTATGTCCAGTACTACTAAATGCTTTCCTAAAGCAGCATCTTGAATGAGAGTGAAAGTCCCCTCTATGTTGGTCATTGTGGTCACACCCATAAATGGACAGGACTGAATAGACAAGATCTCAATGCGAAGCAACTGTGGCAGCCACAAAATGTTTGTATGTTTGTGTGTACCTTTCACTGCCTGGCTGGAATTCAGACAGAAGGGATGGTCTACGGCGGTGAGGTTGGGAAAGGGATCCATGGGGCAGATGGGAGCCGTAGTCCCGAGCGTGAGGGTGGTAGTCCACCAGTCCACCAACATCCTAAAATTAACAACACATTTCACAAACTCAGAAAATCAAATTGCATGAAAAATGTGACTAGCTGAAGTATAAGCTATATGATACTATTTTACATTAAATTAGGGCTGTGCAATGATTAATCGTGATTAATCGCATCCAAAATAAAAGTTAGTGTTTATATAATATGTGTGTGTGCTATGTATAATTATTTTGTATATATAAATACACTCACATGCATGTATATTTAAGAAATATTTGCATGTATATACTGTATATATGTTTATATATCATTTGTGTTATATATAAATATAAATAATATATATATTTAAATAAAACACCTTTCCTAAAAATATACATGCATATTTTTGTATTTATATATACAAAATAATTATACATAGTACACACACATATTTTATGTAAAATAAACTTTTATTTTGGATGCGATTAACCACGATTAATCATTGCACAGCCCTACATTAAATTAAATGTTTCCAAATTTAATTCTCCTTACAACATGAAAAAAGGGAAGAAAAAAAATCAGATCAATGCTAAATCTGAGAACAATTAGTCTAAGTCCTTGGTACTCAAACCAATGCTTAAAGATTTCATACAGCCCTTTAGTTACAGCTTAAAGTCTTATTTTTAGCATGAAATTGCTCACGTCATATCAGTCATGCACCTACTCCGGAAACTAGCTAATCCATCAATTACAATAAACTTGAATTAAGAGTCTCAAACTCTGAAGTGTTACACATTTACTAGTTATATTGCTAGTTTAGACTAAATTTTATTAAGACTAATATTGACAATTGTTTTGGAGTCAAATAGTATACGAAAAACAACATCTGCTTTGTGTCAGACAAAGGACATATTCCAACATGAACAAATCTTTGGATGAGGAAGTGTTCCACTTGGCTGGCTAGGGTTGAGTCCCACTGATCTAGATATCAGTGGGGTTTATAAGAGCAACGGTAATCTGCAGGATGAAGATGTTGGCTGAGGGTCAAATCTCACATGATTTACAGGTCATATCCTAAGCAAGATAATCCTTTGTTAGCAAATTTGAGCCAAACACCAGTGTCAATGTTCAGATCTAAATGTGCGTTTCAAAAGTGCGTGCATGCTTAGTAGGGTGTATAATAGGCCTAGTGCTGTACGATTAATCATATCGCAATCGAGACTTCAAGCCTATTCGATTATATGATGCAAAATGCTGCGATTTTATGAAATAAATAAATGCATGTGTGGACATGACTACCCATTCTCTCTGAGAGCTGTTTGCCCATTTTCTACACCACTAATAAAAAGTGGTGGTCGTGAACCGAACATCTCTTACTCTTTACTAGTTAATAGTAAATAAATACAAATGAACAATAGGTGTGTTGAAAGATACAGTACAACGTACCGAAATGTTTATGCACCTCATACATAATATCGATCAATCAGTGTTTTTCAACTGCGGAAAGAGGTCAATAAAACAGCTGGAGAACAATAGGCTGTCACATAACGTTACATTTACCTGAGGAAAGCAATTTGATAGCACGTTAGTTGGCTAGACAAATTATATATGGAGAGGAGTATTTTGCTAAATATGTGCACTATATTAAATATTTATTATATTTATACTTTGCAATAGTTCTGCAAAGTATAAATATAAACTAAGTTTGCAATAGTGTTGCACGATATACCAGTACTAGAACGGTATCGCAATACCCAGCTATTAAAATCAGTACGATATGAAATTTTATTAGTACCGGTACTTTAAGAGTGACAGCACTCTAAATAAGCAGCGGAGTATTTCTTTATTTTGCGTTGATGTGTTACAGCCGGAATAAGGATGTGTGTGCAGTGCTCTGCTTCCACTGTTTTCATTCACTAAACAACGGAAGCAGAACAGTAAAATATATATATAGGCCTATATACACACAGCAAAACATGCATGCATGAGAAAATAAAAAAAGACGTGCTTGCGCTGCCGGCCTCAGACCTGAAGCGCACGCACACGCCTTTCACACAGCATGCGATCACGACTTCAGTTCTCTTTTGAGGATTATTAGGATTGAATAATCAAAATTCTAGGTAAAAATGTACGTCCTGGCGAGTATTCACGTAAACACAGTCAGGTAAGACTTTAGTGAATGTAAACCGTTTGTAAAAATAAATCATATGTGTTCCATTGGGTAGCCGTGCAGGTGTTAAAGGGCCGGACCAGCAGCCTAATATTCTGTGTAATTAATGTAAATTAAACCACAACAAAAAATAGACAATGCTTGACTGAATACATTTTATCTATTTATTAAGAATCAGTCTATAGTTCATTTATAGTGTGAACTTTTTTTCACACTATAAATTTTTTCAGTTACAGTACTAGGTCTGTTTAATAGTAGCATTCAAAAAAGAAATTAAGCACTGTTTATTTTATTTGTCTCTTATAGTATTTGTCATATTGTTTGTAATTTGTTTTGTTTTTTTAATAACAAAGATAAAATGAAATTAAATATCTATATTGTAATTATAAAATTACATTTAAAAAATATTAAATAACTTGTTTCATGAAATAATATTTTGGTCATCCCAACCTGTTCTGAATTGTGAAAGGTTAGCAAATGTTAACATTAGGGGTGTAACGATACATGTATTTGTATTGAACCGTTCGGTAAGAGGCTTTCGGTTCGGTACGCAATACGCATTACAAACCGATTGGACCATTTTTCCTGCCGACCAAAATGTAGTTATTTCAAATGTAGGCGCGTGGCACGACCACAACATTGCCCAACATCAAATGGCAAACATAATGAAAGCATAACGAAACTGCTAGGGCTGTAGTCAACCAAAGAAATCCTTAGTCGACCAAAGTCCTGTCCTGCGCAACGATCAGTCGACTAAAAAAAAAAAAAAAAGACGCGATGTTTTGCATTTTAATTGAACATTTATTACAGGCTGCAAAAAATATAAAACTGCCAAATAATGAAAAATCCTAACAAAAGCTCACGTTTATACAGGCTGTATATTCTTCTTTACTTTTTAAAGCTATGGGTTAACTTTTGTCCAGCCGATCTTGGCGTTTTAAAACAAACACACAAAAAACCTAAATAGCCTAAAAAACAATCTTAATAATAATAGGCTGTATAGTAGGAAGATATATAGGTTTATTTTTGTTTTGTTACATTATATAGGCTATTTTCAAACGCGTCAAGTGTACAAATAAAAACAAAAACATAAGAAATATGTTTGGCCATATTGGTCGTTGAGCTGTTAAGTTAGCTTTAGGCAGCATAGCTTGCACTCCACAGTCTTGTCTTTTTTAGTAAAATGCAGCCAGACAAAAGATTCAGATTTCTTGGACATTTTGTCGACTTAAGCCAAAACAAGTAGTGTTCTAATGGTGTGTTCACACCGAACGCGAATAGAGCGTCAAATACGCGTCTAACGCGTCTAGTTAGACGCTTGAACATTTTGAACCCATTCCCGCGTCCGCGTCACTCACGAATAAAAAAAACAACAACACAATTTCTTTCTGGCATACGTTTCTGTCATGTCTGAAATAAAAGATATTGCTGCTCTGTACTTGTTGTGGAAGTCCCAAATACGGAGGAAAGCCAAACACCGACGTGTCTAGATTCACCGCACCATCAGAGGTGCATTCAACTCGGTGACTTTCACCGTCTTCTCCAGGAACTGCGCCTGGATGACAGCCGCTTCCAGCGCTATTTGACAACAGTGATAGACCGGATGTATATCAATTAGCTCTTCGTTGATTGGCTGGCGCAACAAAGTGTCATGCGAATCTTCCGCTCGAGTTCAAATTTTTCAACTTGCGCGAAAGACGTTCGCGGCAAACGCGTCGCCCAATTCGCGTCATTCCGGCACGAATGATGCGTCTATTCGTGTCTTTGCATCGCGTTCGGTGTGAACATACCATAACTAAATGAATACAGCAAAACTACCTATATTCCTTACTGAGCGCGAAGCAGCAGTGCAGCCAGCCACAGGTGCGGTTCCCGAGTGTTCTACATGGTGCGCTAAACTGTGGCGCTGTTAAAAAATAGCCTAAATTAAAGCATTTAAAGTTTGGGATAAAACATAGGCTAATTATATGAATGAAAATTTCTTTCTATTGAAAAAAAAAATGCAACTGGTCGACCAATGAGAATGTCAGTCGACCAAGACGGCATCGACCGATTAGTCGACTAAACGCCTAAAGTTGACAGCCCTAGAAACTGCGCTACTCGTTATTTCACGAGTTCACACTTGCATACAATTAGAGGGGGTAAAGTTTAATGCGTATTTGGCGTGCTGTCCGGGGGGAGGGCTCCGAGCTCGGAGTTCAGCCCGAACTCAGAGTAGCCTACTCCACCTGTATGCAAGTAGTTAGGACTAGAAATGTGGTGAAGGGGCGGTGGAGGGATGCTGCTAAACTGTCAATGGATTGAGGTTAGACTGCTGAGTCTATACACCTCTTATCATTGTTTGTTGAGTGTTCTCCACCCGTGTTAATTATCTGAACGTGCTCCTCCCAAACTTTGTTAATAAAACAATTTTGTGTTTCACGGACCGTTGATCAGTTTGGACCAATGCAGCGCGAGCTGATCTTGATCAAGTGACACTGTTACTACACAGCGCTAAAGCCTGTTTTATTCTTCTGCGTCGAATCGACGGCGTACCCCCGCAGACCCCTCTACGTCGCTACGAACCCCTCTCCGACCCCTCCGCCGTAGCTCGCCGTGCACCTCTAAAAAAAAATTAACTACGCGTCGAGGCGACGCAGACCGCAAGGGCTGTGATTGGTCAGATTATACATCATTTCCGGAGTGTAGCTTTTCTGGTTTCCCTCTCCCGCTATACCACCATTTTTAAAGTGACCACTGCACTGTTTGTTTTGTTTTCGTGCACTGGTCGTACAGACCACCTTCGCTGACGTCTTCTTTTTCTTCTGCGATTAAACATTTGCAATAAAATCATTTGTTGTTCAACATCGATCAGCTCCAGCTGCAACAACATTCTCTCTCTTTCGCTCCCCATTGTCGGAAATGAAAAAGCGGAACCGGTGCACGGAACCAAAACAAACTAGCAAAGAGATTCATTTTTTTGCCATGGTATCGATTCAATATCGGTATCGAGGTATTTTAGTCTGGTATCGTATCGAAGTCATAATTTTGGTATCGCGACAACACTAGTTTGCAGTAATGCAGTTATTTAATTGCAGTTATTTAATTTAGTAAAAAAAAAAAAAAAAAAAAAAAAAACCTTGAGAAATACACATTTCAGCATTATCACTAATTATCTGTGTGTGCATTTTCCTTGAGAACTAAGCAAGTTGACTCATGAAACCATTTGTTTATTATACCGCAATCGCAATAATGACCTCAATAATCGTAATATGACATTTTCCCCAAATCGTGCAGCCCTAGTGTATAAGAGCCAGACACAGATTTCTATAACATACTATACAACAGTTAGTGTAACACTTTTTAGCTCAATGGTCAAAAGTGACAGAGATAACTTATGGATATATATTGCTTATTTTTTGGATAATAAATAAATAAATCCTTTTTTTTATTATTATTTTTTATTTAAGTTTTTGTTTTGTAGCCAGTAAGTGCAGTACCGTATGGGCTCTCAGCTGCAGAGGTACAGAACTAGCAAGGTGACGAGCGTCCACAGCCCTCCGCCCCTGAGGCACTGGCTGAGGGTGCGAGGACATGCTGACGATGCAACTTCCTCTACACTTTAAAAGTGGGTGTGGTCTTGTCACAAACGCTGTGCATCATGAGGTGTTGACTCCTAGCAGTCACAGACCTGGAAGGAAAAAGAGAGAAAGCATGGTAGATTAATTGTTAATGACAATAATAATAACAACATTTATTGACACCCAAAAAAATCTCCTGGGGATTAAGTGCACCTAATTTAAGAAAAAAACAAGAAAGGGCAACGAGAGAGAGAGAGAGAGAGAGAGAGAGAGAGAGAGAGAGAGAGAGAGAGAGAGAGAGAGAGAGAGAGAGAGAGAGAGAGAGAGAGAGAGAGAGAGAGAGAGAGAGAGAGAGAGAGAGAGAGAGAGAGAGAGAGAGAGATGCTGCACCTGCTGCTGGCCAGATACATGTCGGCAAACTGTGTGAAAGAATGGATCACTGTATCCCCCTCTTATCTCTTTATATCCTCATTAGGGCAGATGGTGAGCTGTCCTGCATGCTAAAACTACCCTTTTCACAGGTACAACAAAAATACACATTATGGCTAAACAAAGTTAATGTTCAAAGTCCCCTTAAACCAAGTCAGTTTAAATCAGCGACTATCTTGGCAACATCCCTGGCTAGCTATTTTCTATACAACTCTAACCTACTTGAATGAGGACAGACAAATCAAATTAAGCAATGCCTGGATCATATAATATTACTGTACTTTGTGAAAACAGGCAGAAGAGCTTACTGTAATACATATGCTTAACTCAAAAGACCATGCAGTTATACTTCATGTTCTATCGAGATGGATAAGAAAATATTAACTGAACTAAAATAAAACTGAAGCAAAGAAGTACTTTACATTTATCTCTATATTTCCATAAAATGAATTTAATCCATGTCTTAATCTAATATTTAATATATATGTTAAGCATCACTGAACAGTCAGGCAGGAGAGACTGGAGAGCCAAGAACGCACTGCAGTCTTAAAACTTTGATAGTGTCAATCAGAGGTGGCCTCTCCACAAGGAGCTCATCAACACTGTTTTCACCACAGTGCGAACTGGAGAAGAGAAAAGCAAAGCATCAGGTGTTGAGAGTGCCAACCCAGCACGGTTGGATCCCAAACACACCAGGCAATGCTCATGAGTTCAATGGACATGAATACAATGCTCATGCAAAAACATCACAAGCAAGTGAGACCTACAGGATGGGTTCACATAATGTTAAAGCAGTGACCTTACAAGAACTATTGTAAACAGATGTTACCCCCAGGGTTGCTTTGTAACATGACGCTAAGTAGTGTGACTTGTTTAGTTAAAATACAGGCCTACTTGTGGTATGATGGATGTTCCTACAGCTCAGAAAGCTAAAGTAAGCTACAGGTGAAATAGCAGCAGACCATTTGCCTTTTTACTTGGGTTTCACTAAAGATGTCTTCAACAGGTGACACAAGACTAGAGATAGAAACCAAACAACATTAATATAATTAATAAAAATAGCCTACTATTTTTTTTAAAAATTATTAGAACATAATTAAGTGCATACATTTCTGTCATATATATCTTTCTTACTTCTCGTTAGCCGTCTGGCCAAACCGTTCTCTTTGCTTAACCATTCCATTCCGTTCCAATCTGAGCCGGCCGATACGGATATGGTTTCGTTTTGCACTGAGGGTCTGATAACGGAGCTCTTTGGAATGTAATACAAATTAGTCATTCATGCCATATAAATATCGTCTGCATTATGGAGGATGATCAGATATTTCTTTTAATTGTATTATTCATTTGTGTTCACGTTGCTCAAATAGCAGGTTTAGAAAACAACGGAAAAACTGGCAGCCAGGCAACAGACAAGTGACCGATCCTGAGTGGAGACGTCACTACACACATTCTAGTAGCACAGTTCACAAGGTTGGCTAATTATAGGCCGAGAACGGTTTGTAATCGTGCCGTGACGTACCAGGCTCAAGTGGAAATAAAACTGGAACCGTTCCTTACAATTCTTAGAACCGTTCGGCCCGACAGTGGAAAAGCAGATTTTGTGAGAAGGTGAGGTGTAGAGAGAGAGGTGTAATGGCAATTTATAGATTTCGTTTAAAAAAAAAAATGGGTGAACTCTTTAAAAAAAAAAAAAAAAAAAAAATCTGTTTACCTTAACATCATAATCTGAACGCAATCTTTTCCTTACTTTTCAAATGTTTTAAAATTGATCATCCGAGTGGTCCAGTATTTAAGGACATTGCGGGCCACCAGTTGCCCATCTCTGAGTTACATAATAAATGTAACATTACTCTGATTAATGAAATTGAATGTTTATTAGCACTTCTGTTTGTCTCAAACTCAGTGGTGCCCACACTACTATCCAACCGCCTATTTATGGACATGATATTTCGACATTATCTGTGCAAATTACTGCTTTTTTATGCATCTGTATTCTGAAAGAGTAAGCACAATAAAGGTTTCCCTAAATGTGTCCATCTTTGTTTTCTGACCTGTACACTGGAACGTGACCAACTTGGGTCAGAGTGTGATGTCATTTACAGCTACAACATGCCGCCTCCGAGTTAGCAGCAAAAGACAGCCCATGTGAAGCAAAGTATCTTGGGAACAGTGATGACATACAGATCTGTGGTGTTCAGTGGTAGGTAGAAAGTTGGTAGCTCAACCATACAGTTACCTCTTTACCACTGGACGTCCAATGGAATGACATTTAAAAACCCTTTAATTCTATCAGGCTGTTCTAGTTAAAAGTTAAAGAATAGCCCTTTACAGTCTATGGCTTCAGATAAACTGGAGGTAGTGATATCACACTAATAAACAAATGCAAACAGACACACTTCTCTGAATGGGCTTTTCCCCCTGTGGTTGCTGCGTGTCATTAGCCCTACTGCTCAATAAACACACAAACCCACTGCCATCTCAAGGGGCCCCACGACCTCGCTCTCATTGACACACAAATTACCATGTGAGAGAAGTCTGTCTCTATAGACATAGAACAGTTGTGTCTACTTTGTACATTACAATCTAAAACAAGGTCCTTGAGTGTTGTCAAATAAGTTGGCATTAAAACGAAGTCAGATCCTCTGCTCTAAACCCCTGTGGCTCTTTTACTACACAAGGAAAGGCACACTACCGTCCTTCTTCCTTCCTGTCTGTCACTGAATGATATACATGGAAAGAGCAGAACGCTTGGCAGTGCTTTACTGTGCTGGATGTATGTGTGCTGGGGGAGGAGATTCAATAGTCCAGGAATGTTTGGAGCTCTGAGGAGAAACAAAAAGTCTTTGTCATCCTGAAGGCACATTGTAGACTCTAACACATGAACCCACATGCAGTGTCAAATCAATCACACATAACTCACAGACAACACAAGTCTGATAAGTTTCTTGTTTTTGCAATAAGGCCTCTTCTTAAAAGGAAAACTCTGGGTTATATATCTATGATTTACATGAGTTGTGATGCTGAAGATAATCACATTACTTCACTGCATCCAAACAAAAGAGATACACAACTGTTCAAATTTTGGGGATCAGAAATATTTTTGATGTTTTTGAAAGAAGGCTCATATGTTCACCAAGGCTGCAAAAACACAGGAAAAACAATGCTATTGTGAAATATTACAAAATAAATAACTTTTATATTTATATACATTTATTTAATTATTTTAGGGCTGTCAATCTTCCTCTATAATACTATTCAAATACCATTCCTAATTGTATTTAATATTTGAATATTAAATGCTCAAATTCATCCTATTATTAATATTTACGACATTACATAGGCTTATGGATCGCCAATGCCACTATAGCATGTGGTTGTTGTTATACGTTCTGTCCACTAGAGGGACATAACATTACCAATAAATATTTTATTCCTGCTGAATATGGTTGAAGCGCTTCCAATGGTTTTCGGCTAATATCTCTGCGAAAACACCACCAAATTCTGAAACTTACATCTTTGTTTTCAGTTTGACTAGACGCTTCCAACGAGCTTGGTGCTCGCCGAATCCGTTGAGTTTTCGCTGAGATGTTTGCGTCTTTCACTTCACTTTGGAGGGCACTTTTTACGTTGTTAAAAATTGACAGTATTGTTATGATTAGAGGTCGACCGATTCATCGGTTTTGCCGATATATCGGT
>JAROOJ010000037.1:50000-216882 GCA_030578275.1 Meda fulgida
TGACAGGATTCACAGACCAGACTCACAGAAATGAGTCCAGAGTACTAAGATTTATTTAAAAAGAAAGACACTGGGTGTGAATTGCATGTGTCCGGTTTGGCTGATCTACTGGCACAGTATGAACTGTGGAAATCTGGAAACAAACTTACCACTGTTCTCTGGCATCATCTAGCTTTGTGAACAAAAAAACACAACTGCTACAACAAAAGAGAGAGAGAGAAAGAGACTGGGAGCGAGAGAGTGAAACATAACAAGAAAGGGGGAAGAGAGAAAAGAGAAAAGGAACAGCAAAAGACCAGGAAAGTATTCCTGTGGAATGAGAAAGAAAGGGGGAGATATCTGTATGAGAAAGAGAGACAGAGAGTGAGACTATAGGCCCTCAGACAGAAGGGGAAACACATGCCCTGGCACGGATACAGACGCCCACAGGCAAGCTCATGGCTGTCTGCCAACAGCACGAATGAACTCACTTACCCCTCGCTCTCTCTCTTTTCTCTCGTTCTCCCTCTTTCAATCACAGCACTCACTCATTCCCAACTCTTTATTCTCCCTTTCTAGGAGTGGCTGGCTTTTGTATGATCGCACTCCCTTTTTTTTCTCTCCACCTCACTCTTGCATTACATCTCTCTTCCTACCTTTTTCCGCCTCTCGTTCTGCTGATAAACACTCAGCATGAAAGAACTGGAAAGAACCAGAGCTAACTGCCTCACCACTAAGCACTGTTTATTTCTATCTTTCAAACACACATTTTTAGGTTTTGAAATCTTGCGTTTTATAGACTCTCACAAAAGCTGAGCTCAGTTCTTCTGTCTGTCATGATGGATGTAATAAACGTGAGGTTTATAGAAGAAAGGCATCAGGCATTCTTCAATTGAAGAAAGGCATCAGCTGATGAGCTTGGGATCAGGTCCCTCCTGCTGGCCCAGTAATGTCAGAGACAGCGTGAGATGGGGTGGCAGTGTGTACGTTCCTTCCCATCCATCTGCATCACCACAACATCTCCCATAATCCCACGGCACAAAATGCCACTTTAATCAGCACTGTCATTTTCACCTCTAATTTCCCACCTTCAGTGTTTAAGTTTGAATGTTCAGTCTGGGTTTTGGTTTGAATCTGACACTCTTGTGAAGCATGTTGTGTATTAATTAGCGCACCACATTTAGACAGTAGAAATGTTGTCAATCTAATTTCTATCCTCTGAAGACAGGCTGTATATCATCTTCTGGTGGAAAAGGCAGAACAGAGACACAGCTCTTCCTTCTCATTCTGACAGTAGGGATCAATCTTCTTCCAAATAAAGAAACTCTTCACAGATTATATGGATTTTTCTCATTCAGCCTTTCTGCTGAATGGGCCTTTCAAGATCTAGCATGGAAAACTTGGCTGCTAAAACCTGCTAGTTTTGAATCAAGAACAACTAACATCAGCAGTTGTTTTGATGGAATAATGTCCACACTAGGGCTGCAACTAATGATTATTCTGATAATCGATTAATCTGACGATTATTTTTTTCAGATTAATCACATTAAAAAAAATCTAGAAATTATTATACATTAAAGGTGCAGTGTGTAAAATTTTTGAGTAATTATTAACAGAAATGCAATATGACATCCATAACTATGTGTTCAGTGGTGTATAAAGAACTTACTTAATAACCCGTAATGTTTTTATTACCTTAGAATGAGGCATTTATATCTACATAGGCGCGGGAATCCCCTTCTATGAAGGTCGCCATATTGTGACGTCATGTTTCTACCGTAGCCCACAGCGATTAAACAGCGTTAAAGAGCGCGTTTCGTCACTACCTTGAAAGAGAAGCCGCAGAAAGCTAGAAGAAGCTAGTCAAACACCGTGAGTAGTGACTTTTCCCTTGTCAGTGGTGTAAATATGTAGTTGGATTGTTTCATGTAACTTAATTCTTCTCCCTCGCTGTGTTATGGCTTTGCTATGTGGGGATAAATGTGCTGGTTACGTTCGTGAGACAGCTGATTAGTAGGCTACTCTTGTCATTGACCGGGAAACAGTTACAGGAATCACCAACCCGTCGATCTTGGAAGCATTTAAGTCGATCGAGTTTCCAAAATCAGAGAAAAAAGCCTATTGTGTGTAGTAAGTGGTGTCTATGGGATGCGGAGGCGCGCGCACTGTTACAATCACGTCATTTTTACCGCACGCACCTTTGGGCTCATGCGGACACGTCGAGTTTAAACAAGGCTTAACGCTTTAACCAGCTCAGCCACAGTAACAGCTCATATTAGCCAGCTAAACTTTTACTACCCTGTTAGAAAAAATATATAACGTTAGTTGCATAGTTTCACGTGGTTCTTCTCCCTCGCTGTATTATGGGTTTGCTATGTGGGGAGAAATGTGCTGGTTACGTTCGTGAGACAATCAGCTGATTACTATTACTATATTATGTATTAAGACCCTTGATCCTTACCTGACTATGGCTTTGTAAACTTTATCCATGATGTGGTTTATAATGGACTGTGGTACAAAAGCTTGTTTTACTCTGGCAATTCTCTGCTGTCTCAGACGACGATGTTTGTCCCGTTTTAGCCACCGCAGCTTCTTCGAAAGGGAGGGGTGAGCAGTGGGCTGACCCCTTAGTGTAAACTCGCAAACGAACCGCTAGATGTCG
Source organism: Meda fulgida (assembly GCA_030578275.1). Classification (NCBI taxonomy): domain Eukaryota; kingdom Metazoa; phylum Chordata; class Actinopteri; order Cypriniformes; family Leuciscidae; genus Meda; species Meda fulgida. Next base: position 52,642 of record JAROOJ010000037.1, read on the forward strand.
CCAAAAGCTACACACTGCACCTTTAAAAATTCATTTGAATTTTAATCCATTATTTTAAACAATGTTATCCTACCCAATGCTGTCCTCCAAACAATGTGTGATATAAAAGCCTATGATAACAAATATAGTGAAAGTATAGGCTATGCTGTACAAAGTAAGCTTCTGCAGGAAAGGTAGGCTACATGATTTATGTGACACCCTTAATTGATACAGTATCGGAAATAATTATAATACATAATATTGCGATATTCAAGTGTATCAATACTTTTTTACACCTATGTCTATGATTTTGTGCTCAAAAATCATTTATTGTTATTATCAATTATCACAACAACAGTTGTGCTGCTCAGTATTTTTGTGGAAACAGTGGAAAAATTCAGGGTACTTTGATGAATAGGAAATTCAAAAGAAAAGCATTTTTCAAACCGAAATCTTTTGTAACATTATAAATGTATTTACTTTTGATTTTGATCAATATAATGCACAATAAAAGTATTAATTTCTAACCCCAAACTTTTGAACAAGTTTTTTCCTGCTTTGAAAATATTTTGGCGTTCACCAAAAATAATATTTATTTATTTATGGCAAAGATTTATTTGATCGTTTAATATGATGATACCTGCCTTTCTGCAGTTAAAATGCTTTAAAATGCTCTTGTTAGTGTTTGTCTGAGCACTCTGTGAAGTGTCAAAGGTTAAGATAGTGCAACGTCCTTCCCTTCACATCCCTAAAACCCAAACTTAACGTCAGAATCAGCACAATCGGGATTGTTGTAAGATGCAGTCTCTACTGTTGCTAAATTGAGGTACGTGTTTGATAATAAAAAGAGCTATTAAAAAGCGCAATAATCCATGCACGAGACACTATTTCCAACAGTTGGAAACCAACTTCAAGGCGACTTTCTCTGTGTCCGAAAAGGGCAGAGACTAGACAAGCAAATTATACATTAGGCTTTGTGTGCGCATCTAAACAATCAAATAAACACAAAATATGTCAAAATGACCGGCTTGGAGAGTATTCACTTATTGCAGTCACGTCAAATTACAGCACTGAATAATGCATTTTTATTAATGCTGCACAATTATTCATATCGCAATCGCAATGTCAAGCCTTTGAGGCACGTGTGAGATCTGCGTCTCTCAGCAGCGGCTGCTCTTAAAGGGCCAGCAGCCAATAAAGCTTTCTGTCAGTAAAGTTAATCAAAGGACAAAGGGAACAGAGAAAATTACTCACTGCTCTTGACTAAAGAACTTTAAGCTTTAATAAGGATTAGTCTATATATAATTTATGCAGCGTAGACTGTTTGATAACTTTCAAACTATTTCTGTATATGTCCTACCTGTTAGACAGGAAGGGCACAGGTAAATATGACATTTATTATGGGTTTATGTGAGGATTGTTTTAAGGTCACTTAAATTAAAAGCTGTTATATGTTTTGAAGCCTAATAAATGTTCAAAAAAATTGATAGCTTTCAATTGTAATGACGGAATCACTTCATCCAGACATTTTCATCCAGACATCAATGGCTTATTGATCATTATAGGTGTTATCAATCATTTAGTTGTTATTGCTAGTTTGAGTTGAGAAATACACATTTCAGAATTATCACTAATCTGTGTGTGCATTTTGCTTTAGAACCAAGCTAGTTGACTCATGAAACCATTTGTTTATTATATCGCAATCGCAATATTTACCACAATAATCGCAATATGACATTTTCCCCAAATCGTACAGCCCTAATCTATGGACAAAATGCATCTAAATATTGGACGAAACAGAGCTGGTGCTGGAAAGGTATGTGATCCAAGCTGCTAAAAACATGAGAATTCTTTATTTTAATCGTCAATAATGCATTAGCGTAATGTTTAACAAGGCTGTCAGGCACTTTGACATACGTATGCTGTTTAATATGTGAATTTTTTCCTCCGTGCAAAACGCATTAGTGGGGGGCATTAGAGGGGGCGACAATTAATATTCAGCGCAAATATTTTCATTTTGCTGAAATATCCATGGTTGGACGTTAAATTTAGGTTTAAAAGGCAACATGTAGCCTAATTCAAGTTTTTTATGAGTGTGGTAACTGTAAAGGGATAACAGCGTGTAATTGAATATAGGCCTAAATGTAAGTGGTTTTTACATTACAGGATAAAGAAATGACAGTAATTGACAGATTACTGTCCAGAGTGTGTTCCTGCAAAACATTGAAAGCTGAATCTACATCAATGCTGATAATGGTATATCAACTATATTCATTTATTAGCTTAATATTGTTTTACTAACTTTTCAAATCAGTCACATAGTGACTTTTACATTAAACTATTTTATATTTAAAAATCTGTAAATTTATAAGCACTTCGTTTTATGATCCGTCATGACAGATATTGTTTTTTATTTCATGAATAAATAGGATAAGTTAATATTTTATTCACAAGATGTTAAAATCTAAAATGCAAATGACAAAGCATTTTTATTCCTCATGCAGGTTGATGTTTTATTTACATTACACATCAGTAAATGCAAGCTTTTGTGCAAATTTAGTGGAATAAGCCTTCAAACAGAAGCGGTATTTATGGTGCTCAAACACACACAAACAGACGCTTTTGTCGAGCAGGATGAATGGCATATGACAGCTGTTAGGATGCACCTTCACCTGCATCCAGCAAAGCTTTTAATATCACATGCAACTCAGTGAAGTTATTGTATCTACAGTGGGCTCGCTGGTAAAGACCTGCCCTGTGTGTGTGTGTGTGTGTGTGTGTGTGTGTGTGTGTGTGTGTGTGTGTGTGTGTGTGTGTGTGTGTGTGTGAGACTGTATTTCCCCTTTTCAGTGCCTCTTTCTGTTTTCTCCTCTATACCACCCCCTTTCCTCCCTCTTTCCCCTCTCATCTGACCTTTCCATTGTTCTTTCAGCCAGTGGCCCCTGTAGGTTATTTGGGGTCATGGTGCAGGGCAGCTGTCTGACCTCTGCGACAGGCTGTGAATAAAAACACCTACCCCCTCGTAACACAGTTAAAACTCTCTATACTGCCCTCATTCTCGCACCACTTTAATCCATATTTGGACTCGGGTCAAATGCTCACAGTGCAAAATTACATTCAGAGCGATGAATGCTTATCATATTCACCTTCAAATCTCATCATCAGCCATCTGCCTTCCAACACTGCTGATAAACCACACAACCATAATTCATAGGAGTTTCTGAATGGATGCCAAATGGAAAAAGGCCATTAAACTGTGTGCAGAGGTTTTTGCAAGTTTAACCAAAAACAAATAAAATATAAAAAAAGAGAGATATAAATACCATAATAAACAGTGGCACACTAACATCGCGTCCTGATTTTTGAAGCTACACAGTCCAAACCACAGAAAATACCACCATTTCCTACTGTTTCGGTGTCCAGTAACTAACCACACATTTATTGCACACTGGTTTACAACCCGACATCCTGACTGAGTATTTCCACTCGGCTCTCAAATACATAGACATCTAACCCATCCCCCACCTCTCAAAACATCCCGAGTAAGGACACAACCCCCACCCACCTGTACATCAACGACTAGGCCATTTTCAGCACTCGTTCAATCTGAGTGTAAACAAATAATCTATAACAGGCCAACAAGGAACAACTACAGTAACTATACACTCATAAGCCAAATACATATAGAAGCACGCATACAGCCTGGTCCCTAGGGCTGTCAACTTTAGTCGTTTAGTCGAATAATCGGTCGATGTCGTCTTGGTCGACTGACATTTTCATTGGTCGACCAGTTGCATTTTCTTTTTCTTCAATAGAAAGAAATTTTCATTGATTTACTCCTTGATATTTTTTCCTTTATAATCAGTTATATATTACTGTATTCTAAATTTAATTAGCCTATCTTTTATCCCCAACTTTAAATGCTTTAATTTAGGCTATTTTGTAACAGCGCCACAGTTTAGCCAGCGCTCCACGTAGAACACTCGGGAACCGCCCCTGTGGCTGCACTGCTGCTTCGCGCTCAGTAAGGAATATAGGTAGTTTTGCTGTATTCATTTAGTTATGGTGTGTTCACACCGAACGCGAATTTAATTATTTGCGCGAGTAGATTATATACAAAGTCAAAGCAAAGACGCGAATAGACGCATCATTCGCGCCGGGCGTCGCGAATGACGCGAATTGGGCGATGCGTTTGCCGCGAACGTCTTCCGCGCAAGTTGAAAAATTTGAACTCGAACGGAAGATTCGCATGACGCTTTGTTGCGCCAGCCAATCAACGAAGAGCTAATTGATACGTCCGGTCTATCACTGTTGTCAAATAGCGCTGGAAGCGGCTGTCATCCTGGCGCAGTTCCTGGAGAAGATGGTGAAAGTCACCGAGTTGAATGCACCTCTGATGGTGCGGTGAATCTAGACACGTCGGCGTTTGGCTTTCCTCCGTATTTGGGACTTCCACAACAAGTACAGAGCAGCAATATCTTTTATTTCAGACATGACGGAAACGTATGCCAGAAAGAAATTGTGTTATTGTTTTTTTTATTCGTGAGTGACGCGGACGCGGGAATGGGTTCAAAATGTTCAAGCGTCTAACTAGACGCAATAGACGCTCTATTCGCGTTCGATGTGAACACACCATTAGAACGCTACTTGTTTTGGCTTACGTCGACAAAATGTCCAAGAAATCTAAATCTTTTGTCTGGCTGCATTTTACAAAAAAAGACAAGACTGTGGAGTGCAAGCTATGCGGCCCAAAGCTAACTTACCAATATGGCCAAACATATTTCTTATGTTTTTGTTTTTATTTGTACACTTGACGCGTTTGAAAATAGCCTAAATAATGTAACAAAACGAAAATAAACCTATATGCCTTCCTACTATACAGCCTCTTATTATTAGGATAGTTTTTTAGGCTATTTGTTTTTTTGTGTGTGTTTGTTTTAAAACGCCTAGATCGGCTGGACAAAAGTTAACCCATAGCTTTGAAAGTAAAGAAGAATATACAGCCTGTATAAACGAGAGATTTTGTTAGGATTTTTCATTATTTGGCAGTTGTATATTTTTTGCAGCGTGTAATAAATGTTCAGTCAAAATGCAAAACATCTCGTCTTTTATTTTTTTTTATTTTTTTTTTAGTCGACTGATCGTTGCGCAGGACAGGACTTTGGTCTACTAAGGATTTCTTTGGTTGACAGCCCTACTGGTCCCTTTAACAAGCACACTCAATGCAAGAAGAATTTCTGTTGCATAACGGCAGAGTGATTGACTTACCAATAATGTGCAAGTTAATCTAGACTAATCCTTTCTGCCCTGCATCATTCACGATCAGCGTCTTTCTGTGTGAGAGCAATACCATGACTGTTTTGATCAAGGTCACATAATGAAACACAATGTGCTTCCACTTGTCTGTGAAGGCAGTGTAGAGCGTACAGAAGCAGCTATAGAGGTAACAGGATGTAGACAGCCTGAAAACAGTGATGCTAGAATCTTAAATGCACACACAGACATGACTAGGAAAGTTGTACAAATGGCAACTGAGAACACTTCATTCTCACCACAAAAATGAAACAAACAGTTTAGCATTTGCTCATCCAACACGCTATTACAGAGAGGGTGTCAAGAAACCAAATTGCTTTAAACTTTAAGACACTGAAAAGACAGCAAGACATGATGCATTAGCGAAACAAGTCCATGTAGCTTATGTTGTGTTTGCATGCACTTTAAAAATTGAGATCAGTCGAACTAGACAAAAATGATTTATTTAAACGTTTTAATCCATTTTTTCTGAAGTTGACCTAGATAATTTGATGGTTGCTTGGCTTTTTCCAGCAACTTATTGGAATATGACAGCCCTTGTAAATAATTACTACATACATCTGGCAAGGTTCTATAAAATAAAAGCAACAAAAGAGTAATAATTTATAAATAAATAATCGAGAATCAAAGAAACACAGTTATGTTCCTCTTTGTTTTTCATTTTACTACTAAACTTTTTTAATTTGATATTTTTCATGCAACATTTAATTCAACAATATTTAAAGGCCACATGCATGTTTTAATGTATTTACTCATCATTTTAATACCATTAATAATTAATTAATTTTATTAATTTTATATTTTTATTGTCAAACGGTTCAATAAAAAAGTGATTAAAATAAAATGGTTCCAATTAGGGGCGGATTCACATATAAATTGTGATTCTATCTTCTAACGATTCGAATCATACATTTCAAAAATCGCTATTCTAAGCGTCTGTTAATAACGTGATGAACAAAGAACAGTGCAGCACCCGGACACTTTAGAGAGCGCACAGGGTTGCAATGGGGGAAAAATGAAGCTTACTTAACATTTCCATATCAATACTATAGGGCTGCACATTTATGACCAAAATGATCATCACGATTATTTTTTTCAATATTGAGATCACGATTAATTATCACGATTATTTGTTGATTTTAACCAAAACAAATTTTATTGTCACGTAGGCTAATTATAACTGCTTTCACATCCATATTGTGCTACATTCCTGCTAATGTACAAATATGTGCATCAAAATAAAAAAGGTCCTCTTTATTCACCAAAATTCAGTGCATCTCCTTAAAGAATAAATACAAATAAAGAAAACAATAAAGACTTGCATTGCACCTGCATAATGGATGTCAATTAAACTCAAAATATACAATCAATAAAAAATAAATTTTCCATAACAGAATGTAACCAAATGAGAAAATTTCAAGGCAGAACTATACACTATGGAAGTTCGATTAATGGATAAAATTGTTATTTGATGCTTAAGAAACTTAAAACCTGGTTGTGGTACAGTGTCAGTGATTAGTTGTGAAATCTTGCATAAATTGAATCGTATTTAATCCTCCATATGAAAGTTTATGTGCTCAAATTATTTCTATTTATTAAACAATAGTTCAAAACAAGACGTTTGTAGTAGTCCATTAATCGAACTTCCAAGCCTCTTATATGGTAATTATATAATACTATGTAGTACTACCAATTTACTAATGCAATTTACTAATGCTCACACTCTCTCATGCTCTGTCGCTCGCGTGCAGACACACTTGGTCTCTCTCGCGCGCAGACACACTTGGTCTCTCTCGCGCGCAGACACACTCGTTTTCTCTCGCGCGCAGACACACTCGTTTTCTCTCGCGCGCAGACACACTCTGTCTCTCTCATGCTCTGTCGCTCGCAAGCAGACACACTCCGTCTCTCTCGTGCTCTGACGCTCGCGCAGACACACTCCGTCTCTCTCGTCTTCTGTCGCTCGCGCAGACACAATCCGTCTCTTTCGTGCTCTGTCGCTCGCGCAGACACACTCCGTCTCTCTCGTGCTCTGTCGCTCGCGCAGACACACTCCGTCTCTCTCGTGCTCTGTCGCTCGCGCAGACACACTCCGTCTCTCTCGTGCTCTGACGCTCGCGCAGACACACTCCGTCTCTCTCGTGCTCTGTCGCTCGCGCAGACACACTCCGTCTCTTTCGTGCTCTGTCGCTCGCGCAGACACACTCCGTCTCTTTCGTGCTCTGTCGCTCGCGCAGACACACTCCGTCTCTTTCGTGCTCTGTCGCTCGCGCAGACACACTCCGTCTCTTTCGTGCTCTGTCGCTCGCGCAGACACACTCCGTCTCTTTCGTGCTCTGTCGCTCGCGCAGACACACTCCGTCTCTTTCGTGCTCTGTCGCTCGCGCAGACACACTCCGTCTCTTTCGTGCTCTGTCGCTCGCGCAGACACACTCCGTCTCTTTCGTGCTCTGTCGCTCGCGCAGACACACTCCGTCTCTTTCGTGCTCTGTCGCTCGCGCAGACACACTCCGTCTCTTTCGTGCTCTGTCGCTCGCGCAGACACACTCCGTCTCTTTCGTGCTCTGTCGCTCGCGCAGACACACTCCGTCTCTTTCGTGCTCTGTCGCTCGCGCAGACACACTCCGTCTCTTTCGTGCTCTGTCGCTCGCGCAGACACACTCCGTCTCTTTCGTGCTCTGTCGCTCGCGCAGACACACTCCGTCTCTTTCGTGCTCTGTCGCTCGCGCAGACACACTCCGTCTCTTTCGTGCTCTGTCGCTCGCAAGAAGACACACTCGGTCTCTCTCGCGTGCATACACACTCGGTCTCTCTCGCGTGCATACACACTCGGTCTCTCTCGCGTGCATACACACTCGGTCTCTCTCGCGTGCATACACACTCGGTTTCTCTCATGCTCTGTCGCTCGCATGCAGACACACTCGGCCTCTCTCTATGGCGTTCCGATCGGCTCTTTAATATGACTTTGCAACATGCACTCGTCTCAATGATCGTGACGTCTGCGTCTGCCGAACGTGACATCTGCGTCTGCAGAACGTCTCGTCTGCGTCTGCCACATCACTCGTTCGTGTGCCGAACGTGACGTCTGCGTCTGCCGAACGTCTCGTCTGCGTCAAGGGGGTTTCCAGCGCATTCCACACACTTATTCGTTCTTTATTATTTTCCCCCACTGATCTTCAATTCTATTTTATTAGCAATGAAGTGATATCACCTTGCTTATACATAGCTTTTTATTATATAGTAAATATTAATACGCTGAAAACCCAAACAATAGCATGTGACAAACGAAACACGTCTTGTTTATTATGCTGCTGCTACAAAAACTGAATACGTCCTATAGCCTAAACTGTTTTGTGTTTATAGCCTTTTGTTTGCAGATTGTAGTAGCCTATTATTTCAGATATCCGACATTTTTTTTTGTAACTATTTTAGTAGCCTATAGCCTAATAGTTTTATATAGGCCTTTTTATAAAAATATTATTTTTTAATTCTATTCTTCTATTTAAAGGGTCTACAGAAACAGTGGTTGTGCGATCGAGTTGTCCGTTTTCTAGTTTACCAAAGTGCTGGCCTTTTAAAATTATAAAAAAAAAAAAAAATCCTATATATAAATCACAGACGCAGACGTGACGTTATAAGACAGACGCAAGTGTCACGTTCATTGAGATCAGTGCATGTTGCAAAGTCATATTAAAGAACCGATCGCAACCGCTGGCAAACTGCACTGAGCTGTGCTGAGTAGAGTGTTAAACCCGTGTTAGAGAAAAAAACAATTTATAACTTCACTGCTACACGTGAATGACACGTAAACGTCTGAAAATACACTTCACTGCCACACGTGATTTACGTGACGTCTGCGTCTTAAATTGAATGGAATAAATACGGTTTTGGTTTCTCTCGCGTGCACACACTCGGCCTCTCTCATGTTCTGTCGCTCGCGCGCAGACACACTTGGTATCCCTCATGCTCTGTTGCTCGCGCGCAGACACACTCGGTCTCTCTCGCGCCCAGACACACTCGGTCTCTCTCGCGCGCGGACACACTCGGTCTCTCTCGCGCGCGGACACACTCGGTCTCTCTCGCGCGCGGACACACTCGGTCTCTCTCGCGCGCGGACACACTCGGTCTCTCTCGCGCGCGGACACACTCGGTCTCTCTCGCGCGCGGACACACTCGGTCTCTCTCGCGCGCGGACACACTCGGTCTCTCTCGCGCGCGGACACACTCGGTCTCTCTCGCGCGCAGACACACTCGGTCTCTCTCGCGCGCAGACACACTCGGTCTCTCTCGCGCGCAGACACACTCGGCCTCTCTCATGCTCTGTTTCTCTCGGGCGCAGACTAGAGCTCGACCGATTTATCGGCAGGCCGATATTATCGGCCAAAATTAGGCATTTTCCAAACTATCGGTATCGACGTTTATAATGGCCGATAAATGAATATTTAAAAAAAAAAAAAAAAAAACGGACAAAACACCCATCATCCATGTCATGAGTGTTGGAGTTTTATAGTTTGTCCATCAGAGGGCACTCTACACCGTCCCTGTTGGCAACACTCGTTTATAACGCGCCACACATCCTGAAACCTGCTGATCTAGCCAGAGTCGGGCAGAGAGAATCAGTTATCCGCGAGTGAGATCATCGGTGAAGTGTGTTCATGCCATGGTGAGTTGGTCACATACATTGCTTGAATAACAATTAAAAGAACATCCCCATCAGTTCTCTTAACTCAAATAAATATCTGCTGCTGTTAAATAAGCCGAGAGTGAAGCGGAATAAGCTAGTAATAATTACGTTACGTACTTGACTGACAGGCCTTTTAACTTTTGACGATGTGACTGAAGTATTTCTTTAATAGCGCGTGACAGTTATAGCAATGAGACGTATTATCTCTCCTTGGCCTGTTATATTGAAAATGTATGTTCTACAATTTTGCAGTATGACGTTATCCATTGCTAAATTATGGTTCATCATAGACTAGCTAACCACAAAGCTAGCTAATGCCACTATCATCAGGAAGACCGCAAACGTTAACATTAATGAGCTTGGAAACCACAAATAACTTTTTCTGCCTAAATAAAGTAATGATTACTGTATTTATAACTAGCATATCTCTAGTTACAGTCCCTGCATTGTAAAATGTAAGTTAAGACTCGCAAGGAGTAGGGGTGGAACGGTCCATGCATTCGTATTGAACCGAAACGGTACGTGCGTCACGGTTGCAATGCTGGAGTGAGTGTGTGTGGGCGCGCGATCGAACTGTGTGTGTGAGTGTGAGAGAGAGTGAGAGAGAGAGAGAGAGAGAGAGAGAGAGAGAGAGAGAGAGAGAGAGAGAGAGAGAGAGAGAGAGAGAGAGAGAGAGAGAGAGAGAGAGAGAGAGAGAGAGAGAGAGAGAGAGAGAGAGAGAGAGAGACGCACGGGCGCGATCGAACAGTGGAAACATAAAAAACATACTATGTCATTTTGTTCATACAGGGACATAAAACACAACATTGTGCTTTTGTCACACTCTAAACTCTTGTCAAACTGTAACCTACAACTGTCACCCAACCAAAAATCTAATCTGTTTATTTTTAAGTTACATTCTACATTTATTAAAAAAGAAAATCAAATGTGTTTTTAATAGTAGTATTATTTTATACGGAAATCAATTAGTTATAATTCAGAGGAGAATAAAGTTAGGGTTAATTAAAATGAAGGAAAACAAATATCTGAAATATAGCAAATTAATTTTAAATTAATTCAGGTACAATTACCAAACATATCTCAAGGTCTTTTTGTCTTTTTAATAATTTAAGTAATAAACAAATTATATAAAACTATTGTCAGTGCACTACAAATAAACTGGTTATATGCCTTTATTAATAAAACTTATTTAAAAAATACAAGGCTTAACACATTTATAAAAATGCCTTCTGCATTTCTTCTGCAAAAAAAAAAAAAAAAAAAAAAATTTAAAAAAAAAAAACGGCCGATATATCGGTTTATCGGATTTTAAAACCAACAAATATGTGTATCGGTATCGGCCTTCAAAATCCTTTATCGGTCGGGCTCTAGCGCAGACACACTCTCTCTCTCAAATGCTCTGTCGCTTGCAAGCAGACACACTCTGTCTCTCTCGAGCGCAGACACACTCGGGCTCTCTCGCGCGCAGACACACTCGGCCTCTCTCGCGCGCAGACACACTCGGCCTCTCTCGCGCGCAGACACACTCGGCCTCTCTCGCGCGCAGACACACTCGGCCTCTCTCGCGCGCAGACACACTCGGCCTCTCTCGCGCGCAGACACACTCGGCCTCTCTCGCGCGCAGACACACTCGGCCTCTCTCGCGCGCAGACACACTCGGTCTCTCTCATGCTCTGTCGCTCGCAAGCAGACACACTCGGTTTCTCTCGCGCACAGACACTCGTTTTTTCTCGGGCGCAGACACACTCTCTCAAATGCTCTGTCGCTTGCAAGCAGACACACTCGGTCTCTCTCGCGCGCAGACACACTCGGTCTCTCTCGCGTGCAGACACACTCGGTCTCTCATGCTCTGTCGCTCGCGCGCAGACACACTCGGTCTCTCTCGCGCGCACTGTGGCTCATGGAGGCATGTGATAAGACAGTGGTTTAAGGAGCGCTAGATTGGCTTTGCAAAAAGAAAAAAAAACGTTGATACAGAGCATTTTGTGACACATGACGCATTTTAAATAACGCTCGATCACGCGAATTTGAACGTGGGAAGCCAAAATTGTGATCGTGATTCAAATTCGATTAATTGTGCAGCCCTAAAATACTTTTATGAATAAAAAATAGCCTTAAATAATGTAAAATTACCAGCAAGCTGTTTTGTACACTACTTTTTACACACGAGAAGCATGTGGACCACAAGGGGTTGCCGTGGTAAAGAACAATACTGGCTTATAAAAGCAAAACAAATGTATCCTGTATCTGAGGCTAAATCACTAAATATTGAGAATGGAACAGCATGTATTATTTTTCTAACTCCAAAAGATCGGCCACTGATCCGAACCAGCTGATTATGACACATTTTGCTGATGCAAAGGACGTGCGCCTGCGCATCCTGTGAGAGGTGAATTTGAAAGGCTGAGCAGTGGCGACATCTCAGTCTCAGTCTCACTCTCCACTGGTGCTCGAGTAAAATAACAATGCGGTTACAAGGCGTGTACAATTTAAACCATCTTTTAATGAACTCCACTAACAGTATTTGCTGTTCAGTTTGCATACTGCTGCCCTCCTTCTACTCTCTTCTGTACTCTTCACTCTCTTCATTAAAGCTCCAGGTGAAGGGTTGCCGGATATTACAACTCAGCTAAACAAACTCCTTAAAAACACAATATAATAAAAAGACATGGCAGAAACTGTGCCAGGGAAAAAATAACAACAATATATCTAGTATTACTGATATGCTAAAAAAATTAAAAGGCAGGAAAAGTAATTTATTATGAATAAAAATGACCCCAAGAATCGTAATTTTAATCGAATCGTGCGATTCCAAAAGATGCCCACCCCTAGTTCCAATAGTTTTTGCTATAGTGTCAAAATTTGTTGAAATTAGAACTGTGAAATTTGACAGGTATTGGTACAGAATACTAAAAATTATATCGATATATTTTTAAATGTGATATGGAATTAGGCCATAGTTCAAATTTGCACTGTGATCCTTGCTCCAAGCAAGCTGCTGATCCGGAGCTCTCTGCACTGCTCCCCGCACCGTGCGTGAAACTGCGCGCTGCTGAAGCCACAGCCGCAAGCCATCGACAACCCGAAACAGTGTTTTCGCTACATTCTGCCGTGGTGGTCCGCCACACCAAAAATCATCCCACCACGGCTGCAGCTTCTCAGTGAAGTCCGATATTGTGCACACTATTGTGTTATTGTTAAGCCCCACTGAAGGCATAACAAATATTGTAAAGCACCATAAAGTTTTCGTGCACTATATTCCAAGACTTCTAAAGTCATTCGACAGCATAATGTGAGGTAAAAATGAATATTTAAGTCGTTAAGTTAAAGTTAATGGAAACTCATCTCTCCTCAGTCATTCTCCATTCAGCATTCAAACAGCGTGTCGTGTTCGGTTACGACAGTAAAACGATGACACTCTCTTCAAGATCAATGTTCCCATTATTATACTTTATTTGTAGATAAACGTCTATGGTTTGCATAAAATGACTTTATCTTGCTGGAGTTTACTGCGCTTTCTAAATCATACTCCTTTCTCCCGGGTGTCTGTTAGATTACAGCACTGGAGTAGAGGGCACTATGAATTGTTCTTCATGCGCACTGTAACTGAAATTTAAAACTGTTAAAAGGAAAGGCTCAAACTGTTGCATAGATATAATACACTAAGCATCAAATATCTCTTCGCTTTGCGCTTTGAACTTTTCAATGCGATGCGCTGCACGCTGTGACTTTGCGTTGCTTCAAGTAAATCATTCTGCGCACGGGATGTGCATAATCGCTTTGCCGCTCTAAATTGGAGCCTTTCATATTTTAATACTCAGGGGAGGTTTAAACACCTGGGGCAAGGGGGCGTGGCCAATGGGAATATCACTTATGGGTGACGCCCCCTGCCACTACTAGAAAAAAATCCAAGGAAACACTGCGAAAAAGCTCCAGCCCGAAACAAAGCTCACTGCAAACTTAAATTTCCCCTCAGCCACCTTATGGAGCTTTGATTTTAAAAAAGGTGCTCCTGTTATACTGTATTTATGTTTACATTTTATTGTTATTTGAACAGCTGAGCATTCAGTTATGACCAAGGTGAAGAAACCGGTTTATTATTCATTCATTTGATTTGCAACTGTTTTGCAACTGAAATAGCCGGTTTCAATAAAACTACTTGTGACGTCAAATTTGGCTTTGACTGAACATTTGCTCTCACTTTACGGAAAAATTATTGGGATATATATAGTATATCAATATTCAGCCTATATATATATCGGGATATGACTTTTGGTCCATATCGTCCAGCCCTAGTTGTGCCACTAGACGATAGTATCGTGTATTGACTAGTGCTGCACGATTAATCATATTGTAATCGTAATCGCGATGTCAAGCCTATACGATTATATGACACAAAATGCTGCGATTTTATATGAAATAAACAAATTAGGACTGTTAACGCAGCATCTGTTATTTTTTGTCATCCTTTGGCTAGTGTTACATGATCCCGCTCTTATTCGTGCGAATGCTTTAAACCAGAGCCGTAATCCAATGCGCAACAAGTCAAAAGAGAGCGCGCTGCCTGTGAATGTCCCGACTCACAGAAAGACGCGCGCCAGTATCATGCGCATGCACAGACCGCGCGCCAGAATACAGTTCTCTTTCGCGCTTCAACGAACAATAACACAATTATGCCAAACTGTAGTTTGTCAAGTATCTTCATAACATAAGAGCAGTCTTATAAGTTATGATGGACATAAAGAATTGTGAGACAATGAGGCGCGTGTAAGATCCGCGTCTTTGTCAGCAGCAGCTGCTCTTAAAGGGCCAGCTACCAAAAAAGCTTACTGTCAGTAAAGTTAATCAAATAACAAAGGGAACAGAGAAAATTACCCACTGCTCTTGACTAAAGAACTTGTGTAGCTTCAATAATGATTAGTGTATATATAATTTATAATTGATGCAGCGCAGACTGTTTGATAACTGATTTAATGAAGCCTAATAAATGTTTAGCTTTAGGGGGGGGGTGTCATTTTCATCCAGACATCAATGGCTTATTTATCAATGGCTTAGATGTTATCAATTATTTAGTTGTTATTGCTAGTTTGAGTTGAGAAATACACATTTCAGAATTATCACTAATCTGCGATATAATAAACAAATGGTTTCATGAGTCAAATGCACACACAATCGCATATCGCAATCGCAATATTGACCTCAATAATCGCAATATGACATTTTCCCCAAATCGTGCAACCCTAGTATTGACTATAGTCAGAGATATCGCTGATGGCTGATGCCTTTGATGATATCAATATGATAATTGGCTCGTTTTCCTATTAAATGTACTAAGTTATGATTATGATTATTACTATTATTATTATAAGTTTAGTGTTATTAAATTAATATTAGGATCTACATTCCTAAATTCATAACATCACCACATAACCAAACTTGCAACATCACGACACGCTTTTTTGAGGACTCCTCGAAGAAAATGTTTTTAAACCAGACTACAAAACTACATCCAACCCTCTACAACTTCACCCTGGGCGACTAAATAATGTCAATCATTAGCCATTTGCTAATAAATTCTTAGATTTTACTCGCTAGTGTGTGTGTTAGATGCCAAGCATAAGTATATTTATTTTCACTCGCTGAACACAGACTGAGCGCTTGAGAATTTCGCTCTCCGTCAAGCGATCTGTACTAGTATTTCAAATTCAGCTCAACGCACGTATTTGACAACGTAAACTCTAGTGTGTGACTCGCCGTCGAGAATGAGAGAGTCTTACATTCTTACACAATTTTGTTGTGTATGTGAATGCTGTTTAACTGTTTTACATGAATATTATGACTAGGGATGGGACGATTACCGGTTTCACTATAAACCACGATAAAATGTACTGAAGGTTAGTATTATCGTTTAAAAATTAATTATCGCGATTTTAATAACTCACTGTAAATCCTGTCGACAGAACTTGAACCCCTTCCTCTTTCATTGAAGTCGCTGGTGTGGAAGCAAGGCTCGAAATTGCGACCATTATTCTATCCAACGTTATATAACCAATCCAGGGATTTTCCTGCATTACATTTTTTTTTTTTTTTGCGGCCGCCAAAGCCTTATTTGATGGGTGAGAGATGTATAATAGAATGACTGCTGCGCTTGACAGGGCGCATCTACGTAAGAGAGAGAGCCCCGGCCGCACACGGGCACTCTCACATCTTCAAACAACACGAGCGCTGTCTTAATCTCTCCCTCGTGCATTAATCAAAATCATTTGACACAATAGAAAAAAGGCAGAAGACCAAAGTTTCACGTGGAGTATTGGGAGATTTTTTTTTCTTTCTCCTGAATTACCGCGGAGTGTGAATTGTGCAAAAAAATAAACTGCCGGGATAATCGCACAACCTTTGCCGTAGGATACACACGTCCACTTATGACACGTCTGATTCGCAAACTAATGACTCATTTGGACAGATTCACTTTAATGAATGGTTAAAACAACTGATATGTCCAACACTGAACTCACGAGACGTCTGAATCGGTGTATAACAAATCGGTAACACTTTACAATAATAACTATATTAGTTAACATGTACTATTAATAAACTGCAATTTGTTAATTTGTTAACCATTGTTGATTTCAACATTTAGGCTACTAATAGCCTACATTATTGAAATAATTGTTTTTTATTTGTTAACATATGCACTGTGAAGTAACATGAACGAACAATGAACAGCTGTATTTTTATTAACTAAGATTAACAAAGATTAATACAGCATATTAATAGCAATAGAGTGCCAAGCAAAAAATGTGGGGACAGGTGTGTGGCAAACAAATCAGGTTCGTTTATTAAGGCTTTTAATCGGCAGGATGCTGCTGGTCGTTCCGCTCTATTGGCAGAACTAATACGTCAAATATAACACCGCATACACCATCGCCAAAGAAGAGCTTGCCTTCACTAAATGTTGCCTTCACTTCACTTTATGTTGCAGCTCATGGGAAAAGAACGATTTAACATGTCAAAGTTGCGATTAACACGACATATGCAAATGACAAATCATGTGCCAATATCATCGGGGTGAGAAGATATAGAGCCAGAAGACCAAATTTAAAATCTTGGCCACAGTATGTGTAAAGCCCCAGTGAAATTAAATCTGTTATATAATTTGTAGTAGCGATGTAAATGATTAATCGACGATAGATTAATTGTCGATAATACATTTAATCGATCAAACTTATCGACCATCGATTAAGCAGGTTCATGCACGTGCGCGTCCTGCTCAACAGCGAAACATAAGCGCGCGCCGGAGTTATGTTTGGGACTATTTTACACCTTCATAATGACTAAAAGTTTGCGTGTGCATTCATGTCATTTTGTGGAGATATAATTTGTAATATGTTTATTTTGGCAAGGCTTAAAAACACCATGCAAATGAGAAAAAGTCGGTCTTAAGTGACAGCACACAGTGCAAACCTAATATTCCTACTGTTGTCATTAATATTAATAAAACAACAAAATACAGCTTTAACAAAGATTAAACTATATATTTAATTTCTACAGTGAACAAATAGTGTTATTTTACATTTAGGCTTAATTATTCATTTCTGTACCTGAATACTACCGTTAGACTTTGTAACTTTATTTAGCCTAGTATTCATCTCTGCTTGTAATTTGTGTATTTGTTCTTATTTTATTACTTGTTTTAAATAATGTTTGAACTTTATCAGTTAGGCTAGTAGTTTTTGATGTAGTATCAAAGAACTTCAAGTGAGCTTTAAGTAATAAATGAAAAGCAAAGTTACAATTTGAAAAGAAAAGTAAAAAAAAAAAAAAAAAAAAGGCGCACCAGTGCAACCAAGGCAAAAAGTTAGTCTGGAGTAGAGCTGCACGATATATTGAAAAATTATCGTTATCGCGATAATAGTATATGCGATATCAGTATCGCAGAGAGGTGCGATAAATTACATTTATTTTCATCCCAAGTCTCCCGCATATTGATAGCGGTTCCCTGATTCCCGCAAATTAGTTCAAATCTCCCGGAATCTAGCGCGAGCGAGCAAGAGTGCGCATGCGAGACAGAAGAGACTGCTCCAACCGTGTAGTGCTTGTAAGTCAGAAAACATCCTGATTGGACTGTACGTCTGAAATGTGGCAATATTTTGGCTTCAATAGAGAAGAAGTGTCACAAATGCAGGAACTGTGTAAGGGGCCGCTCACATATCGCATCTATAAACGCCTATAAACATTTCTTCTTTCCACAAGCACTTGCGTCTGTCGTTGCTATGCAACCATGAACTGCGCTGAGGGCTTTCCATGATGCCGAATAAGTATCAGCAAAGGATTCATTGATTTCTATCCCTTGTATTAGCTTTCCTTCTAGACATTTTGAGCGTGCTTGCCGCGCGCCTGCATTTGAAATAACGAATTTGTACGAGCAAAAAACATGATGTGAGAACATAAGTGACGGTGTCACTAAGTCGTGCGGAAAAATTGTGGCCACGTCGAGAGGAAAATAATCTCCAGTCATCTGAAACGTAGCCTCAGGAATCTAGGCTATATAAAGACATCGAAAAGTGTAAGCCCACATCTACCAAAACTGCTAACGAAATGCCAGGTAACAATAACAGAGTCTCACAGACAACCATTAATCAAGGGTTTGCAA
Organism: Meda fulgida; assembly: GCA_030578275.1. Classification (NCBI taxonomy): domain Eukaryota; kingdom Metazoa; phylum Chordata; class Actinopteri; order Cypriniformes; family Leuciscidae; genus Meda; species Meda fulgida. The sequence goes on from JAROOJ010000037.1 coordinate 71,271, forward strand.
GTGTAAGTTAACTCCTTCTGGAAAAAACTGAGATATTCTTCTGAAGATTAGAATATATTTTAGCCTACCTGTTTATTTTTTTTGATCATTACATATATAAACAAAAAAAATGTAAAAGCTTAGTAAAAATAGTATTTCTCTAGGGAAATTTTATATCGCAAGAAATATCGTTATCGCAATACTCAACAACAATAATCGCATATCGCATATCTCCCCAGTATTATGCAGCCCTAGTCTGGAGCCCTTATATATAGCTATATATACAGTGAGGAAAATAAGTATTTGAACACCATGCTATTTTGCAAGTTCTCCCACTTAGAAATCACGGAGGGGTCTGAAATTGTCATCGTAGGTGCATGTCCACTGTTAGAGACATAATCTAAAAAAAAAAAAAAATCCAGAAATCACAATGTATGATTTTTTAACTATTTATTTGTATGATACAGCTGCAAATAAGTATTTGAACACCTGAGAAAATCAATGTTAATATTTGGTACAGTAGCCTTTGTTTGCAGTTACAGAGGTCAAACGTTTCCTGTAGTTTTTCACCAGGTTTGCACACACTGCAAGAGGGATTTTGGCCCACTGCTCCACACAGATCTTCTCTAGATCAGTCAGGTTTCTGGGCTGTCGCCGAGAAACACGGAGTTTGAGCTCCCTCCAAAGATTCTCTTTTGGGTTTAGGTCTAGGCCACGGCAGAACCTTGATATGCTTCTTACAGAGCCACTCCTTGGTTATCCTGGCTGTGTGCTTCGGGTCATTGTCATGTTGGAAGACCCAGCCTCGACCCATCTTCAATGCTCTAACTGAGGGAAATAGGTTATTCCCCAAAATCTCGCAATACATGGCCCCGGTCATCCTCTCCTTAATACAGTGCAGTCGCCCTGTCCCATGTGGCTTCTTCCATTTTCTAGTGATTGCTCCAACAATGGACCTTTTTTCACCAAGCTGCTTGGCAATTTCCCCGTAGCCCTTTCCAGCCTTGTGGAGGTGTACAATTTTGTCTCTAGTGTCTTTGGACAGCTCTTTGGTCTTGGCCATGTTAGTAGTTGGATTCTTACTGATTGTATGGGGTAGACAGGTGTCTTTATGCAGCTAAAGACCTCAAACAGGTCCATCTAATTTATGATAATAAATGCAGTGGAGGTGGACATTTTAAAGGCAGACTAACAGGTCTTTGAGGGTCAGAATTCTAGCTGATAGACAGGTGCTCAAATACTTATTTGCAGCTGTATCATACAAATAAATAGTTAAAAAATCATATATTGTGATTTCTGGATTTTTTTTTAGATTATGTCTCTCACAGTGGACATGCACCTACGATGACAATTTCAGACCCCCCAATGATTTCTAAGTGGGAAAACTTGCAAAATAGCAGGGTGTTCAAATACTTATTTTCCTCACTGTATGTATGTATATTATATATATATATATTATATATATATATATATATATATATATATATACACACACACACACACACACACACACACACACATAATATAAAATTAAAAGATGCTTATTTCAACTTTATTGTGCAGCTTTTTAACGGGGCAACCAGATATGATAGATACGACAGAACAAGATAGGTTTTTAATAATCTTTCAGTGCACAAAACCATGATATGACACGCATGAAGCATTATAATATGCTTCAAAACAGAGCAGCACAAAGCGTGTATGCGCATCGTGGCTGCAGAATGATGTGCTTAAAGCAACATGGAGTCACAGACAGTGTGAAGCGCTGCACAAGTGCGCATTTAAAAGTTCACGACACAAAGCGACGAAATGTCGAACGCATAAATCCTAGTGTCTATCTGTCCAACAGTTTATTGATTATTTGTTTCTACACAGTTTTAAATTCCAGTTATTGTGTGTTTGATGCCAATTTATAATCCTTGTGCTGTGTGAACAGACACGGTAGCGTGTCGTTTAGAAACAGCAATAAACTCCAACTAAATAAAGCGCTGTGGATTTGCATAAACTTACTTTATCTACAGATCAAGCATTATAACATGAATATATTATATTGGAGAGAGTTTCACCGTGCATCCTGTCGTAACCGGACAAAGCGAGAGCTAAATGCTGAACAGAAAATTATTGACAGCCGCAGAGGAGGGATGACGAGTTTCCGTGAACTTTAAAATTTAACAATGTAAATATACTTCTGTCGCTTACATTAAGCAATGGAATGGCTTCAGATGATTTAAGTCTGCAGGAAAACGTAATTAGTGTCTATTTCTTTTGGTCCATGACTCCCCCTTGTGCCATAGGCCAATAAAAGAGAGCAAGAATAACGGTTGTCTAAAACAATCACGGTTAGATCAACTAATGGCGAACAGATGGTTATTTAATTATCGCGACAGGCCTAATATATATATTTTTTTTAAACGGCTGATCCGAAAAATGATCCGATCGGTGGCTCAAAGGCCGTAAATGATCTGAACCGTGAATTTTGTGATCCGTTCCACTACTAACACGTACATAAATAGTCTTAGGTGCAGATTAAAATCCACTGAACAATACAAACAAACACAGCCATGCACACATCTCACCCTCGCACAGGATGAATGAGAGTTGCATCAAGTGTGTTTGTGTGTGTGTGTGTGTGTGTGTGTGTGTGTGTGTGGTTGCTAAACATCTCCACCCGCTTCCTCTCACCAAAACAAAACACACACAGTTAACAGGGGAACACCAGTGGTCTCTCTCCTAGCACTCCATACCCCAAACACACTCCCGCTGGCTGTCGGCAGAGATACCCTTTTGTCTGCCAAAGCTGCTTCAAACAACCATTTTTCAGCAGCGGCCGAGCAGAAAATGAGATTCTACCATCAATAACCTGCAAGCATCTTCTTAGTCTGGAATTTCCCCCTGAGCCAAGCGCTCACATCCTCCACAGTGAGAGAGACGTCACCGATGAAGACTTTACAGTAAAGCTATGAATGGATATTAGAGAGAGGCTGGGGAGAGGGGCCTTTGGAATTGGGAAAGTCTCAATTCTCTAAGTGATTTTGTCTCGAAGGCTGTCGTCTTTTGTGCAGAAATGAAACCAAGGGTCAGGGTTGCTAAAGGTAACTCCAGAGCTCACAATCTCTCCACTCCCCCTCTTCTTTTATTAAACCTCCTCTGCTTGATGATTGATGAGTGCTTGTGTGTTTCTAAACACGGTGACCCCGATTTCTTATTCTCTCTTTGCAGTTAATCGCATCCTAGGCTATCAGAAATGTGTGCTCAAATGTGTGTTTGTTGCAGTCAGCTAAATTAATGTGATCACATTTTCTGCAAAGATTTACACTTTTAGGCATAAACCAAAAACAGCTTTTGTTAATGCTTCACATTAAGGTTTCATTTGTTAACGTTAGTGAACATGAACAATTAATACAGCTTCTATAGAATTTACTTATCCTAAAAGCTAATTTCAACATTACTAATAAAACCTTTGCTCTTAAAAATGTTTCAAAAGTTGTACATTACAAAGTTAATGCACTCTGAACTAACATGGTGAAGAGATTTGAGAAGATATGAAGATAGAGGAAGATCTGTAACTTACACAGTGAGAGATGCTCAGTGATAGTTGCTTTTGTGCTGTTTATACACTTGCACCCAAACAACCCTCTGGCATTCTGTTAGCATGACATCATCAGTGCTTAACCCTCTGAGCCTGAAGAACGTGCCGGCGCATTCTGCTGGATTTTTTCCTCATGAGACCATAAACAACTTAAAATACTCCGTCATTTTTGGCCATACATATAAGTCTTTATACATCTTTATAAACTTTAATGGGTTGGTGCTTCTACCACAGTATAAAGATAGCGCGCATGCACATAGTTGCTAGATTACAAAGATTACTCCTTTTAACAAAAAAACAATAATGAAATCTCAAAGTAGAGGCTTGTACAGCAGTCTGTAATGTTTTGTCTATTAGTAATATTTGTAATTTGTAATGTTTTCCCAGATAAAAATAGAGAGATTTTGGTAAAGATTACATTTAACTACATTTTAGCCTTGTCTTATTCGTCAAAGATATTGCATGTTGATATAGTCACAGTTACCCTATAAATGACCTTATTGTCGTCTCAGTCATGGGAAAAAAGCTTGTCAACGAACATCGTCCCTCATAGGTTTCGTAAACGAAATTAACACTAGGCTATATCTAGAAGCTACAGGAGTCTATGTGAAATGCGCAGCTTTTTGTGCAACCCAAAAAGACTATTTAGTTTGAAATACACCTTATTTTGAATATACAAACACTTATTTTTGAAAAGTCTGCTCCACACAAACAGGTAAATGAAACAGATCTTGCTAAATGCATCAAACTGACCAGATGGATAGAAATCACAATCAAATCGACTGACAAGCATGACCTAAAAATTTGAGTCAGATTTTGTCTAACGAAGTCCTGTAGATGGAGTACCTTTTGAGCAGCTAATGACTAATAATTTAACGACAACAACATGTATAGCCTACATACCTTAGATTCTCTGTTGATCACTCCCAAAAGCATTAATTTTGAGTGAATGGCTCTGTGCAGAATGCAGTCACGTGTTATATTGAGGGGAAAATAACATCTATTATCAGTTCATATTGGCAGATATCTGAAAGCTGTTGTCGGGGCTGATTAACATAGATAAATCAGTCAACCTCTGCTCACTGTAGACTGCTGCTCATATTAGATCAACAGACACTGATAGAAAGCACAGCTTCTCTTCCAGTAGAGTGTTGGGCACTCTTCCACATGTGTCAATACTTTATTATGCTGCCAGAAACTCACTCACTCACAAACTCATACTGGAACCATCCACCATACAAAATCCACAAGCTACAGCCCTTGTACAATACATCAAGAAAAGAACAGAGATCTGGAGTATTCAAGCTAAATGACATGAGGACTAAAGAATTTATTACAGCTTAAGAACAAGCACTTGGAGATTTAAAGGGATGATGGTAAAGACATATTTAAATCCCAAATGCAGAGCTGCGGCCAGCTCATATCTCTAAATGGGCCACTCTGGACAGACATCCTACAGCCTTGCAAAGAAAACAATTGGACATAGGATGTGTCAGAGGGATTTTTCCAACAGGCAATTTCCCCTGTCTTGCCCATCGCCATCCTTCTCCATCTCAAATTCATGACTTTATCTGTATCTCTTGATTATTGAAGCGCTTTGGTGGCCATTGGGTCTGTGAAAGCACTATATAAATGCAGTCCATTTACCATTTGAATAGCATAAGCTACTTGCGGAAAACAAGCTTTTCGTTCATGGATACAATGTAACATCACTGGGCTAATTCAACCCACTCAATATTTCCTATCTGGTATTATGCAAAGAAATCCTAAAGCTGGCATTTATAGGGCCCTATAAAATCCGTTTTATTTTTTCCCCAAATTCCTTTTTTTCCGTTTTATTTTTTGCAAATTAAGTTTTTTCCGTTTTAATTTTTGGGAATTCAGTTTTTTTACCCTTTAGGCTACTGTTATTTAAGTCGTAAAAAGAGTGTGCTTTTAATGTTAATGATTCAAATGTACACAAATAAAATAGGAATGCCCTGAAATTTATTGTGGTAACAGACATTTACTCTTACACAAATACTGCATGATGCAACATAACACTGCACTCCAAGTAGCCTACTTTAAGTAACAACAAAATATGGTTATGAGCTTTAAACTGTCCAGTAAAATAAATTATTTTAGTTTATATAAGTGTAAATAAAAGTCACACTCTGTCTCTTATCGCGCACTGTCGACCGCGCTCTCGGACACACTCGGTCTCTCTTGCGCTGGGTCAGAAATTAACTTTTTGGCTCACCTGCCATGGGGACTGGTAGATGAAAAAAAATCCACCAGCCAAGCATATTTTTTACCGGCCAAAATAATAAACAGCCTTTTTGTGTCACATATACATTAATTTATTTCTGATCTATTATTTTCCATTTTAACTTTTATTTACACACATATTACACAATTTACACACATTACACAATTTACACACATTAAAATAATATTTTTGTGGTGGTGCCTATGAAAATAGTTATGTACAAATGAAATGTATTAATTGTATATTTAATAAAATATATGCAATAATAATATATTATAATTATATATTTTTTAATTAGTTTTACTATTTTTTTTACATTTATTAATAATCATGCATAGGCCTACTATAATGTATGCATGAATTGTGCATTTCCAGTTCTCAAAACAGTTAAAGGGGTGGTTGATTGCGGTTTCACTTTTTTCATTTTAAATAGTGTGTAATGTTGCTGTTGGTGCATGAATAGTATCTGCAAAGTTGCAGCGCTGAAAGTTCAATGTAAGCAGAGATATCGTCTTTTAAATATCAGGAAGTTTGATGCCTACAAGAACGACTCGATTGGGACTACAATGGGTTTTAGACGTCACTAACCCATACATTTACATCAACCCTCCCTCCGGAATATGCAAAAAAGGGCATGGCCATATTTCTGCGGCTCGTCGAGTGTGTTATGTTCACCCAGCTGTCAGGTCTTCTGTGTTCGGGCTTCCCACGGATGTGGTAGTTCGTCAACAATGGATACAATTTATGTTTCATTATGTTCCTGAAAATTACAATCGTAATTTAGCTCTGCTGCGCATTTTACGGAAGACAGCTTCCAGAATATCCACGAATTCAATGCCGGATTCAAGAAGAAACTGTTACTAAAACATGAAGCAGTTCCAACTTTAAAACCAGAAGCAGCAGTTGTTGGACCACAACCTGTAAGTAGGCTAAGACTTATGCTATTTCGTGTCTACAACAAACGCGTACAAACATTTTGGACCTGAATTTGTATATGTACTAATGCTGTAAATGTATTTTTCATGTATATATACTTTATGACGTTATTTTTCGATTTGATCAAGAACGTAAACCAATGCCAACGCTGTTTGTGTATATAGCCAGTTAGTTCGATGTTATTTTGTGTGAGACAAACGTGTATAAAGTAAAAAAAAAAAAAATAGGCAAATTACCATTCAGAAACGTTTTGTAAGAGCCGTGTGTCGGGAGGTTCTGCTTGACTCTCTTCATCGCCGCTTTCTGGGTCTGATTCTGGCTCTAACTGATACTGCAGTATCGACACCATTATTTACATTTGACAGGAACACACATGCAACATTCGCCCGAAAAGGTAATGGGCGTGAATTTTCCGGACAACTTGCACTAAACAGTAGCCAATCACAACACACCGGCCAAAGCTAACCAATCTGAGCCCATTGCCTGTTTCTGAGGGAGTGGTTTCATAGAATCAGGAAGTCAACCGGTCGTTCAAATGAAAGAGGAGAAAGCGGTTTACAATAAAGGTGAAATTTATGAAAAATAAGACTTTTTAAAAAAGAAAAACCACGAATACATGTTATATTGCACCCCATAATCACAATCATGCAAAGAAAAAAAAAAAGCAGTAAACCACCCCTTTAATAACAAAACACACAAAAAAAAAAGTTTATACAAAATACACCATGCTCTTCTTCAAATTGACATTAAGACCTCTGTTTAAACCAGCCCTATAGGCTATATATTAATGTCTCTCTATTTCAGTGTTGTTCATGTGTTTCAATTTAGTTCTTCAATTCTTTTTTTTTAAATCGGCATACAAAATACGCCATGCTCTCCTTCAAATTGATACAAGGAGAAACACGCAGTCACATGCTCAAACAACCAACAACGTCACTCTAGATGTGTAAAAACAAGTGGAAGCGCGTGCGCGCCACTGTCTCCTTTCCACAAGTTCTTGCTCTCCCGCGGCGTCTGTCGTTGCTATACAACCATGAACTGCGCTCGTCATGATGACAAGGAAGTATCAGCAAAAGATGAATTGATTTCTAGCCCTTAAATTAGCTTTACTACAAGATATATTTATGGAGATGAACAATAATAAGGCGCCCTGTACAGCTATGATCAGTTGTTCGGCCGAGCTTTCAATGTTGTTACGCTGTAAACTGATCAGTTGGTTCGTTACTGCCGCGCTCTATGCCGGTCCAGCGCTGATTGAGGAATTAAATTTGAAAATAAAAGACAGTTTGACATCTTTTTTTCTCGCTTCTGTGAATTTGTTTTTTAATCGTTTGCTCTGAGATGAAGCAAATATATTTGTGCGGGAATTTCTCGCACTATAAAAGCTAAACTTGCGGGAATGTTTTAAATTATGCGCAATCCCCGCATTCCCGCCATGAAATTCAAGCCCTGATATATATTATATATTTAATATTTACTTGTTCTCTTGTGGCTCACGCACAGTCTTCACCCGGACACGCTCTTCAATCTATCGCCGTTGCGAGACTCTTATCATTTTATTAGATTACTATTTTGTAGGGGTGTGACGAGATCTTGTGCGAGACTAAAATATGACGAGATTTCCCGTCGAGTGAAAAGCTGCCTCGCGATATCGCCATGACTGAGCGTGAGGGTGAGATTACCATAGAATATTCCACCGCTACATTCACATTTGCCTAAATCGTTTTGCTGTTTTTATTAAAAAAAAATTATAAAATAATGTAAAAGTCTGCTCTGCTCATCCAGCACGAGTTGCCGTTGCAATCAGTGCAGCATGAATCACAGTTCACTGATCGCGTGAGGATGGCGGAGGATTCGTTGTGCAACATAGACTAAACGTCTGATAAATGTCTTATCTTGTAGAATGCACGCTAAGCACCGCTGCTCCCTACAGAGTACGCGCGATCAAGAAAGTGAGAGTAAAACACAAGCTCCCAGATGTGCATTGCGCACAAATTAGGCCGCATAACGTTACATGCAATAGTCCGTCTCCCAATACCCATCTCTGGACTGATTACTTGCGGCTATGGTCTCGGTTTGCACTTCGAACACTTTGAGTGTACTGTAATGTCTTAAGGACAACAGACAAGAGAGGCTCCATTTCGGAACTTATAATCGGAACGCAAGAACACACAAGCCTCCTTTCTCTCTACCCGGCCTTTTCCGAACTCACCTCATTAACCCTATAAAATAAAACCGCAATTTCAAAACAATTATAAAGAGTCTGTGTGCTAACTTTGATTATGGTTGCACTTGCACTTATTGTTTGTGCTTAATAAGACTTCAAGGAGTTCAGTTAGGAGGACACACACAATCATAAGTTCTGAAAGCTCTTAAATGTACAGTAAGGTCTGAAGAGGCTAATATGAAGTCATACAGGAGAAAAGCCAGTCAATGAAACCTTTTACAGTGCTTGTATATTGTTTTCTTTCAATGCATTTGATAATTCATACTCATAAAGTAGACCTGAAATGACATGCATTAGAAGATTATTAGTACAACATTGCAAAATGCACCTGCATACTATTTTTCCAGTCATGAATTTTGTCATTGAGAATTTCTGAAAAATTGTGCAGCAAAAATCTCATCTTGTCTCGTGAACCCAATCTCGTGTTTAGTCTCGTCTCGTGAGATAAGCGTCTCGTCACACCCCTACTATTTTGGTATGAACATTCACCCGCCAGTGTGGCGGATAGCCTTTTGAGATTTACTCGCCAAATGGAAAATCTACCCGCATTTGGCGCTTGACGGGTGTTAATTTCGGACCCTGCTCTCGCGCAGGATTTGAATTTCATTCAAAATATGTAAAATTCCACATTAACACTAGATTCCGCGTTAATTGGCCAATTCCGCGATTCCGTCCGCGATTCCGTGATCGCAGAAATTATAGGGCCCTACATTTATATTTGAGAGTGACTTGTGTGGAGAAAGAAGATCCTTGAGGTCAGCAGTAAGTGGCTGATAGCAGGAAGGTGCAGCCTTTTTCTATTCATCTCCACACACATCTGTCAATTTTGCCAGCTCTTTCACACATACAGCTGCTATATGCTCTGCTACGCAAAATCTGTCCACCCCTTCACATCCTGTTTCATGAGCAGTTGCTTGTTTCATAATGGGCCAGTGAGTACAAAACCCAGAGGCAGAGAGAGTCACCACCAATACACTACACCCATATAACTGCTGCTGAGGATAATGTAAGGTAATAAAGAAAACACATCAGACAGATGACAGTCAGCCCACACACAGCCTTAACTCTACTCTGATATTCAGGTCAAAGTGCAAAGGGGTGTAGCGAGCATTCTGAGAATCCAGAGAACAGCTGAGCTTAACTCAAAACATACACATTAGATACAGAGACAGGAAAAATATCCACTCAAAGAGAATGAGTGATAAAACACTATTTTAAACATAACAGTGTTTAAATTCCCTCAGTTAAAGAATTAAAATCACATGCAAGCTATAATAACGTAGTTGCTCAAAAGGTACAGTCCGAAACCTGAGGTAGCCTACATCACCAAACTAATACAATTAGAAACAAAAAGATACTTGTAATTGGTGTACTATTGTTATCAAATACAAAACCTTGCATGCAAACTTTGTTCATCTTCAAATGAAAACTTAATATCACAGCCATCAGGGCATTAGCTTTTACCAAATACTCTTACCAAAAGAGTAAATAATTAGTGATGGGCCAATATCTATATACACACAGCCATTCAAAAGTTTGGGATCGGTAAGATTTTTTTATGTTTTCAAAAAAAAAAGTCTCCTATGCTCACCAAGGCAGCCTTTATTTAAAAATAAAGAGTCAGTCTTTCCTCTAGAATTTTTTCCAACTGTGGTGGCAGGCCCATTTCCCCAGGGGGAGGGGGCATGGCCCATGAGGCCATATTCCCATTGGCCACGCCCCCTTGCCCCAGGTGTTTAAACCTCCCCTAAGTATTATAACATGGTAGGCTCCAGTAAGAGCGGCAAAGCAATTATGCGCATCTCGTGCGTAGAATGATGCACTTGAAGCAACGCGAACTTTGCGAAGTTACACCGCGCAGCGCTTCGCATTGAAAAGTTCAAAGCACAAAGCGAACAGAAGAGATTATATCTATCTATGCTTAGTGTATTCTATCTATGTAACAGTTTATTGTGCCTTTTTTTTTTACAGTTTTAAATTTCAGTTACAGTGCGCATGAAGAACAATTCATAGTGCCCTCTACTCCAGTGCTGTAATCTAACAGACACCCGGGAGAAAGGAATATGATTTAGAAAGCGCAGTAAACTCCAGCAAGATAAAGTCATTTTATGCAAACCATAGACGTTTATCTACAAATAAAGTATAATAATGGGAACATTGATCTTGATGAGTGTCGTCGTGTTACTGTCGTAACCGAGAATGACTGAGGAGAAATGAGTTTCCATTAACTTGTCTTTAACGACTTAAATATTCATTTTTACCTCACATTATGCTATTGAAAGACTTTAGAAGTCTTAGAATATAGTACGAAAACTTTATTGTGCTTTTCAATGTTTTTTTATGCCTTTAGAGGGGCTTAACAAATAGCACAATATCGGACCTCACTGAGAAGCTGCAGCCGTGGCGGGATGATTTTAGGTGTGGCGGCCCGCCACGGCGGAATGAATGTAGCAGAAACACTGAAGAGTTATATTGTTAAATATTATGACAATTTAAAATAACTTTTCTTTTTTGAATATATTTTAAAATATACTTTATTCCTGTGATGCAAAGCAGAATTTTCAGCATCATTACTCCAGTCACATGATCCTTCTAAAATCATTCTAATATGCTTATTTGATGCTCAAAAAACATTCATTATTATTATGAATGTTGAACAAAGTTGTGGACAATATTTTTTCTGAATTCTTTGATGAATAAAAAGTTCTATTTCATCTATTTGAAATACAATCTTTAGTAACATTAAAAAATGTCTTTACTATAACTTTACAAAGCCAGTGTGTAAATTATTATATTTCAACAACAAATTGGAGTAAAAACATAAAATTTAATTTAGAAGTTAATGCAAAAACATATGTGCAGTTTATATGTTTGCATACAATTTGATATATCTAAAAACAAATAGCAACTGAATTTAGGATAATAGTTCCCTTTAATTTTATGTGCAAGTAAGGGCTCCCTATATAGTTTACTGCATTAGCAGAGATAATTATTTATCCTTAAGAAACTCTTAAATATAACTGAATTTAAAGAGAGACATAATTTGTTCAGTAAAACCACTAGCTATTTAATTTAAAAAAAGGCAATTTTATGTTTAGTTTTCTCCCCGCTGCTGTACCGAACCGTACCGAACAGTGACATCAAAACCGGGGAATGTACCGAACTGTCAGTTTTGTGTACCATTACACCTTTAATATATTCCCAAATGTGATAATTTTGAAATTATTGGCATAATCTGTGTCCACTTGGCTGAATAACTAAACTGAAGAAGCATCTCTTGTTTCAAGTCAGCATGAAATGGAAGTTGTTATAGTCTTTTCCCTTATTGTGAGCTAGGCTATATCTGAGTGAAACTGAGTGCTTCTCGAACAAGAAAAAATATTTATGGCGGGGCTTGATTTTATCCACTGGGAATTGATTGGATTGATGCTTGACAGGTTGTCCCACCCTCCCTAACGCCAGTAAACACGTCATCAGAGAAGAGATGTCACTTCAAGAGGAAGTTTTTTTTGAATAAAGATTATGAGTGTGTATGACTTTTTTTTAAATGATATGCAAAGATAAATAATTTATAATACTGCAAGATTCAAAAACAAGTGCCTTTTCATAGTGATTTTCAGTTTCAACATCAAACGACAGCCTTTACAAAAGCATAATGCACTCTTTGTTTTTAGATATTTCATTGAATTGAGAAAAAATAAAAATGTTTAATATCAACAAAGTTTGTATAGATATCAATGAAATATCAGCCACTAAAAACATTTCTGTTACAAACATTTTTGGCATTGTACTTCATGATTCAAGGGCTTTATTGTAGTCTGTTTTGAACTGAATGAACTCAAATCTCTTGTTGGATTGCTAACGTTAAGTAAGTAATAAGAGCCTTTAGTACTGGACTGAACTGAACATAATGTGACTTCTTTCACAAAACATTACAAAATCGATATTTTCAGCAGAACCTTCAACAGCTCATTCAATTTTATAAACAATTTGGTTGCTCTACAAAAGCAAGAGCCTGCATTCATACTGTGCCTGCAGTCAACTCAATGTCAGGAACGCACAGGGCTCATGTGGCTCAGCAGAACACACAAATACATTCTATCACTCAATACAGTCTATCTCCAGCACTCGACACCACAATCATCTGAATACATGCTGTACTTGACACCTAGAGTCACATGAACGCAAACAGACACGCACACCTACATTTTTAGTCCCTCTAGCTGGCTTCTCTCCAGATTACTAAAAATGTCAGAGAAGTAGCAGCTGCTATTGATGTGGTTGTGTAGACAAACACTGACTTTCTCCACACACCGCCACCACTGCAAGACCACTTGCACTTGACACCACTGCTGACAAGTAGCCTACAGAACTCTTACGAAGAGCACAAACGCTGAGTGTGCACCCAATCACGGCTAGTTTAATACATCAGTACACTACAGCCGCACTACGAACATTCACTTTCTTAGATAATCTGTTTTTAAACAAACTGATTAAAGATTAAACATTTGAGGTGAGAAGTGATCAGAATGTATTCTAACTAAGATTGCTCACTATTCATAAACATAGCACAAACAAATAAAGCTGTAGTAGGTAAAAAGGAAGTTGTAATACTTCTATTTTGTTTAGCAGGAACTACTCACAAAATGCTGCTGTGCTGATGTGAATATGATGGGTTCATGATATAATCAGCTTCTACAGTCAAATCAAACAGGGTAAACCTGTCAGCAGTGGTTGGATAAAATTCTCATATCGACAGAATGGGCATGCATGCATTTGCTTATATTCAAGTATATGCAGGTCATAATCAGCAGTAAAAATCTGAAAGACTTTGCTGTTATTTTAAGCTGTGGTTCTGTGTAGCAAGTCACCATTGTGTAACAAAGAAAGATCAACTGATTGTAGAGATAAAAACGGGAGGCGTCTGAGAGTAGAGGCGAGTAGTGGCTGTTTGCCCAATCTCTGTGAAGGGCTGCGGGGAGTGACAGTTAGGGCCTCCAGACAGAGCATTTACTGAACTTTAATGGGGCACTCAGCACTGGTACTCCATTCTGACCACATACAAAATTGATGTCAGATCAATGACTTCTTCTAAAACACCCAGAAGGCCTCTGTGCTATCCACTCCACAGTCCACCAGACACTTGAGATCAAATGACCTTCTTATAATGAATTCAAATGGTTCAGAACACCACCCACCCACTACCAACAATGCTAACATACACATCCCTTGCAGTAAAAACAAAGGCTCCACGACCTTTGGCATGTAGCCATTAGTCAAATAGTCTTAATGGTATTTGCAGCCTATTTACTCTGCCTTTTTTAGCAATCAAACACTTGGCCATGGGCACATGTTTACAACGCTCACAGCAGACACTGACCACCACTAGTGCAGGACAGATGCCATGGGAGTTAGTCCAAAACTCTGCCTTAGCTAATAGGATCAGTCAGGCCCAATTCTGATCGAATCAAGTCATACATTAAGATTAAGGAACATTCTGCAACAGTGCATTTTGTCTAAGAGCAAACAAACTTGACTTTGCAGCTTTATTACCATGTAGTTTTGCTCCAATAAATAGAGATTGTCCAATTCACCCTCCAACACTCACACTAAAACTATAACAAAAACAAGCCATTTTTTACTTTTATGACTCCAAATAGCAAAACAATGACTTTATCTCACTCAATACATGTCAAAAGGGAATAGAAAAATATTTTGGACCTATACATGACTGATCTGCATAAACGTCTCTCCAGATATGGTGGCGGCATCAGCAGATACGGAGTACTATTGCCTCACTGAGCTAACAAACAAAGCAGTGTCAACATTACACACACAGCACACTATTGGTTATGTCATGCTGATAGCACTCCACCACTGGGGGAACTCCAGCAATTCTGTCTTATCTAACTGTGCCTGATATGACACAACTGATGCTGATAGCAGGCAACAGAACTCAACACAAATGTGGGTGAAAGGAGAATGCTTTTAGCCTGTCTTCTAACTGGGCTATTCACTGAGCAGAAAGACCTGTAAAAATGCTTCATGAAAGTAGTGAAAACAGTATTTAAAAAGATAATTATAGTAAAGTGCTCTTTAAAGCAACAAACCTATGCTAATTAACTACAACATGACACCAGAAATATACTTCGGGCTTTAGCGAGCATAAGAGATTTTTCAACATAAAAAAAAGATTAACGAGCTCAAACATATGAACATTAGTTTAATATATAAACATTAACAGGGGTGATAGTAGAAAAAAATCCTGAGCCTGAACTTTTTTCCCTGGGTCAGATGCGTAAGGGCGAGTTTATCCTCCGCTAATTTCTGACACAAAGTGACGAGTGGATGAGCGATTGTTCTTCTAGTCTTCTTATGTTGTTGTCATATATTTTTGTCATTATTTTTTGAGAATGCAAGACACACACAAACACATGCCTATCTTCATAATTCTTGACTTCTAAAGTTTTTTGAATTCGACCCAAATCCTAAATTTCACTTGCACTGCACTGCAATGTATTTTTTTCATGATTAATATTGCATTGCAAAATAATGTGTGCTGGTCAACTAGTCTAAAATTAAGAAACCCCTAGAAAACAAAAAACATTTGTACATTTAAGATAGTTCTACTTAATTTGTTATACCAATATCCAAATATGATAGCCTACTTGATAAAAAGAAAAGAAAAAAGGCTTTTATTTGTGCCGTGCTGTCTTTGCATTTGAACATTGCACATATTAAACAGGACACGCATTAGCTGAATAAACGTTAGCCAATACAAACATACTTATAGAAAATAGTTGACAATGAATAGACAGGAGTCCTGTCACAGGACCAATAATAGCAAAAAGAAACACTTATTCTAAAAAGAATATCAAGAATATCAAGTATATGTTAGAAGAATCTGTGTTAATAGTAAAACGTCCGTCATTTAACGAATTTTAAAAACACGAGATGGATAAAAAAAAATGCTTTCTGGCATTTTGACAGGAAAAAAAAAACCAAGAACAAAACAGTTCGTCAATTTTCATTTTACAATTATCATCTCTCTCTGTGCGCGGTCTGTGTTTGTGAGAGAGAGAGAGCGCAGCACTGATTCAACGGTTTCTTATCCATAAGTAACGCGCTAGTTTCCATACAAAATAATGTAACATAATTAGGTACTTTAGTTATTATAACTCAATAACGTAACACATGCAGGCTACGTTTCTCAACACTGAGAATGAATAAATAAACGCCTGTTTGCGGACTCAAGCTTATCAGTAAATTAATCCACAAATCACAGCACTTTCATAATCAGTAAGCCATAGCGATTTTAATTTAATTTAGATTTATTGTTCATCAATACTTAAGCATTTTATAATTTGCATGGCTGTATGATGTCTTCATCTTATCTGAGGGACATGAATGGCGG
Source organism: Meda fulgida (assembly GCA_030578275.1). Taxonomy (NCBI): domain Eukaryota; kingdom Metazoa; phylum Chordata; class Actinopteri; order Cypriniformes; family Leuciscidae; genus Meda; species Meda fulgida. Next base: position 87,664 of record JAROOJ010000037.1, read on the forward strand.
AGTATTTTAAGATAACCCATGCGATTGCAATCATTTCGTGTGATAATAGAAACCAGATTAAGTTAACTCAATACAATACTTCAACTTTCCACATCCACCCCAGCCCGTTTACCTTCAGGAGTCAGAAGTACCGTGACTACTGTAGCCTACTGTCCTCGCTCATGAACTCAGTCAGAGGCGGCCAAAGGAGTGGAAGCGGGATCGAGCGGGATGCTTTATTGCTGTCGATTTTCAGTCTCTTTTTAATGATAGGCCTTACGCATCTGTCAATCATATCCGCTTGCTATTTGGGGAATGAACCCAGGGCTATGATTGGTCGAACTCCGCTTCTTTTGCTGTTGTAATTTTTTTTTTTTTTTTCACAGACAAGTCTGTACGCCGGAAATACGGCGTGTCGCCGAAGCGCTATCAGGCCTGCCATTAATAATGTGTAAATATAGTCTACATGGACATGGCTGATGATGATGAACACCTTTAATGAATAACACAAAACAAAGCTCTCTTCCACAATGAAACAATAACATTTCCACAGTGATTGCAGGATCTTCTGGAGCCTTAGAGTCAGCACAGCAATGGGGCAAAACCCACCCATTACAACACAGCCAACTCAGCAAAGTGGTCCACCACAGTCAATACAAAGAGTGACAGCATGATGGCAAGCCAAGAAATCTGCTTACAAAGAAATGATTTTGCATATGGTTAATTTCCTTCAATGCACCATTCTAGCTGCTCATTTATCAAAATGAAGAATGGTCAAGGACAAACACTTTGTACGCTATCAACTCCTTATCTTGTCCCTGAATACTACTTGAGCATGTTCCGCAGTTCATACAAGGAGAAACAAGGCATCTGACATAAATTAACGAAAAGGCCTGCTGTAATAAAGCTTGCAGCTGCAAAACTGCTGTGCACCATGTATTAGAGTTTATGCAAAGCATTTTGAAAACGGACAGAGATAAAGTGGAAAGGCTAGCTCCACATTTCACCAGACAATGCTTAAAAGACAAACTCATTTATTTTCTATCCTTATCACTAATCTGAATGGAGCAGAGTGGAGAGAGAGAAAGAATATCATTACTCAAGACTCAACACAGAGGATGGAACTGGAGTTGATGCGAGTCAAAAACAAATCTGTTGTTTTCTGGCCATGAGTCCTGGCGGCCCTGCAGAGCAAAGAGGTTGTCTGAGGCCACTTATGTTTTGGGTTCAGGCATCTCGCTGGTCCACTTATGACACTGTGCTTTGTTCTCTTCTAATGTACAGTGGGAAAGAATGCTGCTCAAGAGAAGAAAAAAACTGCTGGCCCATGTCCAACTACACTAATACACTTAAGCTGTGTGGCCTCCATTTTTCACATTCCACCGCCTTTCATGTGCAAATCAACAGCTGTTGACAAGCATTTGGTATCCACTATGATTTATTGACCCTTAATAACAACATCCGAGAAATGGAGAGCGAGCGAGCGAGTATAGTTGCAGCCTCGTCGAGAGCTTTGTGAAGGGGGCGGGGAGGTGCACAAAAGATGTTATACCATCGTGTTTATGCAAGACTTCAACACTTTCTGAGCGATATTTACAGTACAATGAAGGAAACCAAAGTCTCTGCTTCACATGAAAACAATGGAACAGTGAGGCAGTGCAGAGGCAGTGTTGAGACTTGTGAAGTGCTACACAAATAATCGCACTTCAGTACGTCACTGCACGAGCTCCAGCTCTAAATATGGCTTCACAAACCACATATTGTTGAAGTAGATGAAGGCTATTCCCATGCACTAATGCTCTTTAAACCTTAATGTTATCTGTATAGTGGGGGATAAACATTTAATAGACGCTAAATTAATAAATAAATATACAAACACACATTTATTAATTGTGTATATTTCATAAGATATGTGTCAATCTAACCCAAAGTAATTTTACTACACCAGTAGAACAGTCAATTAACAAAACATTTTTGTTCGAAGCTCTAGAAACAACATTATGTAGCGCTATTCTTCCTAAACCAGGACCATCTTGGAGCACCTAGACACGTTCAATAATGAGATGTTGACAAGAAATCCTAAATACCACTGATCTAATCTGATTAACACCGAAGACACATTTAAAAACAGACTGAAAATATACGCCTCATCCTCTGCTTGCACCCGGCAGCGTTACTACAGAACTAACGGTAACGTTCGCTAAGCATTCAATACTATACAAGACAACATAAACCGAGCTAAATCAACTGACGTTAGCTCAAACCAAAATACCGCTCAACGGTGACAGTGTGATTTGCCAAAAACATTGTACATAATTATAGAAAGCAAGCTGAAAGCATAACGTAATACGCCGGGTGCAATTTAACGACAGTCTGTCTAACGTTAAAGCATAAACACTGCTAGCTATGCTAAACTAGCCGAATAGTCTTCACGGAACGGTTGATTTCCGCCTTGCGCAACGACGCTAATTCAATCTAACGTTACCCGAGGGTCAGTGAAGGAATAACGGCCGACAGACCCCTTTTCTCCGTCAAACGGATCAGAGAAGCCCTTAAAACCGATAAACTGCTGACAGACTCGTGGGCAAAACGTCTTGTAGTAACTTAACGTACCTCTCCGCGGAAGGTGAAGGTCTGTCGCTACTGGAGGTTTATGTAGTTTCTGAGGAGAAAGAAATGAAGAAATGTCCACGAATAATCCACATGTACGGCTTTCTACGGGCGTGTTTTCGTCCTCGTTGCTTTGAGCCCCAAATCCACTTGAGCAGCGCGCTTCTGTCGTGTGAGAAACTAAGCTGCTCTCGCGCTCCCTCAACGGTTCGGCCTTCTCGCGCTCCTCGTCTGTTTTTCTTTCTCCGCCGTCTGTTTTACTCGCGTTTCCGCCCTCTTATCTCCAAACGGCAGTTATTCGAGAAGAGCAGCTCGTGCCCATTTTGTCTAGTTGTTTTTCGCAGCAGTGGCTGTAAATACACGAAGTGATCGAACGAGAATCTCTGCGGATCAGAAATTACTTGAGTCCGTGTGTGTGACTGACTGACTGCTGTGCTGCTTGCAAAGCGATAGTCCTCTGGAAGTCAAGTGCAGCTTCCCAGCTCTTAAAGGGCCAGTGCGTTTAAAATAGGTCCCACTGATAGATAGATAGATAGATAGATAGATAGATAGATAGATAGATAGATAGATAGATAGATAGATAGATAGATAGATAGATAGATAGATAGATAGATAGATAGATAGATAGATAGATAGATAGATAGATAGATAGATAGATAGATAGATAGATAGATAGATAGATAGATAGATGATAGATAGATAGATAGATAGATTACAATTACAATTGTGTAGCCAAGCCATGCATTAAAAAAAATTAATAGAATGTTGTAAGAAAATGAAATGTCAAAATGGCTCAAATGATAAATCAAATGCTTAAACTCAGTTTCAGATATTATCTAGAGAAGGTTCTGCAGTTGAACTTTTTGCAGATACAGTGGGGGAAATAATTATTTGATAACTGCTGATACAAACACTTACAAAGAAATGAAGAGTCTATAATTTTTATGGTAGTTTTTATTTGAACGGAAGGTTTAATATCAACCAAAAAATCCAGAAAAACACATTATATAAAGGTTTAAAATTTATTAGTATTTGATAGAGTGAAATAAGTATTTGATCCCCTACCAACAGATGGGTTGTGCCCATGTGGAAAACAGATTAGTCCTGTGACTTTGAGAAAGTACTCCTAATGTCCTAATGTCAGTGGACACCTATCCACAGAATCTGTATCTTCCATTCCATACTCTCCACCATGGGCAATACCAAAGAGCTATCAAACGTCAGGGACCCGATTGTAGACCTGCACAAGGCCTGGATCAGCAAGAAGCTTGGAGAGAAGGATACTTGTTGATGTGAATATTCAGAAACGGAAGAAATACAAAATGAAAAATCAATCGGCCTCGGCCGGTACACTGTAAAAAATTTTACTGCTATTTAATTAAAAAAATTATGCAACAATATTACACATATTTGTGAGTAGTTAAGGCTTGATTTCTGTCATGGAATCTACCTGAATAAATCATGTAAAATCCCCTTAATTATTTAGTCTATGATACAATGAATTTAATATTTTTAGTGAAATATACTTTTTTATTTTAAGATGATGCTCAAAAGTGTGTGAAATAGAGTGAATAAAAAACCTAACCTCTGAGTTATTTTGCATTATTAAAATTCTGTATGCCACTTGCACAGTACACGACCAAATTTGTTCTTGCGCTAGCATTATAATAAAGTTCGTGCTGAAAGAGCAATGAACAATATACTCTTCTGCCAACTACTAATACGCCCTACTCTTCTGCACAATGGTAACGATCAAAACTTCAACATAATAGAAACTCTTTCAAATGTCATACATAACTGAACATTAAACATTAACAGATGTTTCCCTTTACTCAAAAACACATAAAATAACACTTAATTTCAATATTTCCTCTCCATTACCAGCCATGTGCAAAGCATGCTGGGAACTAACAATGGTGTCTCTAAATAAAACCGCATAATTGAGCTAATTCTCTTAAAATAAATCAGCTTAATCGGTTCCTCAATTCAAGCCTCAAAATTGTGTTTCCTTAAAAAAATTAGGAAAATGTATCTCTTGGTTTTATTAGTGAAATATTCTCAATATTTTCAATAAAACACTAAACCACAATTTTCTTAATAAAATATTCACAATATTTTTGATTATCACCTTCATTTTTTTAATGAAAATTACAAGACCCATGATTCATTTTTTGTAGCTCCATGCAATATCTCGCCTCATGGGGTAAGGATGATCATGAGAAAGGAGACGGATCAGCCCTGAACTACACAGGAGGAGCTTGTTAATGATCTCAAGGCAGTTGGGACCACAGTCACCAAGCAAACCTTTGGTAACACACTATGCCGCAATGGATTGAAATCCTGCAGCGCCCGCAAGGTCCCCCTGCTCAAGAAGCAACATGTAGAACCCCGTCTGAAGTTTGCCAATAAACATCTAATGATTCAGAGAAGGCTTGGGTGAAAGTGCTGTGGTCAGATGAGACCAAAATCGAGCTCTTTGGCATCAACTCAACTCGCTGTGTTTGGAGGGAGAAAAATGCTGACTATGACCCCAAGAACACCATCCCTACAGTCAAGCATGGAGGTGGAAACATTATGCCCTCGGGCTGTTTCTCTGCTAAGGGTACAGGACACCTTCACTGCATCAAGGGGCCAATGGACGGGGCCATGTACTATCAAATCTTGGACAAGAACCTCCTTCCTTCAGCCAGAACACTGAAGATGGGTCGTGGATGGGTCTTCCAGCATGACAATGAGCCAAAACATACCTCCAAGGCAACAAAGGAGTGGCTCAAGAAGAAGAACGCGAAAGGTCATGGAGTGGCCTAGCCAGTCTCCAGGCCTTAATCCTACTGAAAATCTGTGGAGGGAGCCGAAACTTTGAGTTGCCAAACGACAGCCAAGAAACCTTAAGGATTTATAGAGTATCTGTAAAGACGAGTAGACCAAAATCCCTACTGAGATGTGTGCAAACCTGGTGACCAACTACAAGAAACATCTTAGCTCTGTGCTTGCCAACAAAGGTTTCTCCACAAGTACTAGGGCATATTTTGATTGGGGATCAAACAATTATTTCATTCACTGAAATGCAAATCAATTTACAGTGTTTTTTCTGGATTTTTTTGTTTGATATTCTGTCTCTATCCGTTAAAATAAACCTACCATAAAAATTATAGACCCTTAATTTCTTTGTAAGTGGGCGAACTTACAAAATCAGCAGGGGATCAAATAATTATTCCCCTCACTGTATGTCTATTCTGTGAGATTTAATGGTATAATCCACCCAAAAAATGAAAATAATGGCATCATTTACTTACCCTATGTTTCTTCTGTGGAACATAAAGGAAGATATTCTAAATAATGTTGGTAACCAAACAGTTTCGGTTCCCATTGATTTTCATTGAATGGAAAAAAAACTACAATGGAAGTCAATGGGAACCAAAACTGTTTAGCATTACCAAATACGTGTATTTGTGACTAACTTATTTAGACCACAAACCTTGGTCTGCATAATGATAGATGGCCAAACAAAATATCAGAGGTTCTGTCATCCAACTGAAATATAACTGCACTTCCAGAAAACACATGCACACTTTCGCAAATGGCTCTTGCAGACACTAATGTGTTGTACCCCCTGAGCGGTCTCTCCAGGCCCTCCACATCTGGGCTATTTGAAGCCCGTTGAGAGACAAGCTGTGGATACAGTGTTTTAACATTGAAGAATAGTGTCAGAGAGATCACACTGTTGGCTCAGTAAATGACCTGTGGTTTCTCTAATGATCTGAATCCTTTTCTCTGCAGCTCAGCCACCCACGGCCATCAGGCACCGACAGTTACACATCCGTGACGCTCCAGAATTAATCAACCTTTCACACACAATCTTCCCGAGGAGTCTTATATGTCAACAGGGTATCATTTCCATACCTCTGTGTAAATGATGTTGACCCGCTAGGGGCATATTGTTTGTGTGGGCAGCTCCTTTATTCAAGCCCATGTGTAATCTGTGGTTTTTACTGTAAGCATCCATAGCGTTGCCTGCTCATTACATGTGATTCCGCTTTTCTAAAGTATAACAATATGGCGGTGATATAACAGGATGATTCTCTGACACACAGCCACCTCATATCTTTGCCCTGTGGTGCTAATATCTTGTGTGTGAGTCTACGGATTTGCATGTTGACATTTACAATGGATGTGTGTCAGGGTAACCTTCAGAGAGCTAGCGAAATAAGAAAAAAAAAATCTCTGAATTGGCATTCATAATCATGAGTTTTTTTTCACATTGCCTCAAACGCTTGATGTTCCAGTGCTCTTTCGCCTCGAAAGAGAGGCCAAATGACTGAAATGAACTCAGGAATAATGTTGAAAAAATTATTTTTAGTGTTTTGGTCAGATTTGATCAGACGAAATACTTATGCCAATCTGATCTGATTATTTACATGGAAAAGTGTCATATGTGTAATACAGTAACATTAAGGCCAGGTTGGGTTGACCTACATTCAGTTTCCAAATTACTCCATGATGTCAGAAGGGTTTGTTTTTCTTTTGCTCTGTTTTTCTTTCTGCTCTGCAGTCTTTTCATTCTCTTTATCCATCCAGTTTTCCGCCCATTCATGCGGCTGCACCACCATTCCTCTGTCTTTCTTTCTCTCTCCTGGGTCACCCACACTGAAGAGCAAAGAGGGTTGTTTATTTTATCAAAGTTCCCCAGAGCCTAAAGTGTCACGGTGTTATCTCACCCCAATCTCTACAATGCCAATTACTCAGTACTGCGATAAAGTTAAAGCAGTTAAAGTCGCTTGTGTGTGTGTGGATTAAAAGAGAAGCAAACCCAACGGGGTATATCAAATATTGCAATCATATTCCACCGACCATTATAACTTCGTCTTTTTTTATTGTTTTGCAATAGATTGCAATGTGGTTTCCATATAATAAACTGCCCATGGAAAACAAGCTCGGGGATTTGGATGAGAAGTGAAAGATGAACTGTGTAACAGTAAAACAGAATTTTCAGCACACACAAAAAGCAGGGCAGGAAACAAATGAATGGTGAAATATGGGAATTACAGAATGAAGTCAAACAGAATTGCTATCATTGGCTATGGTTAACATGGTATTTTTGCAGAAATTAAAACATAAAACTTTAAATATGGACAAAAAATACAATGGAAGTCAATGGGAACCGAAAATGTTTGGTTACCAACTTTCTTCAAAATATCTTCTTTTGTGTTCCGCAGAAGAAAGAAATGCATACATAATTTTTATTTGATTAATATCAATTATTTTGTAGCAGGAAGGGTTATTACCCCTCCTACTTCCTACGTCATCGTTTAGTGTTTGGCCAACGGCCAGGGTTCCGGTGCGTATAAGAGCATGAGCTACCAGTTCCTTGGCATGCGTCATTATCCGGGGTCGTGACGTCATCTATGCGCCCTGCTGCTTTCTGCTGGGTTCAGCGTAACGTGCTGCTTGTAAAACTTGCCGAAGCTGTTTATCCGCTGACGGTGCTGTTGACGGGTCTATGGGCTTGTTTGGAGAGTTGAATGTGGACATTTGAGACAGGTAAGAGAAGTATTTGGATGTGGGGTGGTTTATAGATGAGGTTTTATGGTTTGCTTTGAGGCGAGTAATCTGACCATCTGTATGCTTAGTGTACGATTTATCGGCGCTTCATGCCAACGAGCTTGTCGGAGACATTCGCCTCCATCTATCGCATAGTCTGGGGATGGTGATTCTGGGACAGCGTGCTTGGTTGTGAGTATACTGTTTGAGCGTAAGCCAAGGGAGTAGAACTGTCAGTGTAACACCTCTGTTTTATTTTTTAGGCATGTGATGAGGATGATACCGACCTTCTGAATGAGTATTATCTGCCCTGTGTTTCGCCATAAGACTTTGTTTGCGCTGTACCCCATCAACTGCTGCATTTGCATAACACTGCTCTTTAATGGGTTTTTTTTCTGTTGTTTGTTGGCAGGGCCTGGGCATCCGGGGGCAGACGAGAGGGCAATAAGGTGGTAGGGTCCTCACTGTGTGTCGTGGTCTTCTCTGATATGAGTCGTGGAGTGTGTGCTGTGCTGGTGTGTGTGCATTGAATAGAGTACTCTTCATAGAGGTGATGCCTCGAGACTGCCATTGGGTATGCCCAGGTCTCCCTGCCGCCCACTCTAGAACCTAGTAAATTGAAGAGAGTGATTGCTAGTCAACACCTTTTTACAGAAGAACTGTCTTTTAACAATTAATAAAATGTATATGTTTTCAATCACCTACGTCTCTAACTCCAACTGTGGTTAGGATCTGTGCGTGCCTTAGCTTAGATGTTATATTAAATTCTTGGGGTGAAATTCCCCAAGTGGCGTAGTCGGAAATAATAAACTGAATTGAGTGTGGGTATAAATTGTTGTTACGCCCAATGTTATATAGAATAGAGCTGCCGCTCCCGCACCACTTTGCCACAATTTGATCTCAAAACATTTAAGATAAGATTATCATGCATTTAGAAAATAAATAGTGAATTTCCATTTCATGAGCTTAAAACATTTCTTGAAAATGAAAAATAAAACATTCTTCTTTTTTTAAACCAATATGAAACAAATATGAATACAAAGAATTTTTTTTTATGAATACATCAGAAAGTTTTTTTTTAACCAGATTTAAAAAAAAAATCTTTATCATGAACAACAAATAAACTTGTTTCCTAAGAATAACACTCATCCAATAAGAACAAGAACATATACGTATTTAGAATTTAAATACAGTCCATTTTTTTTATATCTGTCTTTAACACTTCTTTGGGAGAATTGAACTTTCAGTTGTCTCTGCATATTAAACTAAAAAAACATTCAGATTCATTGGAAGCAAAGCAATGGAAGTCCCTTCTCACCACAACGGCTTCCTCTTCTGCTCTTTTGTTCTGTCAGGCTTCGGGGGGGAAAAAAATCTGCTCAGCTGCACACACACATTTATATCTAAGCCGGCATCAAAGTCTTATCCCTGCTGGTTCTTCTGCAAGCAAAGTTTTAGCTACAAGCTATTGATTTCAAAGCCTCTAAATTGGTGGTTATCTAGGAGAGAGCCATTAGGCTAGCTCAAATTAATGATGAGCAACATCAACAGAGGCAGCGGGTGGAGAGAGGGGGTTGGAAATGATGGAGGGGGCTCAAAGTAGCTCTCCCTGTTGATACAGCTGAAGACATTACCATGGCACAAAAGTGACAAATGAATTTGGCTGACAAGAAAGAGAAAAAGAAAACGCCGCTTTTATTTAGATACGCTCAGGCGGATGGTTACTTCACACAGCCACATCTGTGATAACAATTCCACATGCTGGATTCCACGGACAGATCATCTACATTCCAGACTCTCGCCACACAGTTTTCTCAGAGTCTTCCAGCACGCGCACACACTCTCCGTTACGCTTTTTGTTACTTCCCATCTCCGGAAATGAAGCCACCCGTCAAAACTTTGAAAGATTAACCCATTTTAGGCATTACATAATTAGTCTACAAGGAAAATTAATAGCAAAAGATTTGAGCGGTGATAATAAAAATGAGGAGACATATTTGGATCAGCGTGTGAGTTATATATAGCATCATTATAATTATATCACAAATTCTCAATCAGTAAAAGAGGGACAAGTGAGAGAGAGAGAGAGAGAGAGAGAGGTGTGTGTGCACTCGTCAGGTCTAGACAAAATTGAACGTACCAGAGCTGGCTTTCATTACCGCAACCAACCAGAGAACAGGGGGAACATTCCAGAGAATTATCCCTCCCAAGCCGAGAAATAAAGAGAGGAAGAATAAAAGAATAGAGGATATGAGGAGCAGGTGACATTTGCTCAAAGAAAGAAGGAGAATGGACAGAAAATATATCTGTATGAAATACAACATCAATAAAAGTGAGGATGTTGGGTGGCCTTTAAATTAATCTCATATCCTCCACACACACACAAACACACACACACACACACACACACACACACACACACACAAGCTCTGGCAGAATGGCTGTAGGGTGTGTTGAGTAATGGTAGAGATAAATCATCAGCTCCTCAACGTTTCTCCCTCTGTCTAGAGGAAGAGCTTGGCTTTAGGGTCTAGAGTCAATTTGTTTTACATACACAGATCTTATAAGCTATTTAAGTGAGAATGTCTCATAGACACACACTGTAAACATTTCAACCCACTAAAGTTTAGTGCCGCCTTAAAGGCACAATATGTAATTTTCTCCGCTAGAGGTCGCTTATTCAAAACAAAGGTGTAGCTTGATGATGCCGTGAATGAGTGTGGAATCATGGGAGACGTTGTCTTCCCTCCACAGCCGAAGGAAAGGAATCCGAAGGACTCTGGCACAAATCATGTTCATGGATGTGTATTGCATCAATGTATCAAAGTGTTATTAAGCAGGGCGGGCCGAGAGCCGTGTGAGCGGAGGGAGGTCACTAGAGCGAATGCTAATGAGAGAGACATGCGATTCACACCGCTTTCGAGTTCAGTGGAGCTTTTATTAAGCTTCTGCTGCAGTCTGTCGCTTCCGCTCTTTTTCGTTGTGAATGCGGGGTAATGCAGCGCTGTTTTACATGCTATAACAATCAGACAAATACATTTGAGTGTTTTGAAAGTTATGTTAACGTGACTCTATGCGTTCACTCGGTGGCTGGTAAGAGTAATCTATAGATCGATATTACAATATTAAAAGCTGGATTACTTATGTTGCTAAATGACATGCAATTTATTTTAAAATATATTGTATGATGGGGAAAGCTCTCTCTGATTATGCTATTTTAGCCACTTGACAAAATAGTGTTGTCTCTGAGGCATGGTAAAAACATGGTACTTGTGGTAAAACAAGACATTCAAACAATAAGACCGTGTTTAGCTTGTGTTTATCTAACCTATCACAACAAATTTGTTTTCTGTTGATAAATGTATCCAAACAGTTGCTCACCTGTTTAATAAAACACATAATATAATAAAGAGTCTTCGGTGTTTCCATGGTTTCTATGAAAGTAAAACCGGAAAACGAGGGTAACACAGATATGACGTCATTGACGTGGTGCAATGACATGGCCCGTTCCTGGTGAAAATGGTAAGATTTCTCTGGATTTAAACATTGTTGGAAACATTTTGGGATAATTTATGTACAGAAGTCAACAAAATATACAAACTTTTTTTCCAGTGGTTTTGGGATATTTTAATCTAAAAATTGTACATATTGTTCTTTTAAATTTAAATAAAAAAATAAAGTTACAACCTTAATTTACAGCACTTTTTGAGCACTTTGAATCAAGTACTGATGAAAACAACTGAGTTGAAATCTTTTAAGTTGAAATTATTTTGATGAATTAAACTGATGGAAACAAATGTGTTATTACAATATTACATCAGCATGAGTGCTGTATTGTGTGTGATACTGTTTTTATGCAACAGTTCAGAAATTCACAGACATTCAAATTCATAGACAAGAAATTCATAGACATTTCGTGCATTTTCAGCACAATCTTGCCTGTCACTTTATTCTTCCGTTGATAACGGTGTGTCCACCAGTAGTGGGCTGCATCCAAAAGTTTAAAGTTCATGAATACAAAATAGACACTTCTTGTTTTTGTATGGAATAAGTATTTATTATAGATGATTTATCTGTGCACTGCACATCATAATTTTTTAATTCATGTGCCCATGCAATCTTTAATAAAAAAAACTTGCCCAGCCTCTTGCAACATCATCTCTTTTCTTCCCTGATGACGTGTTTACTGACGCAAAGGCGGGACAACCTGTGATACAAGAGCAAACCACAAAAATCCAACAACCCAACCAATTCCCAATGGTCCTATCATACTTTTTTTTTGTTCAAGAAACCGTTTTCCCTCAGATATATGTCACAATAGCCAGGGAAGAAAAGACTATCGCAACTTCTGTTTCATGCCAACTTAAAGGTAGCCGACTTATAGCCTTATCAGGCAATAAATGCAGAGTTTGCACACAAAGGTCACGAAACTGATTTCAGACACACTTCAGAGGCAACGTAGCGGTTTAATAATCTACAACAAAATAGGGAGAGTAGTCTTTCAGAATGATTACGCTGATGAGTGGTGAAAAAAAAAATCGTTGACAGCCAATCAGAATTAACCTGACTTTAAAGCGCTTGTGAATTTTAAGCGGCAGACGACATAACTCTATTGGTCTATTGGTGAGGACCCTAATATAGTTAGCTATCATCATATTTATGGTCTTGGCATCAATAGACCCTTTTTGTTGTAGGGCAAAAAATAAATAAGTAAAATATTACTGATAAACTCTTATCAGATGATGGAAATTACCGCATAACGACTGGAGTATCATTTTCCCTGATAATGTTGGGGAAGGATAGAATGGCTGTTTATGAGTAAAACATTTTACAGTGCAGTTTATTTTTCATATTAAGGCTACCCTACAGCTAAACCTAGCCTCACCGGCTGATCAGAATTAAAACATACTCACAAGTCATTTTTTTTTAAAAACATTAAATTATATTTGTGAGGGCATTTTCAAAATTATGAAGTAGTTAAACCTGTTCATCTTTATTTAGCCATCTGAATGAGGACATAGCATAGACATCTAATATGTTTTTATTTAAAGATAATTATAATGAGTATAGACTGACCCTAACCTAAACCCTAAAAGGAAACTTTTTGCACAAAAAGCTCTCTCTCTCTCTCTCTCTCTCTCTCTCTCTCTCTCTCTCTCTCTCTCTCTCTCTCTCTCTCTCTCTCTCTCTCTCTCTCTCTCTCTCTCTCTCTCTCTCTCTCTCTCTCTCTCTCTCTCTCTCTCTCTCTCTCTCTCTCTCTCTCTCTCTCTCTCTCTCTCTCTCTCTCTCTCTCTCTCTCTCTCTCTCTCTCTCTCTCTCTCTCTCTCTCTCTCTCTCTCTCTCTCTCATGCACAGATGGCCCTATTGACCACTCACATACTTGACATTCCAGCCTGTATTCCAGTCTCTGCCTTCCTGCAGCCAGCACTCTTTTCCCCATTTCTTTTTTCTGTCTCAAGTTCTTATGTTCAGCACGCTTAGAAAAGTGTCTTTTGGTACAAAGCACATCCTGGTAGACTGCAATCACAGCACACTCTCTGTACAGCAGTCTGTCTGTCTGTCACTCACACACACACACACACACACACACACACACACACACACACAAAGCCAGAAAAAGAATCCACCCACACTTACCCTTCCTCTACACACGTAGATGGGGATAACAGATAACAGAACACACTATAACAGAATTGGACAAAGATGCTGGTCATGTCTTTCCATTACAGACCATGTCAGCTGGAGTGTTTGTATGACCGTAGAAACAAGTTTACATATATTTAAAGTATAGATCGTGCGTGAGAAGAGAAGCCATCATGGCAAGCATTAAGGCAGCTGCTGTATTTTTGTCCTTAAAAAGGATAATATGCATATTAGCATTAACACAGCTAACAAAAGGGCCCGCTGTCATGGCCGTCAAACAAAACAGGAAGCAATTGCAGGTAACTCAGATTTATTGGTCAGCAATACACAAACATAGAATGGCTGACACGGGCGTGGACAGATGACGCAGGGACGTTGATGGCCAGTGTGAAGAGTCCGTGAAGTAAAGTCCATGAGGTGAAGTATCCGTGCAGTGAAGACACAAAACAATAATCCAACACCAAGACAACGAATCCACAGGAACACAACGAGGGAACGGCAGGAGGACGGAACAGGAACACAACACGAGACATCAACCAACGATCTGACAAAGGAGATGAGAAAACGGTGAGTATAATGAGATGAGATCGGCTGCAGCTGGTGACAAGATGATGAACAGCTGGAGCGGATCAAGGAATGTCACTCAGTCACACCCACTACACACGTGCTTTCATACAACAACATAAACACGAGACGAGAAGGAATCAATGGATTTGTATACCGTGACAGTACCCCCTCTCCTAAGAACGCCTCCTGGCATTCCCAAGCTCCCTTACCTGTCGATTGTAATGATCGATCAGAAAGTGATCCAGGATGTCTCTAGCAGGTACCCAACTTCTCTCCTCCGGACCGTAACCCTCCCAGTCCACCAAGTACTGAAATCCACGCCCCCTCCGCCTAGAATCCAGAATACGATTTACCGAATAGGTGGTATCCCCATCTACGAGACGCGGTGGTGGGGGAACCGGGACTGGCGGATTAATGCGAGCATGAAACACGGGTTTAATTTTGGAAACATGAAACACGGGATGAACCCTCCTGTCCGCCGGAGGTAAACTAAGGCAGACTGCCATTGGACTAATGATCTTGGTGACCGTGAACGGGCCAATGAATTTGGGAGCAAGTTTATTGGAGACGGATCGGAGAGGAATGTTCCTAGTAGAAAGCCACACTTTTTGACCAACGACGTATACGGGAGGCTTTGACCGGTGGCGATCGGCCTTAGCCTTGGTGCGCGTCCCCACCTGGAGTAGAGTCTCACTGGCTCTAGTCCAAGTGCGGTGACACCTCTGAATTAAGGCATGGGCGGAGGGGACCGCGACCTCGGATTCCAGACTAGGAAAAATAGGTGGCTGGTAACCTAAGCTACACTCAAACGGAGATAGGCCCGTAGCCGACACTGGCAATGAATGTGTTGTGGGCGTACTCCACCATAGACAGCTGTTGGCTCCATGAGGAAGGATTCTTGGACACCAAACATCGCAACACTCTCTCCAGATCTTGGTTGGCTCTCTCGGTTTGGCCATTGCTCTGAGGATGAAACCCTGAGGACAGACTAACCGTCGCTCCCAGTAACTTACAAAACTCTCTCCAAAATTTGGACACAAACTGGGGTCCTCTGTCGGAGACCACGTCCATCGGAAGGCCATGTAAGTGAAACACGTGGTCAACGACTGTCAACGCTGTCTCCTTAGCTGAGGGTAATTTGGGTAATGGAATAAAGTGAGCCGCCTTCGAGAACCGGTCCACCACGGTCAAAACGACTGTGTTACCCTGAGAGGGGTGGGAGGGCGGTGATAAAATCTAGAGCGATATGGGACCAGGGTCTCGAAGGGACAGGCAGCGGTTGAAGGAGCCATCTGGAGGTCGATTGGAAGTCTTACCAGTGGCACACACCGAGCAAGTCAAAACAAAACTGTGAATGTCACGACCCATGAGTGGCCACCAAAATCGTTGCTTTACTAAAAACTTAGTATGATTAACTCCTGGATGACAAGCCACGTTGGAGCCATGACCCCATTGGATCATGTCAGACCGTAATCCCTCCGGCACAAATAAACGATTCGGTGGGCAACCGGGCTGAGGCATTACCCCTTCTAAGGCCGTCTTGACCTTCGATTCGACTTCCCATACGAGTGTGGAAACAAATAGGGTCTCCGGTAAAATGCACTCAGGAGTAGACGGGCGTTCGGAACGATCAAAAATGCGAGATAACGAGTCGGGTTTGATGTTCTTAGAACCCGGGGGGTACGAGAGGGAAAAATCAAAACAAGCGAAAAAAAGTGCCCACCGAGCCTGCCTGGAGTCCAGTCTTTTGCCGGTTCTGATGTACTCTAGATTCTTGTGATCGATCCAGACGATAAAAGGTACCCCCGAACCCTCCAACCAATGACGTCATTCCTCCAACGCTAGCTTGACTGCCAACAACTCCCTATTACCAATGTCGTAATTGCGTTCAGCTGGGGACAAATGATGAAAAAAAAACGCGCAGGGATGCATCTTGTCGTCTGCGGAAGAGCGTTGGGACAGAACTGCTCCTACCCTCACCTCTGATGCATCGACCTCCACCACGAACTGACGTGAAGAATCAGGGGCAACGAGGATGGGAGCTGAAACAAAGCGGCTCTTGAGTTTGGCAAACACAGCCTCGGCTGTATCTGACCACCTAAACGGAGTTCTGGGAGAGGTCAAGGCAGTCAGAGGCGCGGCTAGTTGGCTGAAATTGCGAATAAACCGCCGATAGAAATTGGCGATCCCCAGAAACCTCTGTAGGGCCTTACGGGAATCTGGACTTGGCCACTCTACCACAGCCTTAACCTTTTCAGGGTCCACCCGCATTCCCTCAGACGAAATGATGTACCCTAGGAAAGGAACAGACTGTGCATGAAAATCGCATTTCTCCGCCTTGACAAAAAGCCTATTCTCTAAAAACCTCTGAAGCACTCGTCGGACGTGTTGCACATGTTCCTGGAGAGACGAGGAAAATATCAATATGTCATCCAGGTAGACATATATGAACTAATCGATTTTGTCTCGCAACACGTCATTGATGAGTGCCTGGAAGACTGCTGGGGAGTTGGACAGCCCGAAAGGCATGACCAAGTATTCAAAGTGCCCCCCTGGGGGTATTAAAAGCAGTCTTCCATTCATCCCCCTCCCTAATGTGAACCAAATGATAAGCGTTACGCAAGTCCAATTTCGTGAAGACGGACGCTCCCTGCAACCTCTCGAAGGCTGAAGACATCAACGGCAAAGGATAAGTATTCTTTACCGTGATGTTATTCAACCCCCGGTAATCAATACAAGGTCGCAGAGACCCATCCCTCTTCCCCACAAAAAAGAACCCCACCCCCGCTGGAGAAGAGGAAGGACGGATGAACTTGGTTGCTAGAGAATCAGAAATATATTTCTCCATGGCCTCCCTCTCTGGGACAGAAAGCGAATATAATTTGCCCTTAGGTGGAGACTTACCTGGCAGTAACTCTATAGCACAGTCATAGGGACGATGCGGAGGAAGAGAAGCAGCCTGAGACTTACTGAACACTTCCTTCAGATCGTGGTACTCCTCGGGCACGTTAGACAAATCCCCTGCCTCCTCCTGAAACACAAAAACAGGCACAGACGAACAAGTAGACACCAGAAAAGACTTATGACATTCCTTGCTCCACTCCAACACAGCTTTCTGATGCCAGTCCACTCGGGGGTTGTGACGGATGAGCCAGGGATGTCCGAGAACGATGGGTGCCAGAGGTGAATCCAATATGTAAAAAAAAATAGTCTCTGAGTGATTGCCTGAAGTAATGAGAGTGATGTCCTCAGTGGTGAAAGAAATAGTGGGAAGTTCTTGACAATTTAAAGCATGTACTGCAATTTTCTGTGTGAGGGGTTTGAGGGGAATCTGAAATCTGTGTGCAAAGGTGCTGTCCATAAAATTACCTTCCGCCCCAGAGTCCAGAAGTGCTCGACAGTCGTGCTGGTGAACTGACCATCTCAGTCTTACCGGAAGGAGGGTAGATGTGGATGAGGTCTTCTCGGCGGAGATCCCACCCGATAGTAGCCTCATACTTACTATTGGGCTTGGCCTTTTACCAGGCAGTTGTAAGCATAGTGTCCCGCACCACCACAGTATAGGCAAAGGCCCTGGGACCTCCGCCTCTCCCTCTCCTCCCGGGAAAGCCGAGCTTGACCCACCTGCATAGGTTTGTGATCGAAGACTGGGCCGACCGCGTCCCTGCTGCTGGACTGTTGACCCTCTCCTGGTGGCCGGATAGACGAAACTCTCCCTCCGGCTCTACAAAGTCGAGCGTCCACCCTCAGAGCCAACTCGATTAAACCGTTCAACGACGTGGGAAGGTCCAGGGCGTAGATCTCTCTCTGGACACGGTCAGCCAAGCCATGCAGGAACTTGTCTCACTGCGCCTCCTCGTTCCAATGATATTCGGCCGCCAGAGTGCGGAACTCGATGGAATAATCCGAAACCAGCCTCTCACCTTGACGGAGGTCGGCCAAAACCCTAGCGGCCTCTCTCCCCGCGACGGCTCGGTCGAAGACCCGTCTCATCTCTGCGGAGAGTGTCTGGAACGAGGCACAGCATGGATCTTGATTTTCCAACACCGCTGTTCCCCATAGCGCTGCCCTTCCGGTCAGTAAGGTTATAACGATCGCCACCTTGGCCTGTTCATTATGGAATGCACTGGGCTGTAATGCAAAATGCATAGAACATCTCGTCAAGAATGCACGGCAATATGCAGACTCACCCGCATAGGGTTCCGGAGCCGGTAGGCGTGGTTCCACGGATGCAGGATTCTCTGGTGGTGTGGGGGGAACAGCTGGTGTGGGGGGCGCAGCGGGCATCTGAAGAAGTTGGAATTGTCGAGTGAGCTCGGACACCTGCGTCACCAAGGCTTGTATCGCACGACCCGTGTCAATCTGAATCCTCTCTTGTGAGTCCATTCTCCTTACGCTGAGGTGAACAAACTCCTCCAAAGTGGTAGGTATTCCCCCTCCTGCTTCCATACCTTGGTCAGATCGTTCTGTCATGGCCGTCAAACAAAACAGGAAGCAATTGCAGGTAACTCAGATTTATTGGTCAGCAATACACGAACATAGATGGTTGACACGGGCGTGGACAGATGACGCAGGGACGTTGATGGCCAGTGTGAAGAGTCCGTGAAGTAAAGTCCGTGAGGTGAAGAATCCGTGCAGTGAAGACACAAAACGATAATCCAACACCAAGACAACGAATCGACAGGAACACAAAGAGGCAACGGCAGGAGGACGGAACAGGAACACAACACGAGACATCGTGACAAAGGAGATGAGAAAACGGTGAGTATATATAATGAGATGAGATCGGCTGCAGCTGGTGACAAGATGATGAACAGCTGGAGCGGATCAAGGAATGTCACTCAGTTACACCCACTACACACGTGCTTTCATACAACAACATAAACACGAGACGAGAAGGAATCAATGGATTTGTATACCGTGACACCCGCGTTTTTGCTTTGAAAACGGGAGACATGGGCAGTGGAATGGGGAAAAACCACAAGGTCTCGAGACGCGTCTTTTAAAAGTTGAACTTATTTTAACTTTAACAGCGCGTTTTTAGAACACCATGTCATGCGCGCAACGGTCAAACACTTCCGTCTAGCGTGAGTTTACACAGAAAAATAATGGAAAAGTAGCCAGTGGAATGGGAAAATGTGTTCTGTGTTAATGGCTCCTAAGAACATTTTACAAACATTCCAAATAAAATATGAAAAACTTATTTCTGAATGTTCACTGAAAGTTCAAATATCCATTTAAAAAAAAAAATGTTTAAAAAAAACAATTCTTGGTTATGTGAATGTTAAAAGGAACATTCGCATATGAACATCCAGGGAAAACGTTAACGATATATAGATAATGTTTTTGTGCACATTAATAAAAACAAGATACATATTAATGAACATTATAATAAAATTATGTAAAGAAACTTTGAGAGAACCTTGTGCCAAAGTTTTGAAAATGTTCCCTGTTAGCTGGGAACTGAGAGATGAGGAAAACCAGCGAAGGATTATTACTTCAGGGTTACTGATTTGAACCTAAATCTATTAGCTTCCCTAAATCTACCTGATCTATTACCCTAAATACTGTATTATTGGCTGGACTTCCATACACTAATTTAAAAATGCTGAAGAGAAACACAAAGATGCAGATCAAAATGTCCAGAATGCAAATAAAAAAAACATATGCGCTAACTTGACGTGTATAATAATAATAATTATTATTATTATTATTATAATTTTAATTCACATAAATGATGAAAACAGTTTCCGAAAAAAAAATTAGGCTATATATGCAAAGACAAGTCATCTCAAGTCATGTGATTGAATAATTCACTCAGAGAAGACAACATGGGCTGCGTTCAGCCCCGACAAAAAGTTGCTAAATGTTTTTTAAACGGAAACAGTGGTGAGTTGAACCTTTCAACGTTGAGTAGTTCTGAGACGCAAGAGTTGCAACTATGGCAGCTAAGAAGGCCGTACTTTGTGTAATTTTTGGAGCCTGATGAAATCGGTATAAATACGTGTTTAATACTGCAAAATACGCTCAATGTTAGAGTCACTGTACTGGCCGTCCAGAATAAAGGAGAACATCCCAATCGAGTGAAGGGATTTGTGGAAACTGTGGCTCCTAATTATTGTGATCCAACATTTGCCTCGCATTTCAGGATGAAAATAAAAACATTTCAGGTGAAGGATAATCCACTTTTACAAGGCTGTGTTATAATCTATATGACCTTATTTTTATTTTTTTATTTTTAGTTAGTATTAGGCTTACCATTATTGCTTTGACGTCATACACCGGTCGGTGTATCGAACACACCTAATGGGTCTCATTCACTACTATGTATACGCACAAGTTTGAGCACAATATCTACATTTTAATGTACAAATAATGTACAAATTATTAATAATGTTTGTACTAAAAATTATTCTAATTTTTTTTTTTTTAAGAACTACCAAGACTGATGGCAGAAGGTCTGGACTCTATTGCAGCTTTTATTGACCAAGGGCCGCCCAAGAGGATGTTTGACTGACATGTAACGCAACCAATCAGTTTGTTTTGTTCCAACTTCCACATCATGTTTAGGGGTGTGAAAATGTAAAGTCCATGTCCCTACAATATCAGACTGGCATGCATGTACATAAATGATTAATTCAGGAACGTTATGCACATTTACTGCAACAATGGAGCCACAAACTTCACATATACTTTTGAAAATCCAGAGTTTAGTTGATCCTGGTAAGCGCTCATTGACACAGTTGTAAACACAACAGCATTCTTCTTCCACAGCACACTTGGCACTGCTTGAGAATTTTGTTGCGAGAGTGTTGCATGTAACCACGTAAATGGAAATGGGTTGTACGTATTTTATGCAAATCAGTAACCTTGCGGTCGCTCATTTAGAATACTCAAAATTCATTAAGGTAAAGAACAAATTCATGTAAACATTTCTTGTGAAAAGTTCTCCTGTGTGTGTGTAAACACATTTAGTCTGTGCACTAAAAAAGCCACAACTTTGAGCTGTGATGGAAATGCTCATATGCAAATAGTTTAAAGGGGTCATCAGATGCAAAATTCACTTTTTTATATGGTGTTTATATGGTTTGCATATAAATGTGTCTTTGCAGTGTGTTAACACAACCACCATACAATGAAAAAAATCCATTCACTCCTTTTTTTTATCCTCAAAAATTCTAAACACTCTCAATAATCAAGCCGTTTTGATTTTCTGAACACTATGATGTCATATTGCTCATGCTCCGCCCACGACCACTGACGGACTGTCCCGAATTAGCATATTTCCGCCCTCAGCCATTTGTATACTGTACACCAAGGCACTTTACGTCTCTTGTGTGACACCCCCCCACGAAAGAGAGGGGTGGGGTGAGCAGTTACTCAGTTAGAGCAGTTACATGCACCGAAACGGGTCGCTGTGAACAGAGCTATTTTTGAGGATGTAAAAAGGGTGTTGTTTGACACAACCATTGAGGAATTTTAACCAAAGTATGTTACAAATTTCACATGAAGACCCTTAAGAATCATACCAACTTGTGGAAAATTCCGCAAGACCCCTTTAATTCCGATTTATCGTAAAAATTAAATTTGCAACTTGGATGGAAACAATCATGGACATAATTGCTACCTCAAATAGCACAGCTTGATGAGGATATGTGTGCTTTTACAATCAGATTTGTGAAAAAAAATCCATATAGGGATGAGGAATATCGTAAATTACTGGCATGTTGGTTCTTTTCACTTAGGCCAGTAAGCAACCACCTAAAACACCCAGCAGCAACCTCGAATATTCGCAGCAACCTATAGCATCAAGTTCCACATGCCTTTTCTTTTCATTTCCAACCATTGTGCCACACAAGAGTACAGTTGTTTGATATTTCCACAGGCTATTTTTGAGTTCACAGTCAAGGAAAAAAGAGGTTTGAGTCGGTTTGTCTTCCTAGCAGGAACTTGGCACAAAACACATAGGAGAGAAGATTGACAGCCTTTAGATAGGAAAATCCCATATTCATCAAAGAGTGCACATTTAAAATGCTCTACTGCACCCTATAACTCTGCAGGGATCAGGAGATATCTGGGAGTACAGAAGGAATAAATAAGGACACCGCGTTAACATTTGGGAAACGGATGATCTGTCGCTTATAAAAATGCAGCAGGCAGGGAAGTAAATCTTCCGAGATTATCAAGCTACGATCCGCTGAACGTATCATAAATATTTATGCGGTTACAGACATATTATCTCGCTGCATCAAAACAAGAGGGCATCATTCACGGATCTTATATATAAGACCTGCACATTCTCCCCTAGCTGAATAAAATAACTCATCCCGTGTGATTTTTTACATCGCTCTGTCAGTTTACTTGCGATGAATAAGGTGGAGATCCACAATGAGAAAAGATATAGATGCAAGTTCAAGGATGGAGAAAAAAAGATAGGAGAGCTTGCCAGGATTTTGTGGGAGGATGAAAGAGAGAGCAGGAGAGAGAGAGAGGGATGATGGGGTGGAAGGAGAGAGAGGGTCATCTAGGGGGTTGGAGGGCCATAAATAAGGCTAATGAAATGACGTGCTTTAGATGGCTGAGGCCCAGGCCTTTTGCCTGATTTACTCTGATTGTGTCCCAGCACGCAGCAGACCCATCTATCCACCTCTCTCTCTTTCCTCATCTTTTCCTATCACCCACCCCCACCCCAGACACACATCCTATTCCAGGGTACTAATATCATGTTGCTTGCATAAATCTAGCATCCACAACCATGGGAAGAGCCATTGTGGTTCATTACTACAATTACGCTTTATTTTGGGCAATTTGTACTTTACTTGAGCACTATTGAAACTTTGCGTTTGTACTTTTACTCAATTACATTACAAGGTAAAAATTATACTTTTTACTCCTTACAATAGACTCTTTTAACATTTCCAGCATTGGAACGTGCAGGTTAAATATATATATATATATATATATATATATATATATATATATATATATATATATATATATATATATATTGAAAGATGGATTACAGCAGACAGAAAAGAAAAAGCAGCTTTCATAACAGCAAGGGAGGATAGTATAATAAATGTAGATTCAATTATAAAAAAAATAGCTAGATTTAAGATAAGACGTAAATGCGTCATCGCAGTCTGTGAAAAGGATCTATTTGTGGCCATGAAACCTTCAAGAATGCCACAGAATGACAGAATTAGGGGCCATTCACATAGTGTTTTTGCTTTTATTTAAAGAAGAGTTTTTGACCTAAAGCAATGTATTTTAATTTTATCATAACCATCAGTGAAGATGAACTTGACTGAGTGTGAACAGTCTATAACAACTATATTGAAGTATCAATTATAATACCAGCTGCGGGTGAATTTAATGTTTAACCATTTACGGTAACAGGTTTCAGTTTAACGTTTGGTGTGCAATTAAATGTGGAATTGTATTACCTATCACAGTTACGTTTTTGGCTAGACACTTTGGCCCAGTTTCACAGACAAGGCTTAGACTAGGCCTGAGTTCAATTAGGGCATTTAAGTAGCTTTGTTTTCATATACG
This sequence comes from Meda fulgida, assembly GCA_030578275.1. Classification (NCBI taxonomy): domain Eukaryota; kingdom Metazoa; phylum Chordata; class Actinopteri; order Cypriniformes; family Leuciscidae; genus Meda; species Meda fulgida. The sequence continues at coordinate 111,559 of JAROOJ010000037.1, forward strand.
TGCCCTAGAAAAAAACCATTATTGGTGTGCATCTTCGACAGACAAAGCAATGGCACTTGCAAAAAGCAACTTGCTCTGACATATCTTAAAATATGTCAATATTTTAAGATATGTCAGAGCAAGTTGCTTTCCATTAAAACAGCTCAAACATGCATTTTAGCCAAAGACTAGCTTAAGCCTTGTCTGTGAAACCGGGGGTTTGGCTCTATGTATTATTCCTAATTATTTCCTGTGTCTCCTATTCATGGGACATGAACATTTTCATCTTCTCTGTCTAATACGTACCATCGTAAAATCTCAGTCGGGCTACAGAAACCCAGGATGATTTCTCTAAAGCGATGACACACTGGATTTATGTGTAATATTGGCACATTTGGAGCTCTTTGGATTAGATGTGTGTCTGTGCAGCGACATTATTCATCACAGGGCTTGTGTTTCATCCATTTCTTAGAATATTTCTGCCTCTCTCTCGTTTTCTCATAAACACATATCCAGAGCAAAGACGGGTGTCTTAACATCACTTTGAGATATAGAGTTTATATTTCAATTGTTATGTCTTTATCGGCTCTGCTCCTCTGCGCTCTTTGTGTGAGTGTGTTGTCAGGAGATATTAATAACAGGCCCTCGGGCTGCTTGACAAAGACTCACATGAGTTATAATTACCAGTCTTGTCGAGGGATGTAACAGGAGAATCAGTTCAAACTCACACCAGTTGTTCCTCTCCACATTTATTAAACCTCTGCTTAGCGGGTTCTTGCAAATGCATAAGTTTTTTATTTTATTTTGGGAATTTGGAACAGTGTATGACATTTATTTAGATTTTGGGCAGAAACACAAGTACATGAAGTGAGAAAGTGAGAATGGGAACATGACAAGGTTCGAACTTGCATCACTCACATGAGCACCATGTCTTAACACGCAAAACTCCAGAGTTTGGTATTAGCTAATGATATGATGTGATAATTTGATAAGGTTTTGAGCCATTCAGAAGTCAAATAATAAAGCCTTTGAATTCCTGAATGTAAACTAATAGGATATTTGAATGTAAATTCACATATAAATTCTAAGGAATTACAATTAAAGTTGCGATGAAATAGAAGTAGCAACAGATGTTTTCTTCCGTGTTTTGACGTACATCTGAAGCCCCTTTCACACAGCGCGTTGATCCCGGGAAATTGTCAGGACGCCTTCTGCGTGAACGCAAACACTACCCGGGATTGATGCCGGGATCGATGCCGGGATGGGGACCTAGTAACATTGCCGTGTTCAGTCCCGGAACGCGCGCTGTGTGAACAAAAGCCGTAATCAATGCTGTGTCGTAATGATGACGCTGAAGCCGGGATCGTATAATACCGTATAATGATCGTAAATCGAATCAAAGAAAAAAAATGCCCAAGCGTAGTTTGGGAGAAATCGCAGCTCATAAGCACACTTAAAGCCCATGGTGCAGGTTTTTTTTTCTTTTCTGGCAGTTTTCTAGTTGGTAATAAACATTTAAACAGTTATCCATTGTATTTGATGTTGTAGGGGATTACAAAAAAGAAATATAATACGGAAAAGTAGGTGATATGTTAGCATTTAGCAATAGTCTAGCGAGGATTCTAATGTCTCCCACAATGCACTGTATGACGTCACATGAGGTTCTCGCTGTTGGACAACAACAGACGAAAATCCGCGATCAGTAGCTAACGTTAGCTAGTGAGAGTGAGTGTCAGATATATAAGTAAATATAGATAGATAGATAGATAGATAGATAGATAGATAGATAGATAGATAGATATCATAAGCATAACAGATAGATAGTGAGAGATAGCATTACAGCTTAGAGATAGAGAAGAGTAAGTTAGATAAGTAGACCAAAATGGTTTATTACTGTGTTTGTGGCGGATGCAAAAACTTTAGCAAAACTGGACATAGGGTCCATTGTTTCCCCAAGGACAAAGGGATCTTCCGAAGCTGGGTGCAATTTGTCAAGATTAGGCGAGCAGATTTTTCAGCTAAATTAGCTCTGTCACCGCCTACTCGAGAATATGCAGCGCGCATTTCAAAGAGGAGGATTACCACTCAGGGGATGCCAAGATTGTCTCACTTAGGTTAAAGAGTGAGAGGATGGCTAAGTTACTTCCTACCGCCGCGCCTTCTGTGAATGCAAACCTCTCTGCTTGCCCTGTCCCGAGGTCGAGAGACACCGTCTGCTGCAAGCGAGATATTGCCACGGTAAGTTACATATGTTAATGTTTACAAGCTGCGTGTTAGCTAGCTCTTTGTGTATTTTGTATAAGTTAGCTACCGTGTTCCCTTTGACACAGCCTCCACTACAAGCACGATCACTCTGACATTAGAAGAGCATTTTTCGTGATTCACGAATTTGAGCCAAAACAAAATTGCCCTGAAGTAAATGTCCATATCGTCATGAAAGCTTCATGGCTGGTGTTTGGATCAGTGGTGATGATCATCAAGCGGCTTTCGCAATCGTGTGTTTGCGTTTTGTGTTAGACTGCTGCGGTTCTCTTTCACATTTGACCGTGACCGTGTCGTCAGGGCTGTTGTGGAGGCTAAACGCAGTTTACCCACCGCTGAAATTATGTCAGAAACAGTTTATCCACTTCTCACTTCAGAGTTTAGCTACCTCTCAGTAAATTCACTACCTCATAGAGTTTATGTAACTTTACCACATGTATTACCACCACCAGTATTGGTGTAAACATTTAATAGTAACATTGAAATCATCACATATGTTCTGAATTTCTTTTATGTATTTTTTTTTAAACATTTAGTAGTGCATATCAGGGTCCACTGTACTGTAATCTCCCTGGCAATCTCGTAACATTCTGTTTATGTTTGCTATAATTAATATGCAGGACAATTTCATGTGTTTCCATTAGTGGCAATGATCTTTATACAGTATTATTATTATTATGTCTGCAGGTTATGCAACATCATTAATGAAGGCCCTTCGGGAAAGCTACACCAATTCACCTGCAGCTCTTTGAGAGGTTAGCGCCAGTTTGTCCTGATGCACCCGCCCCCATCGCCAAATCCTTCAAACAGGTCCCTGAGGAGGCCGTCAGCCTCTACCTAGCCCGGCAGTCACGCTACAAGAACCTAATTTCACATTATTTTCTTTCCACAGACAAGTCCAATGATTTAGTTGTATTTATTTATTTTAGTTGTTAGTTATCTTCTTTCCTTCTGTCCCTGTCATCTCATTGATTGGTGGTTTCCTGCATTCTGCATGTTTTGTTTTTTTTCTTTGTGCTGTTGCTTTGGTTTTACTTTGCACAAAATCATTACTTTTTTTCTTAGTCTATTGATTCCCGTGATCTTGCTTATAAATTCCGATTCAGCCATTATTCGTGATCACGCAAAGAGGTCTGGAGAGGCGGTCCGTTCAGAATTACAACCAACATAAAATAGAAGTGTGCATGTACAAATTTGCAGTAATGTTCGGTAAATATAAACTTTATTAACATAAAATGAAACCGGAGAGATAGTTAATGAGTGAATTAACTATGTTCCTAAACATGATCCATAATTGTTAACGGGATTCATTTCAGTATGGCTAATGTACCCCTTCATCCTACCCTAATCATAGACTAAACCATATCAGAAAACACACACAAATACATATATATACGATGTACAGTAAACATGTATATTTGAATCACATATAACTAACCTTAACCCATACACATAATATATTAATTGTATGTGTGTGTGTGTATATATATATATATATATATATATGTATATACTTCATGTTACCATAAGTTAGCTAACTTTAATGTAGAGTTGGTCATGTAAGCTATAGCTAGCTGCAATTAACCCATTATCTTCCAATAGGCATTAACTAAAACTGGCTACATAAAATATACTGACTAGATTCACGGTCGGCTAATGTGTGTAAAAGTAAAAAAATGCAGTAATTTCATTAATTTACCAGCGAGCGTACTTCGTAAGCACTGAAAATGAATGGGGTTCAATGCTGGAACTATCAGTGTTTGGAAATATTGGCTGTTCCTCGACACGCGTTACTTCCTCATTCCAGAGTTCCTATGGCGGGCTATGGGAGTGTCGTAACTCTCTCTCTATGGCTCTGGACCACACTATTGCAGGCAAAAGAAACAATTTGCAAACGTTTCAGGTCTGGCCCTTCAGCAGTGGGCTTTTTTATATAGATTTGTTTACTTGCAACCTGTGTCTTTGTTCAGTAATCTTTGTCCTTGTTCAGTGAATGTTTAGTAACCATTACAAGCAATGCCAATAAACAGTTTTTTTTTCTTATAAAAATTCATGTGTTCTGTGTACTTTATAACATTTTGAGGGCAATTGGGCGATCATGACAGAATAAGCAATTATTATTTTTATTCATTTTCATCCAAACGAGGCGATTGAAAGCCCTGATAGGTCTGGTCACAACTTTGGATTTGTTGTCTGATGGTTGAACCCACACGAGAGGCTTCTTATACTCCTGCCTAAAACTCCATAAGCCCAGCGTATAGCCTGCCTGCACGCAGTGTACCGGAATTGCCTAGGGATAAGTAGGAAAGATTCTTAAGTTTTAAACTCTGTAAGTAGGTTGGAAACGTCTCTGATGCATGTTTATTGTGTATGCAACACATCTCCTGTCACCTATAGCTGTTGTTCAAAGGACTTAGTGTAAAAAGATTGGTAAAGTAAACATAAACCATGAACATACTCGTGCATGCTGGCTTGAAGGGGACCATGATCCTGCATGAAGTGTGAGTATGCTATGTGTAGCACAAACGGATTCAGGCATTATGCCTCATATCCAGGATGCTAAAGTAGCCTATGCCTCCTCTGTATGGATAGAAAATGGTTATATTACAAGACACAAATTCAGATAGGCTTCTCAGAGCCTGTTTTATTACAGGTTTGAATGAATGAAATAATGTCTCTTAATAAACAATGTCAGAACATGTCCTGGGAAAACAGGACTTGGTCACCCTAACCTAGTCTAGAGTCAGTGGCGCGTTGCGCGTGCATTCAGATGCTATTTTAAACGCATGCTTGGCCATAATACAGAGTGAACAACGCGCATACACTGTAGATGATTCTCTCATCTACACAGATGCATTTTACTTTTTGAAAATGATACATTATTATAAGGAAAACTATTTAATCACGAGTGAAATCATTGTTATGTTCATGACGAAATAGGCATAAAGCGTACACATTTACCCAAATTATTATATGCATGTTTAACCGAAGCTAATTTCGGTGGGTTTGTCCCATCCCCAATGTCACTTCTCTTTCTTTTACGGCCATGACGAGAACATCGATCTGCTCGGCTGTGAACCATCAGAACTGTAACTGTTAACCGATTCTGAAGCGCGCCGCTGCCTGCGTCTACCTCATGTGACGTCATCGCCGAGTCGCGACCAAAAACTGGACTTTAACACCATTTTGGAGACATTTCGAACTTTATACACATATCTTAACTGCTTTATGTACCCATTAATCGACAGTGATGCTTAACCTGCACCATGGACTTTAAGATGCTGCTGTGCTGAGACATTACATGTCACATCGATGGCACGTGTCTTTAAGGGATTTTTACGGGTTGTGTGTGTTAACGCACTCTCTGATTCCGGAAAATCACTGGCAGTGTGAATGAACCAAAATAATCAATCAAATACCAGGTCACTTTATCCGTGTATTTTCCGGAATCTCTGTGTGAAAGGGGCTTGAGTGAAAAGAAAAAAAAAAGTATGGCAAGGAATTGGTTCTTGTTATTGATTGGATGAAGGCACATCAGAGTGCAAACTTGCAGTTACTTATAAGAAAGGGGTGGAGTTTAAGCGGACTAAATGACTGTGGCCCTGTCCCAATATCCACACTACGCCCTAAGGTCTTCCTCGAAGTGGATACTTGGAGGAGTAAGTGCGCAAGGGGTCGAAGCTGTGAAGAGCAGAATTGGGACAGTTTTGCACACGTCACTTATTATATATATAATATATATAAATATATATATATATATATATATATTATTATATATATATTTTTATGAGTATACGTACAGGCTCTATGTATATGTGCTGTTTTGCTTTATTTCGTTGTATGTAATTTGTACATCTTTGTAGGCTACTTATATTTTTGATACCTTGGCATTAATAAAAATAAAAAAAACATGGCGCTGGCCACCTAAAATGTATAAGAAGCTGTCAAGAAATAAAGTAAGTTAAACGATTCAGTCAAACATAAGTCTGCAGGCTACAACGTTAAAGATAAATAGCCTAAATAATTTATATAAAGTTATGAAACTAAACTTTGCCCTCAGCCAAAACGTTTTGCCAGGGAACATGATAGATTAATGAGATCAAAGATCGCCCATTAGATATAGCCTACACAAGAACAATTACTAGAGACATCAGCCAGTGGCAAACGTCAGAAGCACTAGCCGAGGTAAGGCTGTTCCAGGCGGGATACATGAGCGCTGAGTACCCGGTGATTGCCTGGATCTCACAACTCCGAAAACGTCAGATAAAAATTTTAAATAGGAGCTATCTGTATATAAATGACATATTTGAGCTTTAAACAACTACATTCTCGACCCAAAAACTCTTAAAACTACATTTTGTGACACAATAACAGTAGTATTTTTAAATTCTTTCTCATCTGCTATTGATGGCGACGCAACTGTTAGGTTAGTTGGCAACCGTTTTGCTCCCCCATTGGTTAGCTGTTCGAAACGGCACGACACTACAAGGATTCTGGGTAATAGCCCATGGCAAAGTGAGGTCTGATGCGCACTTGGGAAAGGGGTGCATAAAGTGTGCTGATGATCACCCCTGGAAAACACCATTAGAGGATCGGGACACCCTACGGTCTTGCACCCCTTAGCGAGAACGCGCATTGAGGGGCACAAGGGCGGAAGTGCGGATATTGGGACATGGCCTGATTCTCAATTCAAAGGCTCCGCTCTCAGCCGTACTTGTCACCTGAGCAAATATCTTTGAGGATGTCTCATTTCAGAAAAATAACCATTATAAAAGTGATTGATTCTCTGTGATCATAAATTATTGTAGTTTCTTTCTTTGGAATGTAATGGTTAATTTTCTGAAATAAGGCAGCCTCAATCACGCAAGTGTCCAACAAACGTGACCTCTGGGGGATACAGCCTTCGAAATGAGACAGCCAATGATCGGAGAAGTCTTGCATGCATAACCAAAGTCTGTCTTTTCACAACCATCAATGTCAAATCAACAGATTAAATGTTTATGCAAATATTATTTTTTTATATAGAGGTGTAAAAACTGGGTTTGATAATTGTTTTGATTATATCAGTGGATAAATACACATAATTAGTCAAAATTAATGGTGTAATTATTTATGTTCTGTTGCTTGTGACATCCTGTTGTTTCTGGCTAATTCGATTACAATTGCAATTAATGAATTGAAATAATATACTAATATGCTGTTGGTCTTCTGCGTGCTGCCAAAGCAACGCCGACCCGCTGAGGCATGGACCTGAAGGTATCCTGTGGTATCTGGCACCAAGACGTTAGCAGCAGATCCTTAAAGTCTTGTAGATCCCACAGATGCTCAATTGAAATGAGCAATGAGTGCAGTGTGGCAGGGTACATTATCCTGCTGAAAGAGGCCATTTCCACCAGGGAACACCATTGTCATGAAGGGTTGTACCTGGTCTGCAACAATGTTTAGGTACTTAGCACGTGTCAAATTTACATCCACATGTGAATGGCTGAACACAGGGTTTCCCAGCAGAACATTGACCAGAGCATCACACTCCCTTCACCCGCTTGTTGTCGTCCCACAGTGCTGGTGCCATCACTTTCCAGGTAAAAGGTGCACACGTACACTGCTGTCCATGTAATATTAAAGAAAACGGGACTCATCGGACCAGGCGACCTTCTTCCACTGCTCCAAGGTCCAGTTCTGACGCTTGTAAGTCCATTGTAGGTCATCATAGGCACTCTGATTGGTCTGTGACTACATACAGCTCCATAAGCAGCAGAGTTTGATACACTGTGTGTTGTGACACATTCCTCCCATAACATCATTAAAATTTTGTGTGACTTGTGCCACAGTAGACCTTCTGTTGGCTGGGACCAGACAGTATGGCCTTCGTTGCATCAATGAGTCTTGGGCATCCAACACCCGGTTGCCGGTTTGTGTTTTGTCCCTCTCAGACCACTGTTGGTAAATTCTCCCCACTGCTGATCGGGAGCAACCCACAAGCCTTTGCGGTTTCAAATACTCTGATCCAGTCACCTTGCCAGTAACAATTTGGTCCTTGTCAAAGTCCCTCAGATCTTTATTCCTGCCTATTTATCTTGCATCCAACACGTTGATTAGGAGAGCTGATTGTTTGCTTACCATCTAATCTACCCAGACGTAAAACATCTCTTCTATGACGTTTTCTTCTGTCACCTTTAAAGTGATTATCACAGATGACAATTTTTCAAAAAGTTTGGCTAGCTTCTTTCCGTGGCCTCTCACTTAGGTACTTGACAACCTCTTTATTCAAATTAATCTTCAGCATTTCCAATAATGGTCAGCGTGAATTGAAGCCAGCTCCATTTGACTTAGCTCATGCTGTGGGTAATTATACAGCAGAACATGAAGTGTATGAAGTGGCGTTCAGGTTATTCAAAGAGCTGTGAGCTGGCAGACAGATGAAAGAGGTGGAGGGCGAGAAGAGGAGAAAAATAGAACACCTCAAACTGCTTTCAAAGGATCTCCATCTGTAAAAGAAGCGAATGCCAGGAACTCGTGTGTGGGAGGTCTGGAGCGAAGAGTGGGATGGAGAGAGAAAGAGATCAGAAAGATAAAGAGATATCTCTTGGATGGGTAACTATTCATTTTTATGCCTTTCTTCTTCTTCTTCTCCACCATAGAGCGCCATCCTTCTTTCTCTGAGGGTGGGCTGTTTTTCTCTCAATGTGAGTGTTGTATGAGTCAGTGCAGTGGGCCCACGCATTTCCCTCATGCAGGACAAAGGACAGGAAAAGAAAGAAGAGCAGGCTCAAGCGGTTTATACGCTCTTCTGTTGCTAGACAGATAGACCTTGAACAAACTCTGAACCAGCGCCAGTAACATTTAACCCCTCTACACTCCCATGAGCACCATGACACAGTGTGACGTGTACACCCCTACTGTGGTGGTGCCATGATACATATGTTGGTATCATATGGTTATACTATGGGTGTTGAAACTGAAATGTGGAGGGACAGATTATAAACTTTAATTGATTACCTCACATGCACTCTTAAAATAGCTTCTTAATTGCCATTTATGGTTCCTTAAAGAGCTATGTAATCTTTCCATTGCACAAAAGGGTCTTTAGTTGAAAAGGGTTCTTTATATTACTAAAATGTTCTTCACACTAAAACAAAAATGGTTATTTTAAGGATTTTTCACTAAAAGGTTCTTTGGAGAACCCAAAATGATTCTATGGCATCGCTGCAAAAACCTTTTGGAACCTTTTTAAGAGTGTGGGCTCATTTGAAAAACATGCCTCACCTACATTTTTGCAAATCTGATAACAAAAACATTAACTGCAGATTATTGATTAATAAAGACTTATTTTCATGCGATTCTTTGCACAATACTATGTTATGACCTCAAAAGGCTTGTACCATAGTGCATGATTTGTAAAATATTACAGTTGGACGTTTGCGTCATAACCATCTCCATATGTATGGCTTTTTGTGATGTAGTAAACTTGCTTGGTAGCTCACCTGCTAAAGCATTGTACTTGTGATGTGGAGCGCTCGGGTACAAGTCCTGTGAAAGACAAGTCATGATAAAAGAACTCAAAGACTTGTAGTTGTTCAGATCTTTATTCCTGCCCATTTCTCCTGCATCCAACAGGTTGAGTAGGAGAACTGATTGTTTGCTTACCATTTCATCTACCCAAACTTAGAAACCTTAGTGGAAAGAATTCAAATGTAATATTGTAACATCCTCCCCAAATTAGTATTTACTTTACTTTAGCATTTCCAATAATGGTCAGCATTAGTAAGATTGGAAGAAGCAAGTTGAACTGGCATAGTTTCGTTAGTAAATGTGTTTTTACCATAAACTGATAGAGTACTAACCTTTTAGCGCCGCTCACCGGACATTTGATTTCTGAACTGCCATGATGCACAACAGCCAACATAATAAAACATTGCCAGATGGATTTACAATCATAGGTTTCTGAGAAAATGGAATGCTGTTTTGATGGCATTCACTGGACATTTCACTTTGAAATCGCAGAGAAGTGCACAAGAATCAACGTAATATCGTTTAGTAGAAATGTTGCAACCAAGTATCCTAGCAGAGGCTTGGGTTCATATTAGTACCTTAATGGTACATATTAGTGCCTTAAAGGAGAATACCAGTACCAGTACCTTAAAGCAAGGCCCGGCACCATGAGGGGGCAAAAGGGGGCATTGCCCCCTAAGATCTGATTTGTCAGGATTAGGCCTTATTTCAATTAGGACATTTAAGTAGCTTTTATAAATGTGCCTTAGAAAAAAAACATTACTAGTGTGCACCTTGAGACAAAACAATGCCACTGACATAATTTAAGCTAAAACTACACTCACCTAAAGGATTATTAGGAACACCAGTTCAATTTCTCATTAATGCAATTATCTAATCAACCAATCACATGGCAGTTGCTTCAATGCATTTAGGGGTGTGGTCCTGGTCAAGCAATCTCCTGAACTCCAAACTGAATGTCCGAGTGGGAAAGAAAGGTGATTTAAGCAATTTTGAGCGTGACATGGTTGTTGGTGCCAGACGGGCCGGTCTGAGTATTTCACAATCTGCTCAGTTACTGGGATTTTCACGCACAACCATTTCTAGGGTTTACAAAGAATGGTGTGAAAAGGGAAAAACATCCAGTATGCGGCAGTCCTGTCGGTGAAAATGCCTTGTTGATGCTATAGGTCAGAGGAGAATGAGCCGACTGATTCAAGCTGATAGAAGAGCAACTTTGACTGAAATAACCACTCGTTACAACCGAGGTATGCAGCAAAGCATTTGTGAAGCCACAACACGCACTTGAGGCGGATAGGCTACAACAGCAGAAGACCCCACCGGGTACCACTCATCTCCACTACAAATAGGAAAAAGAGGCTACAATTTGCAAGAGCTCAACAAAATCGGACAGTTGAAGACTGGAAAAATGTTGCCTGGTCTGATGAGTCTCGATTTCTGTTGAGACATTCAGATGGTAGAGTCAGAATTTGGCGTAAACAGAATGAGAACATGGATCCATCATGCCTTGTTACCACTGTGCAGGCTGGTGGTGGTGGTGTAATGGTGTGGGGGATGTTTTCATGGCACACTTTATGCCCCTTAGTGCCAATTGGGCATCGTTTAAATGCCACGGCCTACCTGAGCATTGTTTTTGACCATGTCCATCCCTTTATGGCCACCATGTACCAATCCTCTGATGGCTACATTCAGCAGGATAATGCACCATGTCACAAAGCTCGAATCATTTCAAATTGGTTTCTTGAACATGAGAATGAGTTCACTGTACTAAAATGGCCCCCGCAGTCACCAGATCTCAAACCAATAGAGCATCTTTGGGATGTAGTGGAACGGGAGCTTCGTGCCCTGGATGTGCATCCCACAAAATCTCCATCTACTGCAAGATGCTATCCTATCAATATGGGCCAACATTTCTAAAAAATGCTTTCAGCACCTAGTTGAATCAATGCCACGTAGAATTAAGGCAGTTCTGAAGGCGAAAGGGGGTCAAACACAGTATTAGTGTGGTGTTCCTAATAATCCTTTAGGTGAGTGTATACTTTCAGCTAAAAGAGTTTAAACATGCATTTAAGTCTGGGACTAGACTCAAGCCTTGTCTGTGAAACCGTGGGAAAGTCATGAAAGCATATTTTCTTTAAGGACACTTAACCCTTTCCCCATCCGCGTTTAAAAAAAAAAAAATTGCCATGCAGCCACTGCCAGCTTGTTTGATAATTTTTTACAAAACTTTCATAGCCCCCAGAATATTTTGTTGTATGAATATCTGAATATGCATTATATATATATATATATATATATATATATATATATATATATATACATACTTTTAAAGTACACTACTTTCAATACAATTAACGGTATTAGTTCCATAATTTTGTGTTTCATGGTCTAGGTGGGAAGCTCAAGGTTTCAAAACAGAGCAATTATGGAAAAATGTCTTTCATTAGAGCTTATTTTACAGCCGTCTTTTCTTTCGTTGAGTGTGTGAAGGCATCCGTTCTAGTCTAGATATAGAGTCTCAAGGTTTTCTGCAGTTAACTGTGTATTTTTCCTTCTGTCAGTGCTCTCTGTATGCTGGTATCTGTGGTGATAGATGATACAGCCGATAAGAGCGGCTGGTGTCTCTCAGCAGAAATACTCCCCTCGCCCCTCGTGAGGCATGCCGTTAACAGCGGAATAAGAAGAGCTGCTCCGAAAAGTGCTGAAATATCAAGATATAAGTTGCCTTCATTGAGCCCCAGGAGCAGAGAAGGAAAAGAAAGAGAGAGAAACTGAGACCAAGAGAGGCTCAATTAGCTCACAGACCTATGCCATAATGTGTGACAGTGTGAGTGATTCATAAATATGGATGAGAGTGAGTGTGTTTGCATATGTGTGGGGGAGGCTGTGTGTTTCCTGAGCCAAGTCCTCTCAGAGTGTGAAACCTAATGAGTGCATGTGCTGTAATCTCTGACACATGATAAAAACTTTCAATGCCGCCACGGTGCTTTTTTGTGATAGAAAATCAGTAATGGAGAGTGTAGAAGAGCTAGAACTGATAGGTCACTGTTAGAAGGCTGTAATGCGATCACAGGAATTCCTGCGCTCAAGGCAGAGCCAAGTATTGTACAGTCTCAGGCTGGTAGAATACACTTTTGTCCTCTACAGATACACTGAGTCATCTTGATCTCACTGGGGAGAAGGGTGAGAGAGAGAGAAGGAAATGGAGAAAGACATGTTTGTCTTTGATGAATGTATATTGAATACTTCACCACCATAAATCTTGGCAGATTCTCTCATCCGCCCCAACTAAATACTTTGCCACAGGGGTTTTCATGCCATTGCGTTCAGAATGGAGGCCACACCTGTTTAACTTTTGCCAATATTCCACATGCACTATGTAAACCTGTGTAATATATTACAACTTGTATTCCGCAAGTATGCAAACACTCTGCCCTGATGAACATATTTAATGTAACAAACTACAGTACTCACGAGTATGGAGGTAACTCTCCCATGTCTGTGTCATTAAACCAGATGTGTTCTTATTTGGTTACTTTCTACACTGCCAATCAAAAGCTTGGGGTTAGTAAGACTTCTTAAAATGTTTTTGAAAGAAGTCTCTTGTGCTTTCCAACACTGATGAAAAATCTAGCATTGCTGGTCACCAGCATACTGTAAGTTTTGCATGCTAGGACCAGCATGGGATTCTGGTTGCTGGTTCGCTGGGCACCAGCATGGGAAGCAGGAGTGCTGTTGGACCAGAGCACTAACTCAGGTCCCTTTCGAAGTGGAACTTCAACACTGCATCTTGGATTGATGCAATTGGGAACCCTAATCAGCAGGGCCGTGCACAGACCTTTTGAGGGGCATGTGTTGAAACTGAAAAAGGGCACCGCCCTCTATTTATATATATACAGTATTAAGATTATTAAGTAAGCCTAAATAAAAGGAAGAAATGGTCACATCATTCATCATGACAAATTCAATAACACAAAATAATAGTCTCAAAAGCTTTAGATTTATTCACTATCAATAACAACCATAATTAAAGCTGCAAGCAGCATTTATCGGGGTTCAAGCATTTAAGGCCTTTTAAGTGCAAAAGAATTTAAAGACATTAAGTTTTATTTAGCAGGCATGTAAACACTTAGAAAACTTAGGAAACCAAAAGTAATTTATAAAAGATCATATAAGAGATTCAGTCAAGAATACTTTTGTACAAACGTAAATAATGTATGTTGGATTGATGTTTATAAGGAAGTTCATCCTGATAATGTATTGTCAGCATTCGAAAGATTGTTGTATCCTTTGGTGGACAAACATGCACCTATTTAAAAGTGCAGTGAAGAATGTTATAGGACAACATGGATTGTTAATGAGTTGAAAATCATTATGTTTGAGAGAGATGTGGCAAAGGGTACAGCAAACAGAACTGGGGAAAAGGAGGATTGGGATATCTTTTGCAAATTAAGAAACCAAGTTACTAAAATGATTGGGGGAAAAAATAATGTTTTACAAAATTAAATAAATTAATGTAAATGATTGTAAAACATTGTGGAGTACACAAAGAAATAATGGATAGGAAATCAAGTCAAATTACTGTTGATACAGGTGACTAATTTTTTAACTTTTTAAACCATATCAAATAGAAAATTATTTTAATGATTTTTTCATAAAGTTGATAAATTAAGAGAAGAAATGTTGTTTGTTCAGTTTGTCACATCTTTAATATCAGTATTTAAAAAGGTATTTTCCCTTTGTACTGCCTGCAGCACTGGGTTTTAATGGTCATAATAGTTTACCAATAGGTTTGCTACCAGTTAGCAAAGTAGTGAAAATTATAGTTTGTGAACAAAGTCAATTATTCTTCAAGGAGAATAATTTGGTCTCTAATTTTCAGTATTTATATTGCGAGAGCACAGATTGATGACAATAACTTAGGAGCAGAATTGTTAGATTTTGATGTACTAGATCATAAATTATTGCTGGATAAACTGAAAAGGTACAAATCTACTTCTCGTACTGTACATTGGTTTAAAAGTTAACTGTTTAACAGGATAATGTGTATTTTATAATGGAAGTTAATCAGATGAGAAAACTTTTTACCACAACACTGTGTAAATGTACCCCCAGCTTTTTTTCTGCGACATCACGGCTGGAACAAACAAATAAATTGCGGCAATGATAAGCTCAGGTATTGTTTATGTGCTTTAGCCTATTCAATGTTAAAATCATGCAATGTGACTGAATATCATGTAGTGCTCACAGGTTTGTAGCTGTAAAAACAACAATAGAAAATTCACATCAGATCTTGAAATTAAAGAAATGGAGACAAGAACCTTCAAACTGTGAACAAACGTGTATTCTGTGACAAAGATTATTTGAGTAACTCAGCCTATGTATTTTTAATAATGTTTAAATGGTGTAATATTTGTGAATTTGATTATGTTGCCGCAAGTTCTGTCAAGATTACTCCCTGGTGCTGTGCACTTACCGCGACTCTGCGTGGGTTGACAAACGCAGTCTTTTCACGCAAGATAATTGTGTTAAATAAGCACGTGCAATTAAAAGCTGAGGTCTTGCTTTTGAGGCTTCAAATTATAGGCTATAAGACATTTGCAATACAATTGGGAGTCTGCACATGGTGAATTTATTTTGAAATTGACTTTTATTCTTATTTTGTATATATGGTGCTAGTGTAAACACAAGCATTGACTATATTGGGCGCAATCAGCTCCGGTAGCCGCGCGTCGCAGCTCTAATGCACCGCAGAGTGTACAAAAGGGGTTACAGTCAATAGCCTACGAATGGAATGTTATTATGCGCCATGGAACATTGCGCTCCCCAACTCGTGAAAGTTGGATTTTGTTGGAAAGTTGGAAAGTTGAACACTGATTGGATTTTTTTTTCAGTTCCTATCATAATTTTGACATTTGGGTGTTATTGTTTAGCTATTTACCTATGTTTTCAAATTGCCTGTGTTTTTTGTTGTTGTCTTGATCGGACTAATGGTCTTCGAAGATAACAGCCATTTTTTTAAGCTCTAAATGACACCATTACAAAAACCATAAGGCAAAACCTGGCATGTTTGGTATCGTTGGACTCGGCAAGGATTCAGGAGTATAAGGAGGTCACTACCGTGAAAAAAAGCTGGCTTGAAAATTCTCAGGCTCCTTCAGGGCATTGTGCCGATGACGTATACTGAGTTTTTTTAGATACGCCAATGTTCTCATGGACTATCAAGGTACCCTGGACAAAGACACTGCATGCCATCTTTTATTAGACTAACGGTTGGATGCGGTTACAACTATTTTCATGATGTTTTTTCCCTGTTATAGCGCCACCAAGTGGCCAATTGTCGCGATTTTTTTTATGTGACCTCAGATTGAACTCATGAATATGTGTCCCAAGTTTAGCGAAAACATCTCTTTCGGTTCACAAGTTCTAACCGTTTAAGTAAGAGTGGCTCTGGAGACATCAAACATTTGGATTCCCCTTAGCGACCGAAAATTGAAATATTGAAAATTTTAGATGATTATTGACAGTCAGACTCTAGAGAATATTTCTGCAGTGGTTTGGTTCCAGTCAGGCCAAAAACCTAGGTGTAGTTTGCAAAAGTATGTTTTACACAAAAACGCAATTTACTCGAAATTGGAGCCTGAAGCGCAAGCCAATCCGAGGAACGCATCTTGTCTGGCTCGAGCCAAGGATTCCAACGATTTAAGATACTTGAGCCTACGCCTGACAGTTGAGGAGTTATGAGCCATTTCGTACTTTTGGCCGCTGTAGCGCCCCCGTCAGGCCGATCGGGGCGTGCCTTGGTGACGTTGTAGGCGGTGTGAGTACTACCAGCCCCCAAAGTTTCAAGTCTCTACGACTTACGGTTCGTTCTGCCCGATCAGTTTTATGTGGAGAATGTTGCATCATAGGAAAATTAACAAAAACAATAGGGTTTCAGCACTTCGTGCTTGAACCCCTAATAATAATATAATATAGATATATTAAGGGTTTCAGGGCTTCTTTAACCCGAAAGGGCTAAAGCCCTAAAAAACATGTTTTACCACATTTAGCCTATACATTTGAAGACGAGCAGAGAGTAGCTAGAACACTATAGGTTTAAAAATTGGCTAGATATAGCGAATATGTGCATATTAACAGCCTTGAATTAACCATAATTTAATATCATTAACATAACATGATTAAATGTTAATGAATTAAATGTGTTTAAGTCAGCAATCATAAATCAAACTAGAAATTTCTTAGACATATATGTAACCTAGGTGACGAGGATCACTCAGGCGCTTTGTGCAAGTTCCAATACGAAACAGCGGGGGGCCGCACCTGTGCTTATGATTTTCCGATGGTAAAAACAAATTATATGTTGTTGTATTACTTATCAATATATTGTTAACATTTTACAAAAGTCAAACTCAAATGCAGTTACGAAGTTTTTGACCAGCGAATGTGCGCAAATGCATTTTGTCCGTCATTAAAACGGCACCGGCGGCATCATATTACATTTTCATCAACAGGTTACAGACTAGTTTGTTGTAGCAATATGGGCGCTCATTTTTTCCTGTTGTAAAATACATTTGGCCAAAATCTCATTTTATAAAAGATGAATGCAAATATACAGGCTATTTAAGTGTAGGCTATGTATTGGCTATGACTGGATGGCAAATGCTAGACCTAGCTCTCTCAGGTCCCACATATCTCAGTCAGACATCAAATAAATAAAATATGATCCTTTATAGTTAAGTACTTATTCAAACAACAAGAGATTTGTTTACCCTTGCCAAACTTCGTTCAGCTGCTGTCTGCTGTGTGGCTGCTGCGGAACTTCCGTCATTCAGTCAAGATAGAGGGGGCGGAGTTATCAGATAGAGGATCCAACAAGATTTACACAAGCTCTTTTTAGGAACTTTCATTGGCTAAATATTTGTAAAACAGACAGACAGACGTAAAGGAGGGGGCGTACCAGGGGCCCTGGAGGCTGAGGTCAGGAGCAGGAAGCCTCCAGGGCAGAGCAGGACCTGACCAGGGCGAGGGCGTGGCCAGGGCGGAGCAGACGAACCCTCGGGCGTCCAGGGCGGTGAGGACCCTTCGGGTGGCCATGGCGGAGAGATCCCTTCGGGTGGCCAGGGCGGAGGTGTATAGCCCCCCCCCCCCAAAATTTTCTTGGGGAGAAGGACAGGAACGAGAACAGACACTGGGACAGGAACAGACACAAACACAGGCACAGGAAGAGTCTCTGGCTGGGCAGACGGGACATGCATAGTCTCTGTGTGGCTGACGTGCACCAGCGGTGAAGGCTTGGCTGGATGGTACCAGCGGTGAGGGCTCGGCTGGGCTGGACGGAACCAGCGGCGAAGGGGGCTTTGTGCTGGACGGAACCAGCGGCGAAGGGGGCTTTGTGGGGGCTTTGTGCTGGACGGAACCAGCGGCGAAGGGGGCTTGGTGCTGGACGGAACCAGCGGCGAAGGGGGCTTGGTGCTGGACGGAACCAGCGGCGAAGGGGGCTTGGTGCTAGGTTCATGGGCTGTGACGAATGTGTGTGCTGCCCACACACACAAAACAGCAATGGATCCCACAAGGAGCACTGTGTCCTCCAGGGCTGGCTGGAGCACTGTGCTGGGCGGGACCAGCAGCGAAGGCCCAGGCTCGGGATCTGTACTGGACGGGACCAGCGGCGAAGGCCCAGGCTCGGGATCTGTACTGGACGGGACCAGCGGTGGAAGCTCTGGCTCGGGATCTGTGCTGGACGGGACCAGCGGCGGAAGCTCTGGCTCGGGATCAGCGGGCTCTGGATCGGCTGGTGCTACAGTAAGGGAGGAACCACAAACCCAATGAGCTCGGTCCATAAACTTCATAAAAGACCGATCTAACTCTTCAAGCAGCAGAATCTGGGCTAGAGGATCATCAAGTCCTCTCCAGAACCGTTGTTTTAAGTATTCCTCTTTCCAATAAACATCTTGGTAAAGATAAACTTCCACAAATTCTTCAATCGAACTCCCGTTCTGATGAAAGATGAACGTATCCATAGTGTCTACCTCCATCTCGTTCTTTGGGTCGGTCAATCTGTCAGGCTTGGAGAAGGAGGCAGACGAAAAACTACAACAAAATCAAAGGTTTAATATCCAGAAGGCAAAATACAACAAATAGCTTTACACAGAGAGCGTATGCTCAAACGTTGACCGACAAACGCTGAATAAAGAACAGGAACTAAATACACAGATGATACTGGGTGATAACAGGTGACGGTGATGATGAAGATTGACTAATTAACTAAACACAGGTGACTAAGCTGAGGACAAACGAGGAGCGGGAAAACTGAATAGGACTAAACCAAAACACTGAAGAAAACAAAGAGTCAAACTGTGACACTTATATACTTATTTGTATTTGTATTGCTTGCTTAATAAAAATAAAAAAATCATATTTAACAAGTTACAAAGTAAAATTCTAGTTTTTCCCCATCTATGTCAAAATTGTGGCCAGTGAAAATACTGAATGGCAAGTAACTTTGGAAAACTACAAGCCACAGTGGATAGTTAGCAAAAAAGTTAATGTCAAGCCCTGTTTTTATGTAAATAAAAGGCTAAATTATAACTGTTCAGTGTAAAGAGATTGTATCTCTACAGAAAATTTGGACTAAACCACTAAATTCATATGGATTAGTTTTATGATCTTTAACTTTTTTGAAGCATCAAAGTGGTTCTATTTCAAACATTCGCTCGGTATCTTACTATGGGAACGGCTCTGGTGTGACAGATCCTGGAAGCACAAAAAACACAGTGATCAGTGATATATGTGATATAAGTCCCCAATATATACCGCTGCCAGTGGTCCCTGCTTCATTCTCAATCTCTTCCCCGTGAAGATCACATTGGATGCTATCCTTCAGGAGGACTCAATTTTCAAATAGTTGTTTAACTGTTCTAAGACAAGAGTATATTCACTGTCACTGTGATTTATCTGGACCGAAAGCAGAAACTTTGAGTCCATGCGCATGCGGAACAATGATCTTTGGCAAGGATCCTCATCCTTTGTGCAACGCATGCCTGGGGTTGAGACACACTCAGGTAGCCCTTGTGAACCCCAAGTGCTGTCCTCACTGTTCTCTCTTCCCATCAAGGGTGCTAGAAAGAAGATAACAGGTCACGGCCGCAGCCGCTAACAAAGGAGATAAGGAGATCCCTGCCTTTTTCTGCCGCTACGGAGAGAGATCTCTATGACAATAAGAGACTTCTGTCACGTGCCACATCCGTTAAACAGCTCATTCCAGCGGTCCCCACATGCATTTTAGAAAAATTAAACACTTCTGGGACAAGCCCTTTTCCCACAGGATTCATGTAAAAGGGTTTTCTAGGCTGGATGTTAATAGCATGGAGGAGTTAAGGATGTCAAATCCCCCTCCTGTTGAGCGGTTAGTCATCTCAACCCTAACCGCAGGGCAGCCTTTTCCTCTACCTCAGGACGCACTGAGCGCTTAGCAGCCTCTGTATTCATTCTGGATTTGTGGAACCTCAACAAACACCTCAGAAAGTACAAATTAAAAATGCTCTCATTCAAGGTTCTCTGTCATTTTGTTTGTCCTTAAGACCTTAAAGATGCAGAATTTTACATTTTCATTTCTACCTGGGACACAGAAAATATCTCACGTTTGCCTATCAGGGCGAGGCCTACGAGTTTTTGACTGTTCCTATCAGGATTTCATTTGCTCCGAGTGTTCAGCAAATGTGTTGAAGCAGCTCGAATGTGTTGAAGTAGCGGGTCTCAGAGTGTTAGCTTATTTGGATGATAAGCTCCTTTGTGCTCCGTCACAGCATCAGGTAGAGATAGATACAAAAGTGCTCTGAGGAGCACTGAGTTTGGAGAGTTTAGGCTTCAAGACAAACGAGACAAAAAGCTGCTTGGTGCCTGCACAGGAGATAATCTACCTGGGTCTCAGACTAAACTCAGACCTGTATCAAGCATCGGAGGAGGAGCGCAAAAGGTCATTTCACGGCTGTCTATCCCAGTTTTTCAGACATGAAACAGAGTCACAATCGGACTGTGTTTACGTCTTCTGGGGCTGATGGCCTTGACAGTTTCTGTCATTCCACTGGGACTGTTGCGAATGAGAGTTTCAGCACTGGACGGTGGCGCAGCGCTTGTGTCCAAAACGCTACCTCAAGCGCAAAGGAATAGTGACATCACTCTGCATGCGTGCTCTACGTCATTGAAGAGATCGCTCTTTTCTCGAGTCAGGGACTCTGCTGGGGGCAGTGTGCAAGGGCAGGATAGAAAAAGGGAAATGGCACGTCTCACTACAGATCGCAAACTTAAACTGCCTGTAATTGTTAACAATGTTTCTGGCATTGAAACTTTTGTGCAGTTCCTAAGGAACCACCATATTTTGATCATGTCAGACCAGACAACACAACGGCGTTTAGCATTCATAAATCGCCAGGGAAGCATATGGTTGATTTGAGTCCCCCTTTGAGACTATAGAAAGTACTAATTAAAATGCTCCTTTTGCTAAAGGTTGCTTTGTTATTAGCTCTTTCGTTAGTGAACTTCATGCTTTGTCGGTTCATAACTCCTGTATGCAGTTCACCATGGATTATTTATTTGAGGGTGACTCTCAAAACTAATCCAGAGTTTGTGCCTAAAGTGAGCGAGTCAGCTCTCATCTGTAAACAGGTGGATTTACTGGCCATTCATCCGCCACCTTTTTCCTCATCAGAGGAAGAGCGGCTTCACTGTTTATGCCCTGTCCATGCATTGCGTCACTATGTGGACAGAATAGAAGCACTAGGGAAGAGTAATCAGTTATTTGTTTCATGGGCTGATTCTCATAAGGTCATAAGATTCTCTATTTCACATAAGCACTTGTCCTACTGGGTATATTAGGTTATAGTAACATGGGTCTCTGTCCTCCAGAAGGGCTAATGGCTCATTCTACCAGAGGTATGGCTGCCTCGTGGGCACTGTTTAAGGGCATTTTGGTTCAGGACATTTGTGCGGCAGCAAGTTGGGCTTTCTCCTCACACTTTTTTGTTTGTCTTCTGGATTGTATTTCAACAGCATGAAGGTAAGATCTACTGGACTTATGAATGAACTGCTTGTTTTAAAATCTTCAAGGTCTGCTGACATAATGACATCTACTTCAAACATTAGAATGCTCATGATAACTTTAGTTAACTCTACAATAAGTAAATCCACTTCACCAGCTAATTACTCGACAGCGATGTCACAGAGCTACCACAAAAATGGAAGTTCAAACACAAAATTCTAAAGATTGCTGCGCACTTGTTTTTCTGGTGCATATGGTCTATAAGACTGTGAAGTTCTCCAGTAAAGGTTTCCAGTTCCAGCCCTAAGAGACTTAGGAGCATGTGAATAAGGCAAAGAAAAATAAGACGCGACTCTTTTAATCCCTGTCCACGCTTGCTCCTCCTTTATAATGTGCCTTATCAAACGCACACACACACACACACACACACACACACACACACACACACACACACACACACACGCACACACACGCACACACACACACGCACACACACGCACACACACGCACACACACGCACACACACGCACACACACGCACACACACGCACACACACGCACACACACGCACACCAACGCACACACCTCTGTGTTTTTCCCTTCATTTATTTTATATCTTTCCCTTTAATAATTGCTGGCCAGTCTAGTGTACATAAGACGGCTATTCTCCTGTGTTTCCTCAGAGGGGTTATAGGTCAGCAGCAAAACACATAGACACACACACCAACACACACATGGGGGTAGAGGTCAGCAGTGATTAACACAGTGAAAGGGACCTTTCCCTTAGAAACAGCTCTCTCAGTATCAATCATAGTCAGACCCTATTCAACCCTAATAATGGCAGAATAGATTAATGAGTGTCGCTCAGACAGCGCGCACACACACACACACACACACACACAAAATCGAGGAGACAGGGTTTATGTTTGACATATGAGCATGTGTTCTTTTGCTTAAGTCTGTAGATTTAAGATGTGCCAATATGATCACCATTTGCAGCACACAAGTTATAGGGATAGTTCATCCAAAAATGAAAATTCTATATTTATTCACCCTCATGTTGTTTCAGATGAGTTCCTGTGCGAATTTATTCCTTCAATGTAAAAGAAAAGGTGAGAAATATTCTGACTAATCTCAAAAATATAATTAAATTAAATGAAGACTGGTGCTGTAAAGCTTTAGAATGACACAAGTCTTCTGCAGTTATATGGAAACGTTGTGAGAGGAATCGACTGAAATTCAGTGAGATGTTAACCGCTGAAACTGGATCAGTGAGTGAGTGTTCATAAATCAGCCTGATCTGGTTGTTGAGTTCAAGTCAAAGCATTCTGGTTGATTTGAACAAATCTTTCAGATCAATTTGTGAATCATGAAAACTGATTTGAACGAATAATTGACAGATTTATCAGTCATCGCTACTACTCTACGTTGACATTTGTCCTAGTAATTGTATGGACCACTTTTATAGTGTCTTTTTGACATTTTGGAGCTTGACATTACCATCCCACATTTACTTTCATTATATTGCAAATAATTTCAAGGATATTCCAAATTTATATGAATGAAGGACACCTCTGCCAGCACTCCCCAGTGATGCATATATTGTTTGTGTGTGTGTTTCACAGAAAAAAGAAATTCATACAGGTTTGGAACAACTTGAAGGTGAGTAAATTAAGAGTATTTTAATTTTATTCAAATCAAAATTAGCTTATTTGACCACCATATGAAGTACATAAAACTTCAGCACACGTTCAAAATAGTATTTTTCTGTAATAGATTGTTGAAACGAAGATTGTTGAAGATCAATGTGTACAAGATTGAAGACCCCACCTATCTCTGCTCTCTATACGTGTCATCAGACGCTGTCAGGAGCGGCCATTACTCAAGTGGATTATCACCCAGGTGTCTGCGCACACACACACACACGCACGCACGCACGCACGCACGCACGCACGCACGCACGCACGCACGCACGCACACACACACACACACATTCCTGTGGCCCTCACCCTATGCATTCAGCACACATACTTTCCAGGACAGTAAAACATAGTGATGAGGATGTCAGTGGCTTGGATCCCACATAGGAGGGGACGTTCTCGTGATCTTGCACAACGTTCCCTTAAAAGTTCTCTAAAGATGACGAAAATCCCAAACCTTTGCACAACATTAGAGACGTTCCTAAACCATCCTATTTTGGTTATGAAAGTGCTGCAGTTCAATCTTCCCAATATGACTTTAGGGGGACGTTCCATTTTGGTTATTATATGGTCACATAAGAACGTTACAAAGAGGATATTTGGGATGTTAACAGAATGTTCCCACATGGTCCTCTGTTGGTCATTTAACAATGTTCCCAATATGACTTTAGTGGGATGTTCCATATTGGTTATTCTATGGTCACACATACAGCAACGTTACAAAGAGGACAGTTGAGACGTTAACAGACCGTTCCCATACGGTTCAATTTTGGTACCACTGCAAGATCTGTTGGACTATTTTACTTTTTTAACTATTTGAAAAAAATATTAAATTAAATTCAATTACTTTATTATTTATGATGGTAATCATTATAAGTAAATAGTGCTGTCAGCGTTAATTAAAAAATCCTTAACGCATTATAATAATTCAATGCAATTAAAGCAAATAAATTACAAAAGTATGTGAAGCTGTGTCATTAACGTAATTTACGTCACCCAGTTGAAGTTAGGAGGTTATCACACTAAGCGTCTACATGCACCAGTAACCTTTAGGAGGAAATTTCCATTCTAGCCCTTTAATAAGAGATTCTGCAACTCTGTTTGTTATCAGACTTTTTTTTATCCAGTAATCAAATTCATTCAAACAATCATTCCAAAACAGCGCTAATATAAAGAAGGCCAGGCTGATTACATCAGAGATATCAGAGAGAATAGAACGGTTTAAGATAAACATTGTTTATTAAAAAGATCAAGGGAAAAATAAGCAACCCTCTACATACACCTAATAATAATAATACTAATAAAGTCCAGAATGTTCAGTGAAAGTCCGCCAAATAACCCCCCCACCATCCTCAAATACAACTTATTCAAAGACATAGTGTTTTTACGAGGAAACAATTCAGCCTGAAGGACATACTGTATGTGAAAGAGAAAATGGTTCCTAATACAAACTAGCACTGAACTGCTAAACCTGCATTTTTAATGTAAGCATCACTATTATTACAGTTAGGGATTTGAACAACCAATTGAGATTTTTAAGCAATCAATCAATTAATTAATAATAACTGTTCTAGCATTATGATCAGCAAACCAGTATTATAATGATTTCTAAAGGATAATGTGACACTGAAAACCGGAGGATCATGTGACATCGAAGACCACTGAAAATTCAGCTTTGCCATCACAGGAATAAATTACAATTAAAATATATTAAACAGAAAACAGTTCTTTTAAATTGTAACTATTTCACAATATTACAGTTTCTACTGTATTTTTGTACTTAAGTCACTACTTTCAAAAACATTAAAAAATCTTAACCCCAAACTTTTAAATGGCAGTGTAAAAATATGGGAAATTAGCATGTGCAGTCTTCATAGAGCTCTGCATCACATTGCTGTAGCAAAAAGAAAAAGGTTTCAACCATGAAACCTTAAAAGCCTCCTAAGTGATCCTGACCACAAATTTAATAATTTTTAGCTTTCTGCATGTAAGGGCTTTGGTCAAAACAGACAATGTATTATGGACAAATGCGCTGTTGTTGAGATTGCTGTCAGCAGACGAGAGGTAAAAGCTTTGTCTAACCTCACAACAGAGATCCTTTTAGTCTAACAGAGGAGAGTAAATATCTGCTCAATGACAAAATCCCCCCAAAGCCTCTTATTCTGAATATGTTTTACTTCATAATGAAATACATTATGTATTGACGTATCCATCAAAATGAAAAGCCTTGAAGTCCTTAGCAACCTAGTGTTTTATTGACAACTGTTATTCTACAGTAACCCCTGTAGGTCTTGCAACCAGAAATCTTTGTCACAGATTACAGCCGTAAAAACTCAATAACCTATAATCGTACAGCAGGGAACATTCGGGAAACTGTGAGATGTTTCAGCTCAAGAATGTTTGCGCTGATAGAAGATTAGATCAAGTTCATTGGGGTTCAATGGCCTCTGTCTCTTTACATAACCCTGTGTAAAGACCAGGGGCCCTGCTTGAGCATCGAGGGAATTGGCCCTGAAACATCTCTGCTCTGAGATAGTAAACACTTACCTCACTGGGGAGTTGTTGGGGTTATTGGCTTCGTGTGTGTGTGTGTGTGTGTGTGTGTGTGTGTGTGTGTGTGTGTGTGTGTGTGTGTGTGTGTGCGTGTGTGTGTGTGTGTGTGTGTATTTAAATGAGTACATTGAGAGTGTGCGTGTGTGTGGGTTGGTTTATGTGATTTATGAGGACACAAATTTGTATAATGACATGTGTATTACACTGGTATTACAACTTATAGGTGGTTTATGAGGACATTTCAAAAGTCCTCATAATTCAAATAGCTTAAAAAACATAAAAAACAATGTTTTATTAAAAATGTAAAAATGCAGAATGTCTCCTGTGTTGGGTAGGTTTAGGGATAGGGGCAGGGTAAGGGGATAGAATATACAGTTTGTACAGTATAAAAACCATTACGCCTGTGGAGAGTCCTCATAATGCTGTTGCACCAACATGTGTGTGTGTGTGTGTGTGGGTGTGGGTGTGGGTGTGGAAGATTGACACTTCAGCTCTGATGGGGCTACATGGTTAATTAGTTACAATCTTCCTGCAAAACACACATGCACAGATAAAAAAACTAAACAAGATAAGGCCACAATTCCCTCTTGTTTGTTAAAGACAACATGAAATGGAATTCGCAACAATTTCGGAACCAACAACGTACTAAAATACGTTTTCCCATCCTACTTATTCAACAGCAACATCGCTACTGCAGCAACATCGCTACTGAATTTGCAGTACAAAACATAGGCCTACAGCGCAATCAGTATTTTTCTGAAAATTCTTTCTTTAGTGAATCAGACACAGAATGTAGTTCAATTCTCGAACGCATGACTGTTGAACCTACTATTTTTAGTGAATCAAATGGGTGTATGCGAAATCTTTCATAATCAAATTTTATTGATGCCTTTTATTATTTTGTTCCTTTTTATGCTACCATGTACTCTGACATGTTTGATTATTCTAAAATGTAAGATCTTTTGGGTCTCTTCTGTGCTGTAAGAGTGGGTGTAGGCTATTTTGTGATGTATCAAAATATGTCTGTTTCACAATTGCTTATTAAGTTATTCTGTCTTACAAGGGCCATGGTGACCTAATAAGACCAGCTAGGCTAAATTTTGTCTTGAGTACATCATTAAATGGTTGCAAGAGAAGTACAAAGAACTTCAATATGCTTTCCCTAGTCCCTTCCTGTTATGTAGGAACATCATATAAACTGAACTCAAAGATCTAAATGTACACAAAAGGCCTATTTCTCTCAAATATTGTTCACAAATCTGTCTAAATCTGTGTTAGTGAGCTCTTCTCATTTGCAGAGATAATCTATCCACCTCACAGGTGTGGCATATCAAGATGCTGATTAGACAGCATGATTATTGCACAGATGTGCCTTAGGCTGGCCACAATAAAATGCTACAAATGTGAAGTTTTACTGAATTGGGGCGGTCCGGGGGCATCCGAAAACCAGTCTGTATCTGGTGTGACCGCCATTTGCCTAACGAAGTGCAACACATCTCCTTCGCATAGAGTTGATCAGGTTGTTGTTTGTGGCCTGTGGAATGTTGGTCTACGCCTCTTTAACCTTCTATAGCCATATTTATCTGCTATATAACACAAATACCCCGACTGTGCGCACACGTCAGTGCAACCAGACGATAGGCTTAAATGTTTCCCGGCTTGACTGTTAAAAGCAGACGATTGGCTTTCCAGCGGGAGGGGCGGGACATGTGCATACAACCGCCATCCTTGGCGTTACAGGTTTTCCCTATAGTTGTATTGAGGATTGAGGAAGTGGCATGTCTCTATATAAATTGTCTCTGACCATACATAATGTCTTTGTCTCTTTTGATCAATGTAATGCGTCCTTGCTGAATAAAACTGTTCATTTTATTTTTAAAAATTACTGACCCCAAACTTTTGAATGGCAGTACAAGTCTTGCCTTATTCAAAGTTTATCCAAGTATAAAGGTTTGTACCATAAACTTCCATTGTGAGTGCTTGAGTGTGAACTCAATTTTTGCTTGAGGCGTAGGTTAAAAATAATTTTCCGTGGTATAATTGATAGCATGTCAGAGACCTGCTTAGCTGATATTGAACCCAGAATGTTCCCCTAATATATCTAATGTAGTAGTAAAATAAATAAAGAAACAAACAGTTTAACACCACATCCAATCAAATGCACCACCAGGAATTGCTCTTTACATCACTGGCTCTTTAAAAACAACTCTGACAACACATTTTTCCCCAACTACGGTCAGTCAAATCATGCTGAATAAGTGTGCTTGCCCCAGGCCTCTCTGGTAATGAAATTGTGAAATGGCCTGGCAAAATGAGACTCGCCTCTTTGTGCGCGCGCGCACACACACACACACACACACACACACACACACACACACACACACACACACACACACACACACACACACACACACACACACACACACACACACACAACAGAACTAAATAAGATCAATGAGAGTAACTGAGAGTGCAAGCAGGCTTCATGGATTTGAAGCATGTCCAATAAATAACATCCTACCGTGACACACACACACGGCTTGAAAAGAGCCCACTATTATGACACACAGAGAGTGGGGAGGGCCTCCTAACCTTTCACCTCCATTTGGCAAATGTCTGTGTTTGTGCATGTGTGTGTGTGTCCGTGTGTAACGGGGGTTTTGTGGACAGAGGGGGTGCTGCTTAATGATGTCTACTTCCAGATAGTACTAGTACCCAGATAACTGATCTCTCTCACACACACACATAATTATGTGTTTTTGCTACAGATGATGCTGTTAAACATGAGCTATTTTTATCTGTCAGAATACTACAGAATACAATTCTTCTATCTCTATGTCCCATAACACCACTCTACAAACTGCACTCTTCCATTAAACATCTGTTTAAAACCCAGTAATATTTCAGAGAAACCTCCCTGACAAACATGATCAGCAAATGTCAGCTTCATTTGATGTGTAGGAAGCCATTGCAAGGAGTAATTCGGGTCAAGTGACTCTGGCTCTCTGCCGTTCCCTGGGTAAATATATAATAAGAGCTCTAAAAATAACCCAAGCTCAAACGCTATGATTTTGCCAACACGAGCACAGTGACAGCTTTATGTGAGCTGAGGGATTATGGGAGAACCAAAGCTCTGATGAGGCAGATTCTTGTACGGCACAACTCATAACGAAAAGAAGACATGTATCTCTCTCTCCCCCTATATGTAAAATACCTCAAATATGGAATCATATCGTGTTATTTATTACTAGGTTAATTAAATGTTTTTTTCACATTACCTAAAAGCTCATACATTTTTTTTTAAACAGCCTTAAGTTTGCTGGTCTTAGTTGGTTTAATCTGTGTAAACTGTTTATGCACTCCATTAAACAGTGATTCTCAACCACTATGGGGGTTTAAGCAAACTTACAGAATATTTTCCAGAGTGCTTCCAATAAGTCTTAAAGGGGTATAACAATAAGTTATATATATAACTTTTTATAATGTTCTCTGAGGTTCACTTATAATGTTGTCATCATTTTTACATAAACTCCCAATTTAGAAGAAGCTCTTTTCTATCCTGTTTTTGACCCTCTCTTTCAAATACTTAGTTTTGATGGCTGTTCTGCATTCAAGACTTGTAAGTAAACGCCCACTGCTATGATTGGGTAACAGTTTCGCATAATAAAATAATTCATCCCCGCCATTACACGTGTGAAATAGTTTTGAGAACATCCGATGTCGTAAAAATGTCTTGGCAGTGTAATCGCCCCTTATACCCGTAAATAATGCACTATAATGTGGGAATAGTGAATGAGTGTTTAGGGGGAGATTTTGAACACAGCCCTTGTTACATAGTTGAAATATTTGCAATTGCCAACAATGCAAACATGCGCAGGGCATTACAAATGCTTTATAAGTCTTGATTGTGGCAAATAAAGTTTGTTACCACAGTTATAATTGACAAAGGATGACTTTTCGTTGAAAAATGAATTATGAATGAATGCAGGCCTATTGCACTGTCAAGTCTTATAGGCCCTTCATAATTCATCCTTTTCAATAAAGTGAATAACGTATGTCATTTGCAGTGTTGTGTTTTATAAAATGAAACATGATGTAATAGCCTATCTTACTGATGACAAAACAGATGTCTCTCACATATAGGGTTGCCAACTTCCGAAAAGAAAAATGCGGGACGATCGTGGTTCTTTACAGGAGAATCAGGGACACTCAAAATATTTGTACTGTATCACACAGTATATCATTTCAGGTTCGTATGTGTTTAAAAGGTTCTCAGACATATGTTTTGCTTAACCTGTTTATGTAGCCAACAATTTTATTCTAAAATGAATTTTAAGGTCACACAAAAAAGTCACATTAATTACACACAAAACATAAATCCAAATAATAGCATTTATCTGAAATAAAACGCTTTTGTAACATTATACACTACATTTTAAAGAAATTAAAGAAAGTAATAGCATACTTTTATTCAGCAAGGCCAAGGACGCATTAAATGAATCAAGTGAAAAGACATTTATAATGTTACAAAAGCTTTTTTATTTCGAATAAATCTCCTTTGAACCTTCTATTCATCAAATAATCCTGACTTCTTTAAAAAAAAAACATTAATAATAATCAGACATGTTTCTTGGGCAGCAAATCACATCAGCATATTATTCCCTCGGGTAGCATGTTGCATGTTTTCTTGCATGGCTGGATGTTGGACTCATGAACAATAATCACGTTGTTTAAATTCACTAAAACTGATTTGCCGAAAATCAAAACCCGACAGGTGTCGTGCCGAAAAGTGATGGTCCGCCGAAAATTGATTGGCGCCTAGTCTCTTTACGTCTACAGCTGGATCAAACAGACATAACGTGCAAAGCACCATCAGTTTATGTCCGTGGTAATAGTATGTCTGTGTGATACTTTAAAATTTCTTTTAACATAATAATAACAATTGTGGCCAAATAAGTGTTTGCAGTTTATAGCTTAATCAGATATGATTATAGGAAATAATAGAAGCCTGTTGTTTCCGATGGAATAAGTGTTTGTATTTGGAAAACGGACTGTAGCCTATAATAACATGACTTACTGCTGAGCTATATCAAATAAATACATGATCTCTTTTGCAATTATTCTTATGACTCTGCATTATTTTACCTGCTGTGTACCAACCAATCCAGCCCTTTTTACCTGTTAAAATATATTTAAATGTCGAAAACAACCCATAAAATGCAGTATTCTACTTACAACAAAATTGTTGAAGCCTCTACTTATTGCAAAAAATAATGCAATCAATTTTCGGCAGACCATCACTTTTCGGCACGACACCATATGGCTATGGGACAAATTCGGGACAGTTGGCAACCCTACTCACTGATGACAAAACTGATGTCTCTCACTGAAGCTTTTATTCAGACTAAGGCTAGGCTACAGCAAATGGCTTAGATTTAAAAAAAAAAAAAAAAAAAAAAAAAAAAAACGAAGTTAATCCACACTTTCTTAAAGGGATAGTTCACCCAAAAATGAAAATTCTGTCTTTGATTACACATCCTCGTGTCGTTCCAGAACACAAATTAAGATATTGTTGATGAAATTTTGATGAAAGAGTTTTCTCGTCGCTTCATAACATGGAGCATGGGCTTGGAGTCAGTAAAGGTTGAGGACGACAGCATTAATCTTGGTTAATATTAATTTCAAGTTTTATAAATTAACATGAATGCAATATGATTTGTGAATAAACATAACTTAACATTAGGTAATGATGAACAATAGTTCATGTAAAAATTAACATTAACTTAATAAAAGCTGTAAAAATAGTTGTCAAAATCAATATGACCAGTGTCTTGTACTTTGGGTTTGTCCTCATTTTGTAAGTTGCTATGGATAAAAGTGTCTGCAAAATGATTAAATATAATGCAAATATTTGCACAAGGTATTAGACTGAGTAAATGTAAAATGTATAAATTGCAAAACAGACTAATCCCATCAATGTGTTGAGAGTTAAAACAATCTTTCATCAAAATCAGGAAGTAGTTGGAATCAAGTTGTCGTCGTTGTCTATTACTCCATAAATATTTCTTAATGAATGTTTCAAATGCTTTTCTGAAGGCCCGCAGAGGATTCCAGAGAGATGTCATTTTTCATCCAATATCTTCATCTATTAAATCAACACATTTTCACTGTGCATCCTTTGCCTTGACTTATTAGTATGAAGCGACTGGGTGAATCTCAGGCTCTCATTTCATGTTTGGACTTACCATTACTTCAGGGACTCTAAAATGCATTCTAGTGACACTTGGCACACAACTGATCACATTATTCTCTGCTGTATGTCATTATACACACAAACACACACATACTGTACTGAAAAATCAAGGTTGATATAGAGACCACTGCTTGCTGCCTGCCTTTATTCACATCAATGCTGTACAAATCAGCATCCTAATGCAGCTTAATGTATAGCCAGCCCAAGGTTGCCATGACAACACACTTGTTGAAGCTTTAGATCCTGTTGATCTCCAAAATTGTCCTCCAGGAACAAGCATCTATCATGTCCTGTAAGGATAATGAGCTCTTGTAAAACACCTGTGCAATTTTAGCCTTTTTTTCCCACGAATAAAGGCTTTTTGTTCTATTATACCTTGTCCCTATACACTCACCTAAAGGATTAGGAACACCATACTAATACTGTGTTTGACCCCCTTTCGCCTTCAGAACTGCCTTCATTCTACGTGGCATTGATTCAACTAGGTGCTGAAAGCATTCTTTAGAAATGTTGGCCCATATTGATAGGATAGCATCTTGCAGTAGATGGAGATTTTGTGGGATGCACATCCAGGGCACGAAGCTCCCGTTCCACTACATCCCGAAGATGCTCTATTGGGTTGAGATCTGGTGACTGTGGGGGCCATTTTAGTACAGTGAACTCATTCTCATGTTCAAGAAACCAATTTGAAATGATTCGAGCTTTGTGACATGGTGCATTATCCTGAAGTAGCCATCAGAGGATGGGTACATGCTGGCCATAAAGGGATGGACATGGTCAAAAACAATGCTCAGGTAGGCCGTGGCATTTAAACGATGCCCAATTGGCACTAAGGGGCCTAAAGTGTGCCAAGAAAACATCCCCCACACCATTACACCACCACCACCAGCCTGCACAGGGGTAACAAGGCATGATGGATCCATGTTCTCATTCTGTTCTCTCTCTAGTTCTTCGTTAACATTACAAACAAATCACGTTTAGTTCTGCACCATAACAGTTTGACAGTTTGACATTACAGTATGACTCATTCCTCAAAAGTAGATTTTGAAGCCGTGTGTTATAAGATCCGAACAAGTTGTAAATAAAAACAAACCACAAGGATGCCAGTTGACACGCCTGCAGCTTCAAAATTTGCGTGGGTCAAAATGACTGGGTCATTTAAAACCTTCCCTACTCTCTTGCTAAACTCAAGAACAGAAATACACTGCTAATTACATCATAACTTTAAAACAAACAAAAAAACGCAACCTCTGCCAGCATTAGCAGCACTGCTGTCTGTGACCTTTCCAATCAACAACACCGTCTTTTTCCACATCAACCTTTACATGGCGCAAAATAAAGAGAAAAACGTGCGCAATCCTGCTCATGTTTGACACACTTCTGTTCTCTCGCTCTCTGAAATGCAGTGTTCAAATGCTTTCTGTCAGCCGGAGAGATACAGCATCTGACAAAGCAACAAGAAAGGCCCTGCGCTACCAAGATGCCATACGCACCAGGGAAAATATGTCAGAGCAAACACATCTAGAGCACTCAAGTAAACTCAAGTAAAGACTGTAAAACAAAGCTGCCAAGATTGCTCCCATGTTTCTCTGCTCAAAAGTATCATCAAACGAGCTCTGCACTGGTGGTCTGGTCTGGCTAGCGCGAATGTAACTTAACGTTACCTGTCAAATTAACATCAGATGTCATGGAATATGTGATTCTAATTGGTCATTCGCGTTATTCAGAGGTCAGATATTTCCTAACATCCAGAGCAACGGCGCTGCTCTGCTAACATCTATCGTACGTTAAATTTATCCACGACAGTGTTCTCGTATCTCCGCAGACTGGCGCTTTTTTTTTGTTTCATAAAAATAATTGCACCAAAACTGGCTCAGATCTTCAGTCTCAGATAAATGATCTTGGATGACTTGTTTTTAGAGATAGTTCACCTGCAATTAAATTTTTCCAACTGAAACCTGAAGCCATCTTTCATCACATGGGCCCGGTGTCAAGTATCCATAGATTTAGCTATATTGTAGCGGTATATAGATGTATCAGCGCAGTATAAAACTGCTTAAAGTCACATATTGAAGCCAGCATGAAATGGTGGTTGCAATGTTGTCTTACCTGTCGTGACGTAGATCAGAGTAAAATGGCGGGCGAGACAGTAACAGTCGCGTTCCGGAAGTAAAACTCCATCCATTGGGAAATAGATTTTTTTTTAAACGATAAATGATAAACATTTAAAGCCAGCCTTACTTTGAGGTCCGACGTTGTTATTTTGTTTGCTTCTATTAATGTCGTTAACCCGCATTATTTCAACTATACACTATACAACTTATTAAAATAAGAATTTAACGGTCAGCCAGGAAACAAAGATGCAGTAAACTCCCTTATGGAAGAAGAACGCTGTAGTGTTGTGACAATAAGCTCTTATCAGGATCAACTAAACTCTGGGTTTTCAAAAGTATGTTAAGTTTGTGGCATAAAAATATAAATACGTCCATGAGTTTTACACACCGGACTTTTATTGTAGGGACATCGACGTTGTGTGAAAATGTATCTAAAATCTTTTAAAACCATAAATGAAGAAAAACATCTCGTTAGTTCCACCCATTCCCATGAAGCAGCACAAATGACATAATCGAGTCTCCCTAAACCAAAGATTGAAAGGGACTTTACAAAAAAATGTTTGCACAAAATTTAAAATATATAGTTTTTATATATACATCAACCTTTTTTATTAAAATTTGTATAGGCTGTCTCCATGCTGCATGGGATTGAAGTTCTTTTTATCACTAAATCCATTAAGTACACAGTTTGAACTTTTGACTTTATGTCTGACTTTCACATACTTTTTTGCTTCAAAAAGATGTTTGTAATATTATGATTTACCTCATAGCTGTTTGGCTTGGTCCATGGCTTAAAACACTTTAACAAAGACTTTTTGAATACTTATGGAAGAAATTAATGGGGGGGGGGGGGGGGGGGGGGGGGACATCCGGAACAAATTCTGCAAAAAAAGGGGGGGGGGGGGGGGGGGCACTGTTACACTCAATTGCTGAGGGAGGGGAAATTATTTAAACAAAATATATATAAATTATAAATAAATAATATGAATATATATATATATATATATGTGTGTGTGTGTGTGTGTGTGTGTGCATGGACAAATCATAAATAGTACAATATTCAATAAAAATAAGAATGGTCAGTTTTGAATTCATGTTGTCTTTAACATTAAGGGCATGTCCAAATCTAAGTATGAGCAAAACCACTACTTGGCTCCAACCTGCAATAGACCAGCCATGGCTTCCTTATCACACAAACTGATGAAAGAGCGCCCCCCATTGGTCATTAAGATATAAACACTGGTCAAATCAGGGCTTGTGTAAACTTGACCTGACAGTACAAAACATTACTTCATTAGCTCACTAGAAAATATTTGCACATTTTTTTTCAATTTTCAACAGGAAAAGTTATTGTTTTTTGTTGAATGCCCACTGGAGCGACGATCAATATATACAGCTAAAGATGAGAGTAAACGCCTGCAGAACCATTGCTGCTGGAATAAAATTATTTTGTATTGAGCAAGGGAGCAATGCATTATCTTTCTGAAATCCCTGTTGGCCAGTGTGCTGACACATATACTGCACTCAGCAAGCCTACACACAGACGTACAGGAATGCATATCTATGGACTTCAGGCAGAACCGCTGACTTAATGTAATCTGAAACCCATCCAGGACAGCTTACTCAATCTAGCTAACACACACACATCTGGGCATATAAAGACATCATAAGCCAGACGTGTGTAAAAACATAACACTTTATACAAGTAGGCTGAAAAAAAATTCAATGAATACACAACTACTTTACAAATACAAATGCCGTCATACCCCTCCCTCCCACCCTCTGAGTTATTTACATGTGTTCCAGACCCAACATCAATACAAAAAGATGCATTTATGACCGAAAGCCCCATCATTATATGATTTAGATACATAGAGGGAAAGTCTTGATTTAAGTCTGTTCATTACTGATAGCAGGCCAACGTAAACACACTAACAGCCAAGCTGAGGTCTGACTCAACTGACAAATGGTGACATTGTTCAAAACTATGCATAAGAAAAAACGGAAATATTTCACAGATGTGTTTTTTAACAATGACATTTCTTCCAAATCGAAGTTGGGAGGGCGATCATTTCCACAGCTGCCGCTACCATGGAACGGCTACAGTGCAGGATAGTTTTTCTATCAGTTTGTTGTTAAATTACATTCTCACACAAACATTTCACGCACATAAAGTACACATCACTAGACAATTTTCAGGTGGTATCCATCCATGCAGCTGAACTACAGTGAAAATAATTTGTTTTAGGGGAGTTTTCATGATACAAGCTAATATATTAAATTCTTCTATTGGCAGGGTTCATTCGAATGGGTCAAATACATCAAACTAATGG
The DNA here is from genome assembly GCA_030578275.1 of Meda fulgida. Lineage (NCBI taxonomy): Eukaryota > Metazoa > Chordata > Actinopteri > Cypriniformes > Leuciscidae > Meda > Meda fulgida. Next base: position 148,304 of record JAROOJ010000037.1, read on the forward strand.
TAGTTGGCCATTTCTACATCCCAAAAGGAAGAGTTTTGTTTGCAGAGCTTCGCTAATCTTGATTATCATCATCATTAAATGCTTCAAAGTGATATTTACCGACACAAAGGGACAACACCACACCTATTGAAAAAAACATTGGAGGGAACACGCATATAATTTGACTGATTGAACATTATGAATAATGTTGAGATGATCTGAGTTCTTGCGTGCCAAATGAAGTGACGTCGATCCAAACACACTTGATCCATGACCTTAATGATGTGATGACATGTTAAACACTGTATAAACAGAGCATGTAGCATGGTAGAAAAAGAACAGGGAGCATTTGACGGCTCGATCAAATGTATGACCATCAGTTTCAGTATGAAAACAAGCCGTCGTACTGTTGTATAGTCATGCTTTACTTCTGAGGGAGGAGCCTCAGTTAATAAGCCATTAAAAAAACAGCCAAAAAAATTATAATAATTGGCCGTAGATTGAGGGCCGTTGGCAGAGTGATGATTGATTAGCATGAGACGTGGTTAGCTTTTACTTCAAATTGCAAAAAGCTCCATCCAGACAGTCAATGGTGAGTTCCTGTTTTACAAAGAGTCAGTTTTCCCAAAACAAATGGAAAAAAAATTCAGAGTCCTAGGTTGTGCCCAGGTACTTTTTCCTCCCACAACCCTCTAGCTGCCACCGCTGGGTTTGGCGGGGGTTTTGGAGCGCATGGCGACCCCAGTGCGGGTGTTTCCTTTGCCCTGCTGGGGCTGGGGGGTGGCAGCGGCCTGCTGCGCTGGAGTCTCAGAGCCGGGGGTCGTGGTGCTCTGCTGCTGGGCGGGGCTGTGTGGTGGTGGGGTCTGGATTTGAGGCGAGGCGGCTGCTGCCGTAACAACCTGCTGCTGGAGGAGCTTCTGTTGCACCACCTGAGTGGCTGTGGCGGTGCCCGCGGGGATGACCTGCACCTGGGCCTGTCCCGAACCTGCAGCGGGTGCCGCCTGTGTAAGGGCCACCGTCTGAGGCTGAATCTTCATACACACACAAAAAATCAATTCAGGTATCATACTTCAGTTAATCTGAAATGTCTTTAGTTTAATAATACAACTGAATAAAATAATTAATTTCTTTCAAATATATTACATGTTTTGAACAGTAGTATATATTAAGTATATACAATATAAAACAATAGTATCAATCAGCCAACAAGGAAAGCAATTTCAGAGCTTTTATTAAAGATTAATACAAAGACAAGAATTATTTTGTATGGAATAACAAGCACAGAGAAACAGTTTAGAATAAAATCAGGAACAAACGCTATGAAAAGACACAAGGTCCCTTTCAACTTCAAAAACTGCATCAAATTAATTCAATCCATCAAAAAGAAGTGCACAAAACACTAAAACACCTACCTGTTGAGGTGACGATACTATCTGCTGCTGAACTATTTGAGGAAGCTTAGCGACCTACAAGCAGAAGGGAAAATCACTACAAAGCTGAGCTAGCTACTAATACCACATGCACTACATCGCACTACAACATTTACATTCTGCTCACACATGTCAGGCTTTGCTCTTGTGTAGGTGCTGGATAGGTGGTCTCTGTAAAAACGTAACTTCTTACCTGTATCTGCTGAGCTGTCGCAGGTTTCTGCGGCTGTGCGATTGAGGTGGTGAAGAACTGGGTCTTAATGCCGGGCTGCAGTTGAGTGGTGGCGGCGTACGTCACTTTCTGCTGCTGTTGGGCTGTGGTTTGAGCAGCCTGCTGAGTGCCAAGTTAAACAGAGAAATAAAGATGGAGAAGGGTTGAAGAGACATTTATATAGATAAAGCTTAATAAAAAAATAAATGGCTGATTGGTACCTTTTGCTGCACAGCAGCCTGTGTTTGCTGTGGCTGTGCTGCCTTCTGGACGGCAGCTTGTGCAGCGGCCTGCTGCTTTTGTCTGTGAAACAGCTGCTGAACTTGCTGGACCTGGAACGGGTGGGTTACCACCTGACCACCTGCACAAACACATACATGCTTTAGTCTACAAGAGCCCCTAAAAGGTTATTGACAGGAGAGAAAAGAAAGCATGCATCTCCACTGCCAGAATCAAGCTCGCGTTGACATAAACGGTGCAAAGAAACGGTAGTGTGCCACTCACAATACTTTCAGTAAGTCTCAGACTCTAGGTGATGATAAACAATTAGTTTTAGGGCGGTTCACAATAATTTTGGCTTCAAATAAACATATTATCAAAAGATTGCTGCACATACAGTGCAGTTTGCATCTAATGTACCTTGTGTTCACAAATAACTCTGGGTTCACATTTGAGACCAAATAAATGGAATATTTGGTATAAAATAAGTGCTTTTGAACCCATGTCTGATCGAGTCAACAGTATTTTGAATTAGCTTTTTTATATTTTCAGATTTCATTTTAACCTTAGTTTAAGGTTTAGTAATTTTTATGTTATTTTTTGTCATTTTGTAAATAATATATAAAATATTTAGCTTCAATTTATATTTATATCAGTTTAAGTTTTAGTACTTAACACTTATTTCAGTTAGTTGCCAAGGCAACAATTCAAATTTTCTAAGGGCCTGTTTACACCTGGTCACTTCATGCGTTTTCTCTGATTGGATAGCTATCCGATCGTGTAAAGACCAGGTGTAAATGCCCTCCGAAACGCATGAGACGGATTTAAATCTGATCACTCAAACCACTTCAGGAGGTGGTCTGAGACGCATTCCAGATGAAAACTGGACAAGTGTAAATGCATCTGGTTGTCGAAACCACATTTGTAAATCTTACTCCTCCCAAATGTTAAAAAATAACCGTTTGGGAGCGTGTTATAGGCTATATGAAATGTTATAGCCAGATATGACGGCGCAACTGCAACATGCATCCGCCGCAGATGAATATCTGAGTATATCCTCAGCAAGCCGACGCTCAAACTGCCGCAAATGAAACTGAAAGGCGTCGTAGACGCTAAACAATCATCTTCATTCAAAGTAGTGAGACTAAATTATCTTACCAGTGCTGATGCGGCTCTTTCTCCTATCGCGGTCTTTGATCTTGAGATTAGCTGATGATAAATAAAATGCAGCTATGTTGCTTTCATTCACATGAACTTTATTAAATTTGCATATAGCGCGGGAATTTAAGATCAGATTTATTTATATTCGTTTTGCAGACACATTTATGTGGCCATGTGTAAATGGAACATTTTTAACAAATCAGATAGCTATCCGATCAGTAAAAACAGGTGTAAACAGGCTCAACGTTTTTTCAAATTTACATTTTCATCTAATATTTATATTTTATTTTATGTTAGCTTTATTTAAATTACATAAAACATTTAATAGTTTCAGTTAACATTAACAAAAGTGCTACTGCAACAAGTCTAACTGTCTAGTAGAGCTGCACGATTCTAGATAAATAGAGAATCGTGATTTTTTTGTTTCAAACAGAGATCATGATTCTCCCACGGTTTTGAACAGATAACTAAATAAAATAACGTAATTTACTAGAGATTCCGACAAAATGTTAATTGCTGCAGTCTATTAAAAATGTTTAATTTATTTGAATAAAAAAAAAATTATACTGTGAATGAATGATTCAATGAGTTATAAATACTTCACTTGTTTCATTACTGGATGAATCAGCAATTTTAAACAAATCTCTTGAATGATTCAATGACATACATTTTAAACAGCCGCTTTGTCGCCACCTGGTGGTGTAGCGATTTAATCGATGCAATCGTTATTTGAAGCGCTAAGTTACCTTCAAAAGGTGATTTGCTCTATTTTGATCGCTACCGTAGATATCAGTGTTTTTATCCGATTCCAAACTACAACTCTTAATATAATAAGACTATTTGTAACAAAAATAAGACTGTGTTTGAAAAGACTGCTGGAGAAGCGGTTTCATACCTACACATGATAACTGCTCTCTCTGCGAATTTGGCAAAGGTTTAATAAACAATGGCGAATCGTTGACATTTATAAACAAGATCGGATGGGTGTTTGAATCGAGATGGCGATCTTTTAACAATTAATCGTGCAGCTCTACTGACTAGTAAGTGTAACCCTTAGCAAATAATGTCATGCTCCACTTGTTTCAGAGCAAGCCTGTACCTGTTTTCTGTGTCTGTCCAATGGCGACACTAATGCCGGCCACAGTGACAGGAAGGGTCGTGACTCCGGCGGAGGAGACCACAGCAGGAACTGAGACTACAGGAGGTGGTTTGGTCAGAGTCACCTGGGCAGGTTGACCTTGCGGTTGAATGGGTCCTGGGGCTGAGACACGTGTCTGAATGAAAAGACATATATAATGATTATGCACCCAGATGTATGTGAAAGGTTTAGTCCTAGGTGTGTGTGTTTGTGTGCTTACCAGTCTGGCCACCTGTAAGTTGGTGACAGTAGTTCCAGTGAGCACAGCTCCCGCTCTGGGTGCAGTGACTGCAGCTATCTGAGGGTTGGCCGTAGCCGCGGGTGTGGTGTGAACCTGCTGCGGCTGCTGAGTCGATGCAGCCTGCTGACCTTGTGCTACCGCCGCCATCTGCAGCTTCTGCTTCTTCAGCAACTCCTGGAGAGAACCAATTGTTAAAAACATGACTAAAAAGAAAGTAAACACTGCAAACAATGGTGAAATCAGTGCAATGGTAATTATATTTTCTCCAACAGAGCAGTTAATGCTAAAATGCCACATATTGGTCAATATTTCAGTTAAAGGCACCTGTTAACTAGTTATTATAAAGGATAATTGGAAACATGAGGGTTCATTCCTGAAAAACAACATGGAGGAAAGGTTTAGCGACACTAAGCAATTCTGTAATTGCATCTAGACTTTCTTCACCATAGTAAAACCTCAAAAGCAGACTAGCTCAGCAAAAGCAAATCAGATATGGCCAGTGCTGGGCAAGCTACTAGGGAAATGTAGTGAGCTAAGCTAGCAGTTACTCTACATTCAATGTAGCTTCACTACACTGAAGCTACCACCCTTGGAAATGTAGCAAGCTAAGCTACAGCAGTATGGCAAAAGTAGTTTACTACATCTAAGCTATTTATTCAAATTTCATTTTTATATTGAATCAACTTCATTCCAAGTCAATGCTATCTCAGTGATCAATAAAACTGTCAGTCAAACAGATAGACAGACATAAATTGTCAGTTCAATTGTTTATTCAACAACTGTTCCAAACGAATTTGGCAAAACTAAAAAAAAAAATATATATAAAATGTCTGGAGTGTGTGCAGCTTTTTCCATTAAGTAAATTTCTCACGTGTCAGCCCAAGGATTGGCACGTGATGTTACCATCCGGAGCAGAAGGTGGTGGTAATGCACCAAAAAGCTGGTTGTAGGGCTCTATGAAATTCGTTTTATTTTTTCTGGACTCCAATTTTAATGGTTAAAATAAAATGTTAGTTAAAAACAATTGAACATACAATTTAAACAATCATTTATTATAATTCTTAGGGCACTATGAATTTTTTTTTTATTTTTTTTTTTTACCAAAATCTGTTTTTTTGTGTGTTTTATTCCATTTTAATGGTTTAAATTGTAATGAAAAATTATTTAAAATGTAGGGCAAAAGATTTAAGCAAAACTTTCTTCAAAGGTTAAACCAACCTTTTATTTTGACGGGTTGCCGTGTAGACCTTTGAGTCTCTCTTTGTTTTTATGATATGACAATAGTTTTTTTCAAATCAAGCTAAAATGCTGCTAAAGTGACTCTCGGAAACGGCTGTGTAGATGAAGTTCATGCATTAATTGCAAAACATTGCAAGTGTCATGCGTGCTTCAGTGTGTGGTAAATGAATCCGCGCGTCTGCGCCATTCATTCACAGAGACACGCAGAATATGCATGATTTCTTTTTAAATAGTCTTTTTGCGGTTCAATATTCACAGACACAAGTCTATATCGCGATTTTATTTAAGTTTACTGTAGGGCTGGTCCAAATACCTTCGGAGGGAAATAAAAAAATAATAATAAACGAGGCTCAAACATCCATTTCGTAACAGACATGCGTGTTTATTTGAGCACTTCCGTCAATGAAACAATACACAAATGCCTGTAAAGCATTGAAATAAATATCAGTAAATAATGGTTACTTAAATAATATAATAAAGTTAAATAATTTTTAAAAATTCGTTTTATATTTCCACACAAAGACGCATGATATAGCCTAAGCCTATCGCTCTGCGCTTTGAGAGGGATCAGGGATGTGGGACACGAGCAGGATCTCTTTTCTAATATCTTCATGCTTTCTACATGTTGTAAACGGTCTGAAGAGTGAATTTGTCTTCCGCAGTGTCAAGACATTTAGGCTATGTTTGATTTTTACAAATCAAACATTTTTGCGTGCCTTACCAAGTCTAATAACAAGCACAAGCTGTGTTAAAAAGAATTTGACGTGCAAGTAAAAAGTTAGGCTACCTGTCCTACAGCGTTTTTTTCTACTTTAGGCTACCACAGTAAAGAATGTGAATATAATAGGCCGAATTAAAAGCGAAACAAAGAAAGAAACATTTATAATCCTCTGCAAAAATGGGTGAGACGTGAATGAAGATTTGGGAAAAGAAACAAGAGATTCCATGTCCAGTGAAACAACTAATGAAATATTGTTAAATTCGCTGATAATCGGGAGACCAGATCGCAAACCAGAATACACCACACTTAATGCTCTGGTTTCTTCAACTTTCACTTCGGAGCAAAAATCTGCCTTTAAACTTGAAAGAAATATAGATTTGACATTTATCGTGATAATTATCGATATGGACTGCCCTAAATAACGAGTAAAAAGGCTAATGCATTTTGTTTCTATTATTCTGTTTTCCACATTCTATTTTCCACAATGTCAAAGCAACGCAGCTTAACCCAAAAAACAAGCTGCAGTTGTGCGCTTTAGACCGAGAATACTCCAGGTGCAGGGAACACTTTAGTAGGCTAAGAGTAAGCAAATATATTACAACTGTCCATCCTAATAGAAACGGCTAAGCTAAGATAATTGTAAAAAAAAAAAACAGTATTGTATTTCGGCAGATTTTATAGTGTAAACATTTTCAAGCGCACATGAGAACCGTTTCGAGGGGGATGCCAGGTGTGCGAAAAAAAAATAATTCCCCCGAATATTCGAGTCCAAAAATTTAAAATCGAATACCAACCCACCGAATGAATATTCGAATCCAGCCCTAGTTTACTGACCTACTTTTCATCCAAGATCTGACAAATTCCGTGAAATTCCGCGTCATACAGTAAATTCAATTTTATGCCTGGAATCCGCAATTCCGTCAGTGTTTTCCACATCGCGGGAATGAAATCATATGGCCCTATGGTTGCCAACCACCATAAAACACGAAGAAGTCACCGTCACTTACTGATCCAGCATCAGTGATACTTTGCAGTTGTATTTCCAAATTGAGCTTGAGCTTTAGAAATGCTTGGGAAAATGTAGCTTGTGTGGACGCTACCACACTACTTGAAAAGCTATTTAATTCAGAAAACAGCAACGCTACCACCATGCTATTGAGAAATGTAGTTAAACTAGTAGCCACACTACTTTTAGTGATGCTACAGCCCAACACTGGATATGGCATCTTCCATACTAAGAGTATGTGTACCTGCTGAGGCTTTCCTACTGCTTTGATCTGTGGAGATGTAGCCTGTGGTTGTTGTTGCTGCTGCTGCTGTAACTGTTGCTGTCGGAGGAGCTGGAATTGAGCTTGAGTGAGTTGCTTACCCTGAGACAACTGCATACCTGGAGCTAGAGAAGCAAAAAAATGGTGTAAAAACACAACGATGGCAGACAGTCCAGCTAATTATAGTTATATTAAAAAAACAAACAATGCGGAAGTGTGACTCTCTGAATCGATTCGCCACCAGAGAACCCAAAACACGCATGGCTTCTCTAAGGATGGCATTTGGTCTACCTGGAGCCACCAGCGTGCGTGTTTGGGACTGACCCGGAGTCAGATTAGTGGACACCACAGCTGATGCGGTCACCGGTGTAACGGCTCTCACGCTCTGACCCGTCGCTATGGTAACGACCTCTGCCGGGGCAGCTGTTGTAGGCACTGTTCTCTGCTGAGAGTGAACCACCTGAGCTGTGGCCGTTCCTGCCGTCTGCGGGAGCAAATATTTAACAAATAAACAGAACAAAATGGTACAAATGAAGAAAAACCTACACAACAAAATAATAATGAATTGAGTCAATTAATTTTAAATCAAATGTGTGCTGTATGAGGGTGGTCAGGACTCACAGACAGGGCTCCAGGTATGACTGGAGATGCCAGACGTTTATTCGCCTGGAACTGACTGGGAGGAACTCCAGCCACAGTGTTTACAATCACATTCCCACCCACTGTAGCCGTCGCTGAAGTTTAAATAGAAATATAGATGAATGAGCACTCATGTCAACAGCACTCACAACTGTAGCAACAAGCACAGTTAAAAGTTGTGTAATGTGATGGTACCTGGTTGGATGCTTGTGCCCACTGCAGTGGTCTTGATAGCTCCAGTCTTGAGAACCAACAAAAACAAAACAAGATCAACTTATTACACCTCAGTAATTGTATATAACAATCTACTGTTCAAAAGTTTGGAGACAGTACAGTTTTTATTGTGAAGAAATTAATACTTGAGGTTGCATTAAATTGATCAAAATTGACAGTAAAGACAATTATAATATTACAAAAGATTTCGAAGTCATATAAATGCTGTTCTTTTGAACTGTCTATTCAAGGAATCCTGAATACAATGCATCACGGTTTGTACAAAAATATTGAGCAGCATATTGAGCTGTTTGATAATTATATAACAACAACATACATTAGCTACATTTCCATTACCCTTCAAATTGCGAAGTTGAAATTGCAAAATACGTAAACCTACCAACATCCGTAACCATGATTTTTGGAATGATTTATCTTGAGAGGAAAAAAAATACGCTTTAGTCGCATTACATCGGTTAATGGAAACGCCGTAATTTCGCACTAGATTTTTTTATCAACATTTAGAAAATAATCGCAAAAGTCTTGTGGAAAAAATCTGTAATGGAAACCAGGCTATTGATAGAAATAAGAAATGTGTCTGAAGCCTTGGAGAGCATTAAACTTCTTTCAAAAACATAAAAAATCTTACTGACCCAAACTTTTGAATGTTAGTGTATATTTGAAAAACATAGAGGAGTTCTATAGAAAATGGCTTAGACCTGGTATTAACATTCATCTTGTAATTTTAAATGGTAATTTACAGCTAAATACAGGTGTATGCAAGGTCCAGTGTGACATTTAACATGCAGTATTATAGGAGTCTAACCAGTACAGCGGTGTTGGGGACTGCTGCTGCTCCGGGTTGGTTGGGTTGAGGCACTCCGGTGGCCTGTGTGCCTGCAGCAGTGGCCTGTGGCTGGGCTTGAGTCTGTGCGGCAGCTCCCTGAGGCTGGGCGGCTCCTGTAGTCTGCTGCTGTTGTTGCTGGGCTAACTGCTGAGCCCTCTGCTGTTCGGCTAGTGCCTAGGGAGGAAAAGAAAGGAGGGTTGAAAAAATTATAAATAAAAGTTTGGTTTTTATAAGTAAGAAGTTTTTAAACTCTCTTATGCAAAGCTACATTTATTTGATCAAAAATTGTAATATTCTGAAGTATTACAATCATTATTTTATTAATTTTCATTACAATAAAAAAAAACATACTGATCCCAAAATTTAAATGGTAGTGTATATGTATTTGATGTGCAACTCAAACTGGAAAATTTATGTTTTTAAACAGTTCTCAAACTAAATCGCACCTTCTTCTCTTTTGCGATTCTCTCAGCTCTCTGAGAGGCAACCTGGATAGGAGGCAGAGGCTTGTCGTAGCTTATCCCACTGTACACACAAAGAAAGAAAAAACGAGATGCGGTTAAAACACAAATGAATATCAAATGTGACTAAATATGTACAATATATTGAAGACTGTATCTGCCCATATTGATTTTTTTTTTTTAAATGATCAGTATCAGTTCAAAATGTCCAATAGTTGATAACTCCACTATTTTTGTACTTTTTTGGACTTTTTTTGTACAAGCACAGTGACATGTCAGAGTCAATACCTCTCAGCCAGCACAGAGGCATGCTTGGGGTTCTTCTGGAATGGATTCATCCCCAGTCTAGAAGCAAAAACACACAAAATTATGAAGAGGATTCTATTTTTGCCTTGACAAAATTACAATCAATTTTTTTTTTTGCATCATTCAAGTTGATTTTAATATTGTTTGTGTGTTGGACACTGCCTACACATACAGTGGTTTTATGGGTGGGCTCCTCTTGCTAGCGATGATTTTCATTAGCTCAAAACGGCTGTTGTACAACTGGATCTGTGTAGCGTTGTCATCCTGTGTGTAGATCTGACATGTGCGCAGAGGACGACTGTTCTTGGACTGCGTAAGAAAGGAAGCGTTACCAAACCAAAACCAGCCAATAATACATAAAAAATTTAAATTCAATTCAATTCAAATTTATTTGTAAAGCGCTTTTCAGAATACACATTGTTTCAAAGCAGCTTTACAGAAAATGCATAATGTGAGTCCACATTACAATTTAGAGTGATCTGTTATCAGAGGTAACTGTCTAAGTTATGTATTTCAGAAATGTACATATAGAAATCAGTTACCTAAAAATGTATTAATTTAAACTATGTAATAATTTAGGCCAGAAACAATGAGCTCATTGCAGTAATTAGAAAAAATCTTTACATAGTTTTTTTTTAAATTTTTTTTACATACCTTATAAATGCTCTTGGTCTTGTTCTTCTTAGGGTTAGCTTCATATATTAGCTGTAGGACAATGATGTCACAAAGAAAATGTTAAAGAAAATAAATAAGAGACCTCACAACCAGGTGATACTGGTACAATCTCTCACCTTGCCCTCCTCTCTTGGAATAATGACGTTCTCGTAGCGGCTACGGCATTGCTTTGGTGAGCGGTAAATCCTGCTGCAGGAGTTGACCACATCGCTCACCAGGTCCCAGTTAGGAGTGTGAGCTGGAGACACGATGGTCAGGTTCAGAGGAAGTTCCAGTAACTGCTTAACAGCCTGTGAAAATAGGGGGAAAGAGAATTACAACCTCAGCTTATCCATCCAACACAACTGTGTTGTCATAATAGTTGTGCAATAATAATGTGATAACATGATGGATCTAGTACCTGCAGCAGGGCCCAGTCCTCACTAATGAGCCACTCAGGGTTGTCCTGTCCAGCCTCCATGGCTGGTTTGAGCAGTGAGGGCAGCGGTTTGGCGAAGGGAGCCTGTTGCTTCAGAGAGAAGTTCTTTTTCTGATCTTTGCCTTCCCGCCTTACCTTGAGCAGACTGGCCTTGTCAAAGAGAGAGCGCGGAGGAATCACTGACTCTCCATGGCCCTTCTTTTTCTTACGTCCCAGAGCTGACGAGAGCGGGGAGAGAGAAAGAGAGAGAATTTAGCATCTGTTTGAGCACAGTAAGTTCAGACGTCGGCAGCGTTTCTTGAGCAGTCAAACCTGATGGGTCCATGTGTCTCTTGCGCTCTTTGCGGACGTAGACCGGGGGCAGTTTGGACTCGGGCATGGGCGCAGTGTCATACATGAGGCAGATTACAGAGTCAATGTAGATATCATTATCATCCTGCGGAGGAGTTGGGGGAGTCCACAGCTACAGAATAGAGCAACAGTAAGAGTTAGAAACAATTTTCAGACTTCCTGATTAAAAATTAGGGTGAATCTAAAAAAGGAATCTTTAAGAATTTCACATCAAAATCAAAAACAAATAAAATATATATACCTAAAAAAAGAAAAAGATAAATCAGGCCAAATTTTAATATCTGTAGGGTTTTTGGCAAATATTAAAATTTTGGGGTAAAATGTGTTTTTGCGAGATTCACCCTAAACACTTTAAAAGTGCGCAGTCTTCAACTTACCGGCATTAATTCCGTCTGTCCATCTTCATTCTCGAACACATACTCCTGTAAAGAGGATAGGGAAAAGTTATCAAATCTACACTACATGACATAACTTCCTACTGAAAAGCACATTAGAATATATTTGTACCATGTTGTATGCGTCCTCTCTGGTGTAGGTGAACAGATCCTCCTCATCTTCTAGGATCATTTGTTCCTCTTTCTCCACCTTCACTTTCTGTTGCTGCTGCAGCTCCCAGCCTCTCTTAGCAGCCTCTATGCGCTCCTGCAACTCACACAAACACTGACAATTAAACAATCTGTATTGAAGTATTTACAGGGTGGGCATAACACATTCATTGTCATATCTAAAACCGTTTTCATACCTTTATAACCTGCTCATCCTCGCTGATGTGCAGATACTCCAGATAGTGCAGTGCGTATCTCTCAATAGGAGTCAGCTAGACAACACACCACAAACTTCAATCAATACATCACATCTCTTCCTCATTTTTCAGAATGTATTTTTATGTGTCAGAAGATTTTTTTTTTTTTAATGAGAACTTTTATTCAGCATGGAATTGATTAAATTGACATTAAATTGATCAAAAGTGACAGTAAAGACATTTAGTTTTACAGAAAGAATTCTATTTCAAATAAATGCTTTACTTTTATATTCAGATAATACTGAAAAAAATGTATCACGGTTTGCACGTTTTTTTCTTGAGCACCAAATCAATATAGTAGAAGGATTTCTAAAGGATCATGTGCCACTGAAGACTGGAGAAATGATGCAGAATATTCAACATTGGTCAAGGCATTAAAAACACGTACAAGATCAAAGAAATGTTAAAGCAACATTAATTTTCTATAACCTCACCTGCTCCATCACTGCCGCCAGCTCCTCTAACTGTGACGACTCATCTCTCATCCCCTTCTCCACATCAATCTCTTTCTGTCCTCCCACTTCCTCTTTATCACTTTTCACATCTCTGTTTACCTCCGTCTTCTCCTCATCATCTTCATATTGGGTGTCCAGTCGGATGCTATTCAGGGCCTGGATGTAGGGTCTGGCCACGTGAGGGGGGATGGATTCAGATGGCGAGGGCTCCTGGTGGAGGACCACAAACTCTTCCACTTTCTCTCCAGAGCCGGCCTCTACCTCAAACAGATCCTGAATGGTGCGCTGTGAAAGGCCAGCACATATTCATAATGTGAGCATTATGTGGCTTGTGTTTGTCAGACTCTGTTCTCAATAGTGAGCTGCCTCATTGTCTACTTCCTATATAGGTCACATCCTGACTGAAATGTAATCTCATAACTTACTAGGTTTTGAAACCGTCCATCAATGTAAAAGATTACAGTAATCATATGACCGTAAAAGTGCAAGATTGGGTGTACACGAAGTAAACGGCTGTATGTGTGTTTACCTGTGTTAAAAAGGCCAGAGTGTAGTCCATCCCCTGTGCAGCTACCTCTCGTATAAGGTCTTTAGTGCCATTCTTCAAGAGCTTCTCCTCAATGGAATTCCCGCTCTCCAACCTGACAGAGCACAGCGTCAGTATAAAAGCTTACAAAAATAAACCTGACAAGTAACTTAAATTGAATTTGTCCATTGGTCTGACCTGTAGATGTGGATGTCTTTGGAGCGACCGATCTTGTCACACCACTCCTGCGTGCGCATGTCCATGCTGGGATTTAGGTCTGTGTCGTAAAACACAATTGTATCTGCGTCAAACACGTGACCCATGGCCGAGCAGCAGCGATTGGTCAGGATGGTGCAGAAGATCTGTCTGTTGCGGTTAAACCTTTTGACCTGCACCTGAAATCAAACGGGACATGAGAAACAAGATAAGTTAAGCATTGCATTTTTAATACAAGATGACCAAAATCACATAGTAGTGACGTTGATGGTATTTAATTGTTATGTAAGCATATTTTGAGGCTCTGTGTGGAACTAAATCAAACAGGCAGGGAAGACCGCTCAATGATATGCCCTTTCAATTATATCCCAGAAACCACTACAGCCTCAGCGGGGACCAGGACTTAGCCAGGGCAACAGAGAGCAACAGTGAATATATCTCCAGGTATCTTACCCGTCTCTCCTCCAGTGACAGACTCTCATCCAGCCGTACATAGGCGAGGTGATGGTGGTCTAAGAAGGCCTCAAGTATGTCTAGCATGCTAGCCATCTGGGTGAATATCAAAACTCGTCTGTTCTCGACGCTCAGCTTCTGCAGCAGGATGGACAGCGCTTCTAGTTTTCCTGATCAGATACAGGAAAATTATATCACATCAAAATGTATACCATTATAACGGTATTCTGTATTCTATTATTGCAGGATTATCCAAGTTGTAAAGGAAGACACAATCTGACAGTTTACAACTGGGTAAAATAAAAGCTGCAAAAGTGGGCCAAACTTTATACTGATATTTATGGATTATAAAGGTGACTAGTATAAAACACACTCTACCGTTCAAACATTTGGGGTTGGTAAGATTTTTTTCGTTTTTGAAAGTAGTCTCTTATGCTCACCAAGGCTACATTTAAGCAAAAATACAGTAATAGCAATATTGCGAAATATAAATACAGTTTAAAATAACTCTTCTATTTAAAAAAAATATTTTAAATGTAATTTGTTTCTGTGATGCAAAGCTGAATTTTCAGCACATATGATGGATAGAAGAATATACGATGATATGCTCAACTAAATATCAATAGTATTTGTAAAATTTAAATCTAAAGGAAAAAGAGCTGAGGTGCTGCTGTGCACACCTGAATCCATCTCAAGCATGTGTATATCAGGGAAGCTGGTGACAGGAGGCCAGGCTAAGTTCCGGATCTCTGCGTTGTGTGGAGCAGCCACTTCCTGTAGCAGGCGCCTGAATGATTTTTGTGATATACTGTAAAATGGTGGAGGATTGGATGCATACAGCTGAGGGGGAGGGGCCACAGCAGCGGGAAGTATGCATGAGAAGCTAAAATATAAAAGGAAGCAGAATTAGATCACGAAAAACTCACAAAACTGCTTTCACTGCAAGGAGTTCATTGTCAAATCCAGACCTCTTCAACAAGATGCATGCTGCTGCCTCCTGCTCCGTGTTGGAGAGAATCGCTGAGCGGAGAGGAGCCACAGTGGACACGCATGTCTGCTGAGCCCTGATGCAACTGTCTCTGCCAACCCAGGACCAGCGGGAGTGCTGGGGAGCAGGGAAGGCCGGTGGAGGGCGTCCCCCATAAATGGAGCAGGTTTTGATTAAGTCTGAGCCATACAGCACAGAGAGCGAGGACCGCCGTTCGTTCACATGTAATAAACTAGCCAGACGCTCTTTCAGCTGCCTGTTTCTTTCCTCACTTGACTCCTAAAGAGAAACAAAGACCAGGTTCAGTGTTCTATTCAACTATTCAATGGACCTCATTATTTCCTTTAACATGTCTTCCAAACTCACCTGTGTTGTGGCGTTAGCTGAGTGTTTAGCGTTTGTTTCCGTGTCTGTGGTAGCTGGAGTGACTGTGGTTGCCATGTTGGTTGCTTTTTGAAACAGGCAGAAAGAGATAACAGGAGAGCTTAAGTTTAAATGATCTAAGACAGCAGTAGAATATCACATATTTAGGTCAGTGGTTCTCAACCAGGGGCCCGGGAACAACTAGGGGGCCTCAGCACACTTTCAAAAAGGGCACAAAATGGCTTACATTTTTTTATTTGACTTTCATTTCGAAAATGTCTAGAACTGAAAAAATGATAAATACAATAAAACCTTCATTTTTAAAATTTCTATAACAAATATAATTTTGCCTAGCTACGTCAAGCACTAAAATATTTAATCAGGTAGAGTTACAAAAAATACAATAGCTGCATAAATACAATTAAAAAAAAAAAAAAAAAAAAGTAAAATGCAGCAGTTAAGATTATACAAGATACATTTACATATGACAAAACTTTTTTAACTGAAGGTCTTAAGTGAGCTTACTACAAAATGTTTTCTACTTGCATTTAATCAGGTAGAAATGGTCTATTAGTGATTAAAAATAATTTTATAAAAGCTTATAAAATCATAAATAACTAGAAAAGTTAGGTAAATTCATTGAGCATTAAGACGGTAAACTCTGAAAAACAGAGCTCTTGAAAATTTTGGAATTATGTAATTATATTATTTATTTGAGTTGTTTGCCCTTTCTGCCTTTATGTTCATTTAGCACAATTTGAGGGGAGAGAGGAATGGAATCATTCAGGAAATCATTTTACTATAATTTTATGTTAAATTATACATTTTACTTAGCATCTTTTAATTATAAAAAATACTTTTTATTATTATTTGAATATATTACACGTCCTAGTTGCTATAAATAACAAACAAACATTGAAAACAAGTAGCTAAAAGAAGGTACTGGAACAACAAGTAGCAGAAAAATTTTAACCTACTTGAATGTCCTTTAAAATGTTCTTTTGTTATCAAAAAGGTTGAGAACCACTGATTTAGGTGATGGTCGATCACTATTGAGAATAACAATTAGCTTTAGGATAGAGCACCTTGTGGTGTGGAGGTGGCAGGGGGTGGGGTGCCTGAAGAGTTCTGGACAGGCACAGCCTGGGGCACGGTAGGCATGACCATAGGTGGTCCCTGTGGCCTGAGAAGAGGCTGTCCGGGGGCTGACACAATCTGCAGGATGTTGCCTAATGCAGAGACATATAAGCGTCGCATTAGGCCACTGAACACACATAAAATCAACTGGCACAAGTGACTGAACATGGCAATGAAATGAGACAGAGAGAGGATGAACACGGGCTGGACATTACCGAGTGTACCTTGGAGCTGCAGGGGCTGGCCGGTGGTGAGCTGCCGCAGCTGACTTGGGGACAAGGTGAACTTGTTTCCCTGGAACTGCAAGGTCACAGGGGTCTCTGGCTGTGTGATGCGGCCCTGTCCAACCAACTGAGCAACCTTCACCACATCTCCACCTTCAGCAGGGAAAATTGACTAATGTTAAATTACAGTGCAAAGCAATTCTGAGAAAAAACAAAAACAAACAAAAAAAACATTTTAGTTAGTTTCGGGGTGAGCACGGAAAGAGACATGCGTGACCAGGCTGTGTTAAACAAAAGACACTTTCACAAACAAAACATTACAAATAAAAACCTGCAACAAACAAACTGAAATCAGTCTGAACTGTTTAGCAGGGCGAATAAAAGTGGGTGCAAATCTTTGTTCGTTTAAAAGGTTTTCCATATAACAATAGTTCATGTGACATGGGGAGCAGCGCCCACAAGCCTGATGCTCTTTTCACCCACAGAAGGACAATAGCTGTTTCTACTGTCGGGCCAAAAGAGAGTGTGCTAGTGCATGCCAGGGCCAGTAGCGTTTCCACTGTTACTTCCGTGGCTTAATAGTGCCTCATCAGAGATTCCTCTAGGTCATAGGCTAGGGGTTTTTGGCCCGCCAAATACCTCGGTCCAAAGCAGGCTAACTGGGGCTTGAGGAGTGGTCATGAACAAAGGCAGAGTTTATCGGAGTCAGGAGACGGTCAACACCGCTGCTCATTTCCCATGTTTTTATATCAAGCTACCAGCTAACAAAAACTTTTAAGACATTGAAAAAAATGTGTAGCTCTAAACTCACTTTCAGACACCAGCAAGTGTATGAAATCATTTCTGATTGCCATTCGATGGGGATTCTGATCACAGTATGATGCAGAAACATATTTATATGCAATGCTAAAGGCTACTTATGCTAATCATTGCCATAATAAATACACATATGATTAAGAAAAAAAAAAATCATATGCATTCATCTCTCTCTTCCCTGTGCCATTGTTTATACCGGACTAATGCATCCACATGTCATAAATTACATAAACTCTGGTTACTCGTTTAACTTCTGTTTTCTGTCCGTGTTGCTCTAGCTGAAAGGATAACAGTATAGTGAGACAGGAGAGATGTCATTCTTACTAAAGAAATGTGACATAAACATGATGTTTTATCAATATTGTATCACAAATAAACAGAAGCAGGTGCATCTGTATAAGTATGCATGTTCTCTTTTTATGTGAGATAATGATAAACACCAGTTTGATTGAGAATGATTGATGTGCACTTTGACAGTAATTTATTAATTTGTGTTAGCTGTAACATTTTTCCTTGTAAATCATCGGTCAAATATCGATTCCTAAAGTCTTTAAGCAAAGACCAAACATTCACTTCTGTAATGCTCATTTTGCGATCAAGCAGGAGCACTCCGGGGCTACTGGTACGACAGTGGAAACACAACTTGATTTTGGCCTCGTGGCTCAAGGTCCGAAGCTATTGGCTATCCGGCTCATTGTTAGCCCTAGTGCGCACTGGCCCGACAGTGGAAAAACGGCTAATGAAATAAACGGCTCTGAAGAAAAGCTGCACTGAAACGATAGGGAGGCAAAACCATATTAGAAAGCTTCTGGAACATCCTTCAGCTGAACTGCACTAAAAACAAAGAGATTAGTCATTAAAATGCAGAACGGAAACCAGAATAAAGGGAAGGTAATAAATATGTCAAAAAAGAAGTGAAAAACTGGAGGTAGCGGGTGCAGTCCGGAGAGAGATCTGGTGGACTCATGCTTGTTTACGAAGGGTGAGGAGAGAAACCACCGTAGGTCATCTGCTGAAGCCAAAGATTTTTACACTTCAAATCAGACTGGAGATATGCCAGCAGACACAGTGTCGATTTGTTTGCACAAACACTATGGGTTGAATTTTCACCATTAGTTTCTCTGGTCTAGGTCTGTATGAAAGCTAGCCCACTTCAGCAGAGACGTACCGTTGTCTCTGATCTTTACTCAGGTTGTTTATGTTGCTTGAGCACATGATAATAAGGAAACGTTTAAGTGCAGGTGCACAAAGGGAGAGTGCAGAGGAGAGGGCCGATCTGCTGTCGGTGATGGGGAGGCCACTTACTAGGCAAGCGTGCCTGGGCCTGGGAGCTGAGCACCAGCCTCTGGGTTACCAAACTGGGCTGGAGGGGGTGGGCGGCAGGGGCGTGAGGGGTCACAGCAGGCATAGAAGTGACCCCAGTCACACCCATAGCCAGAGGGGTAGAGGGGGGGTTAGGGGTGGCTCCTGATAAGAGTGGTCCTGTTGAACTTTTAATTGCGGAGGCTAAGGAAAAAGAGGTGGAGTTAACAATCTCAACAGACCATTCAAGTGAGTGTAATGGGGGTGGAGCATTAAAGAAAATCTGTTATTTGGGACATACAATCAATGTTATATTATTTATTATATTATACAGATCTTTGTTGAGTGGTGCTTGCCACAGTGCTAGAAAGTTGCGCACGGATAAATTGCATTGCTATGTGATTGCTTAAAGTCGCCATGAAATAAACATTTTTGGAAAGATGCAGTGTTTATAATAAATGATTTATCCGTGTGCATTATGTTAAATACCTGTGTCCTTCTAATCTTCAATAAAAAATATTAACTTCCCCTCCCCTTGCAATGACATCTCTTCTATGATGATGTGTGCAACTCACATGAGATAACAGCAATTAAGAAACAATGATCCAATCAATTCCCAACTGACAAATATAGAAGAAAAAAAAGAATACAGTAATTTCCATATCATGCCGACTTATAGTTCAGGATAGTTCAACCAAAAATGAAAATTCTAGGGTTAGGGATTTGAGCGAAAACTCAGAAAACATTACTTATGATATTAAGCAATTAACTAACACCAAGATCAGAGATGGCAACAAATAACAAAAAAAAAAAACATGTAAATAGAGATTCCTAGGAACAAATAACTGACATGAGCATGTTTTCTGGGGAGGAGACCATCTGCATCAAAACGCATCTGCAAAAATATAACACCACTTCACAAAAACTTGCAGATTGTGAGTTATGGGTCTAAGTGTGGGAACACGTTTGTGTAAGAAGTTAGGGTCTTACCCTGTGCAGAAGTGGTTGTGGTAAGAGGTGATTTGCCCCTGGGTTGTGTGCTAGGAGCAGCAGTAACAGGGTTGGTAGTGGTGGTGGGGGCAGTAGTCACAGCAGTGGCACGAGGGGCTTGTGTGGTGCTGCTAGTCATGGGAACAAGACGCCCCTCTGGTTTAGTCCCATACTGCACTGGCTGGAACAACCTGAAGTTACAAACATCCAACAGTCACAAACATCAAACAGTCAGCATCAATTCATCTGGGCCATTCCTGTGGTACATTGTCAACTTCCCATCATACATGTCATAATATGTTAAATAAAAGTAATATGCATTACTATACCGCATAGACTGTTTATCATGAAAAAAATACCAATGTACCCATTATATTTAACAAGAACAAGTTCCACAATTACATCATTCTAGGAAGTGAAATGATTTTTGGTGTGAAAACAATAGCACCAACATCAGTATTAACACTGTATTGTGATATTATTAGGTTTGTCTCATTTACAAACATTATGACCTGTTATTACTGTAGGGGAATTTACAGCGAACCACAGTCAAGTTTCATCATGCTTGTTTACATTACAGAATTCATCATAGAATTAATTATGATATGAGAGTGGTGGGTCTTTAAGAATGGACACCTCATAGGTTTGATCTTGCATGGTCTGGGTCGTGCTGGTGGGTCACGTGCACTGTAGATCTCTTCGATCAGCTGTTTGGTCATTCTGAGTTTTGGCAGAGCCTCCTCTGCCTCATAACGAGTCAACTTGCCCTCATTACTAATCAGGTCAAACAGTGACATATCTACAGTCTGGAACAGAAAACGGCCTATTAGTCAACAAACATCTTCTATCTTGCACAGTCCTTGTGTTTATTTCTCTTGCTTACCTTCCACTGGTCCTGCTGCAGTGCGGTGAGCAGTAATGATGGGGTGTTGTACTGAAGTGGCTGACATATGTAAGAGTTGTGTGTGTCTCTGGGTTGGATCAGGTCTGGATGGTTGCAGATCTTCTGCAGCTGCAGAAGAACCTCCAGGACTCTAACAAAATGTCCTGTCTTTAGAGCCTCCTGTGCACTAGAGGGCAGTAGAAAAATAGAGAACAACTCAAAATGGATTGGAGATGATATCTCAATTGGAGATGAGCTGGTTAAGATGTGCTTGGCTGAGTGTGTCCTGTACTGACCTGGGCTGGATAAGGATGTCCTCGTACATGCTCTTTTGTCTCTTGGACAGACGGCACTTGAGAATGTGCTCGTACTTCTTGGGCATTTGCTTTTCTACATCTCTCTTGGAACGACGCAGGATGAAGGGCTGAATCATCTACAGCAGAAAACAAAATTATGACCATGGTGCTTGTGAAAGATAGTTAACCAAAGTCACAACGTTCACCAGAAACAACTTCCATCAGGCCTCACCCTGTGTAGTCTGATGACCAGTTTGTGGCAGTAGTCCTGGTTCTGATCGGTGCCAGGTTTGATGGGGAAGCTGAGGTATGGGTGAGTGATTCCAGGCAGGAGGAAGTGGATCATGGTCCATAACTCTTTCAGAGTGTTCTGCAGAGGTGTGTTGATTAAGAGGATCCTCTGCTGGCTGTTAAGACAAAAAACAAAACAAAAAAAACAAATTATATATATATTTATAATCAGGTTATAATCAATTATATATAACTTTTTCAATATTTCTTGAATAGTAAGGAAGCACCGATATGAAGATAAAGAATGAAGATTTTTGTTAAGGTTGATAACAGATACATGGATGATATTACATTTCTATACAATTTTGCCTATAATAAAATAATAAAACTAAAAGCAATAATTTTAATTTAGTCATTTTATATAAATATATTCTATATACATATATATATTTTTTTATTAATATTTCAAATTTTCTGTTTACATTTTAATTTTAGCTTAAGTTAGAATAAATTTATGTGATTTTGTCATTTTTGATAGTTTTTTTAATATTTAAATTTAGCTTTGATTTATATTTATTTCAGTTTTAGCAATTTTAGTATGTCAAACATTTAATTTCAGTCTTTTTAAGTTTAAGTTTTTAATATTTATGTTTTAGCTTTATTTCAACAATTGAAAATTATTTTTGACGGTATTAGTTATAGTAAAAATTACAGTAACAACAGTTAAAATCTACCAAATGTACTGTAAATATTTTCTCAAATGTAAAAAAATCTCAAAAACATGACACCAATAGATACCAAATGGAAAACTGTTCCAGTGTTTTGGCA
Organism: Meda fulgida; assembly: GCA_030578275.1. Taxonomy (NCBI): domain Eukaryota; kingdom Metazoa; phylum Chordata; class Actinopteri; order Cypriniformes; family Leuciscidae; genus Meda; species Meda fulgida. Next base: position 170,331 of record JAROOJ010000037.1, read on the forward strand.
TGTTTCCTAACCTCTTTATGTTGAAGATGGTCTCCCAGTGTTTCTCAGTCATATTCTTGATGAGCTGCACCTCGTCCAGCACCAGGTGCCTCCATCGCCTCCTCATAAAGTGAGACTGATCTTTCAGCAGAAGCTTGTATGATGTCACACACACATGGAAACTGTTGGGCTCACACCACCTCTGCACACATTAGACAACAGTGGGAAAATGAGAACAGACAACAGGAAAAAAAGGTGCCCACTTAATAACTAAGAATTTAAATGACCTACCAATTCATTTGAAAACTATTTTCGGGAATTATCTAATGCAAAAAAATGCTCTGACAACAGGGATGGTGTGGCGAGCAGGACGAGGCCAAGGGACCCTCGGCCTCCTCCTGCTCTCCTCATACACAAACAAAACACAGGTTCAGGCCCGTTCCTCTCTCGTTCATCATTGTCGTCACTCCTCTTTTATGCCTCCGCTCCTCCATGAGAGATACGAGACCCTTGCGTCTCGCAGGTGTCGCTCATTATCAATCATGCACCGGCCTCGCGCAGTTCTCTCACATCCCTCGGCCTCGTCCTGCTCGCCACAGATGGATTTACAGCAAGTCTGGTATGTGAAAGTACATGGTTCATACCAATCTCATGTATCTGCGTTGCCTTCGGCTGCCGAGGTACAGGAGTATCTTCAGTCCAGGACACCAGCGTTTGAACTCCATTTCCCAGTTCAGCAGCTTACAGGTCCTCACCACCACCAAATGAGGCCCCCAAATACCTGCACCCAGCACATGACACCAGAATGTGTTGCATTTTATTCTTAAATTCACAAAAAAACAAATTCGACACCTTAAGAAAACATTTTTATTGTCTATAAATGTGCTAGAAGTGGCTGCTGGTGGTACCCTGGTTGCAGGCCAAGTGAGCGAAGTAAGCCACAGTCTGAACAGTTTTGCCGAGGCCGGTTTCATCTGCCAGGATGCCGTTGAGGTTTTTGCGGTAGAGGTTTGCCAGCCACTCCACCCCGACCTGCTGGTACTCTCTCAGAGAGCCGTGCAGCAGAGCAGGAGGAGAGGAACGACTCTGAGATGAAAAGGGATAATGAGTCATTAGACAATCAAACACAGAGAGCCCACTTTGAATTAAACAACCACTCAATTGAATATTTAATCTTCCTGTTTAAATCAGTCCCTGTGAGTAACAGCGTAAATGACTCACAGTTAGAGTGGTCCTGGCGCTGCCTTTGGGCAGAATCAGGTCTGTTACTGCTGCAACCTCAGCGATATCCTTTGTGGGCTTCCCATCAGGGCCAGAAGCCATCCGCTCAGCCCCACGGTACTGATCCATACTCAGCAAAGAGTCTATTAGCACTGCATCATGTGGACTGTTCAATGGAGAACTCATTTCTGAACAGAGAACAGCATTAAAAAAAAATCGTTACTGCAACATCAAATCAATAAACTGTCAAAAGTACTGATTTAATTGAATATCTTTGTATTTCAGGGCTTCTATTGAGAATGTATGAGCAATTGCTTTAATTCTTAAGACAAACCATCAGCTTCCTCTCTGTCTTCATCCTCGCTCTGGATGGAAGGCTGCGGCCACTCAAATCCCTCGGCGTAAGCACCAGCGTACTGCTTCACCAGATCATCCAATGGCACTTCAGCTACAAGACACGGACACAGTTTATAGTAGTGTAGGGCCCTTTGATTTCCACGATGCGGAAAACACGGACGGAATCCCGAAATCCAGTCATAAAATTGGAATTCACTGTGTAATTGTCGGAATTTCACAGAATTTGTCAAATCTTGGATGAATAAATCAAAAATAGGACAGTACACCTGACTCGAATTGCGATATAGACTAGTGTCTGTGAATTTTAAACCACAAAGACTATTTAAATATGAATCCTGCATGTTCTGAGTGTCTCTTTGTCTGTTTTAATTTACCACACACACACTGAAGCACACGTGACACTCGCAGTGTTTTCAGCCTCTGCCGCCTCAGTATATGAGGACATGAATGCATGACCTTGTCCAGAGCCACTCTGAGTGTCACTTCACAAGCATTTTACAGTTTCATTTAAGAAAAACTATTGCATATCAAACACACAGAAAATCGAAGGTCTGTTTGAAAGTTCGGTTTAACCTGCAGAAATTATGACAAATTTATACTGTTGAACAGTAGAATTTAGCTATATGTCTTTATTTCCGTTCAAAGAAATGACCAAACGTCTGAGATGTAAAACTTGCCTTCTTTTGTTAGATCCGCCAGCTCGGCTTTCTGATCAGCCGTGCCCTCTGTAGCCTCCTGCTCTTCTATTGTACTTTCCTCATCTTGAACTGCAAAAGAACAACAGAGCATTCAGCAGCGTGCACACAGACGCGCACACAGAAGCTAACTATGTAGAAATGCAGTATGTACCTTCTACATCTGACAGCGAGGTGCTTGACTTTCTCTTGCGGGATGGGCCAGTCTCCTGCTTAATGGAGAAAAAAAGAGGTTTGAAGATTGTTGTGGACAATGAGAGGATCAGTTAAGCACCAATGAGGAAGGATCTTTAAGAACTCATGGAGAAGATCTTACCCCTCTACTCTCTTTATCTGATTTCTCTCCGGATGACTGGGCTGGTTTAGCACAATGACCTGTAACAATACATCGTCTCTTCTGAATTAATAAACTCTGACAAACAGTAAAGACAGGTCAGATATAATCATTACTTAATCTCACCTTTACTTGCAGCCTTCTGCAGGCCGAGAACTTTTTGCTGTTTGTCATAGATCTCAAAACGCAGCTTGATTTCCACAACCTGTGGTAAGAGGGAAAGAAATCAATTATACACGTTTTTACATTTCACTGCACTTCTTTTCCATTGTTTTTCAATGTAAACATGCACTAGACAGAAGTGTTTGACCATTGTGCTTGGGTCTCATGTCTTTTGCAGAGTCTCGTCCATAACATAGCATTCCAAAAAACGCAGTGCCCAAATAAGAAAAAAAGCTCAACTTGAAAAAATAAATAAAAATGCTTGTCTAGATGTTGCGTTTTTTCCCCACTGACATGTTTTTATTTTTGTTTTGTTTTTAACAACAGAGCGCATTCTGTGTGAATGGCCCCTCAGAAATGTTATGAAAAATAAGAAATGTTGCCCTCCCAACCTACTGACATTTTTTTTGTTCAAGTATTAAAATGACTAAAACTCAAATTAAAATTAATTAATTAAAATATTTCAAAACTAATAAAAATTACAAAAGCACATAAAATTAAACAAAATTATAGAAATAAAATCTCATTCTAAAATAATAAATAATATAATAGTATATAAATAATAAAATAACCAGTATAATACTGGTAAATAATAAGTAAATGTACCTGTTCGATGTTGGACCAGAAGCAGTCAACCCCACGGGCGATGGTGCTGGCAATGTGCCGCAGCCTCATCTCCTCCTCTCTCTTCTCGCGTTCCTCCATCTTCTTCTGTTCGTCATGGTAACGTGCACATGTGCGCACAAGCTACAGACAGAGATGACATTGAACTCAAAATCAAAGCAGAATTTTAGCCTGCTCTATTACTAATTGTCAGTGTCACTATTACATGTGGCCGAATGCATTGAGGTGTTACCTATGCTAGGAGTCACAGAGCAATCGGCTCAATTAATACTGTCTGAGACATTGCTAATATCAGAGACTGAGTGTGAGTCTTCTCACCTTCTTGGCAGCAGCAATCTTCCAGCGCCTTTCCTGGGCAAAGTCAGCCGCCAACCACTGCATCTCCTCCAGGAGGTAGTCCCAGTGGGATTTGGGCCTGCAGGCCTCCTGCAGCTTGGGTAAGCGGCTAGCTGACCACTGGCCCTCTTTACGGAGCTCTGAAATGCGCTGGTGCACGTGACTCTCCTACAATGCAATGTGACAATCTTGTCTGAGATATTATAGGCAGCATATACTACAAAGTACTACTATTTTTAGCTAATATTAACTTATAACGAATATATTAAAGATCATATTGTTATTGTTCTCACCAACTTGGCTTGTTCTGCTTGCTTGTCCTGAGAGCTTTCCTGTGAGTTCTGCCCGACCGGATTCTGACCCAGCCCAGACATTTTCAACCCGGTGGTGCCATTCGTGGAAGCGAGTTTGGACTGGGCAACAGAGGAAAGGCTGGGGCCAGTACAGGGGGTGCGGACCGGGACAGAAGGGTGTGGGGAGGGTAGAGAGGAAGGGGATGTGAGAGGAGCAGGAGACATGGCAGCGTTGGAGAGAGAGTTAGACATCAAACGCTGGGCAGGCTGGGAGGAATCTGATCCAGGACGAACAAGTGTCACAGTCTGAAAAAAAAGAGAAGATGAACTGTAAAAAATCTACTGTTGTAATAGGGCTGTGCAATAAATATTGAATATTCATGATATATTCATAATGGTTTTGCTGCCAATATAAAATTGTGAACATTGTGATGATTAAATTCCACTTTTTAGTTTCTAAAAACCAACTAAAGTTTTTTTTTTGACAGTCCAAAAGCTAAAGAGCCAAATCACAAACATGCCCATTATAACACACTTTTATTTCTATCACAGTAAGCAGAACAAACTTTTTCAAACGTTGAAGACATACTTCTCAGTGTGGTTAGTGAGGGTTTGCTAGGCACAGTTTTTTTTTAAAGCATACTCACTGCCTGTCCAGGCTGCATGACTGACTGCTGCATCTGCTGTTGCTGCTGCATCTGGAGGTGGAGTCCTGACTGCATCTGCTGAAGCTGTGCCTGCAGCTGTGCATGTGGGTTAACTGGAGCCAGCACAGCCCCTGTACCCTGAACCTTCACCTGGAGCTGACCTCCAGACATCGGAGACTGCTGGTCCACCAACATGGCCTGACCCTGGGACAGGGAGAGAGGCAGACCCGCCATGGGGATCCCACCCTGGGGTAGGCGGCCTGGAAGCTGCGGGGGTGGCGTGTGAAGGCTGGCAGCGTTCTGGACCGGGGGACCTTTGGATGGGTCATACTGTTGCTGGTTCTGTTTCTGCCCACCAATCTGGACTGTTTGTGGGGTGGGGGGCATGCCACCTGTTTCACGGGGCAAGATGAAGGAAACAGAGTAGAGAGAGGAAAGAGAGGAGAGACAGATAGAGGGATATGGGGGGCAAGGAAGAATTCCAAAGGGAAAAAAAAATGAAGAATTTGAAACCATATATTGTCTTGTCTGTTTATCTGAAAGGCCCAAATTTTAAAAGTGACACTTTATATCCTAACAAATTTTTTCTTGTTTTTAGATCAAGTGAAAGAGCATGTCTGATACATATTCCACCCCCAAATTCTACTTTGCGTAAAAAAAACAAAACAAAGATTAGAACATTTCAACTCCATTTCTCATTACCTTAATGTTAGATTTTATTTAAATAGTATTATATTTATGTGGCATTTAATCATAATTTACATTTTAACATTTTAAAATCTTTACACATTTTTTTGTTGATGTAAAAATATATATATTGATTTTAAATTTTGCTTGATTTTTATTTATTTATTATTTTTAATTACATAATTATTACAGACATTTAAATCAAGTACCATACAGTGCATTTAGATGTCTAATTGTCATGAAAATAATGCCACAATACTTAAAACTTTATGGTTCTAAAAATCTATTTTGATTGTGGAGTGCAATATAACTCAGACATTTTACCCGTTTATGTTTCAACCAAACTTTTGATTTTATGGGTATGATGTTATGAGTAACCGGATCATTAATGAAAAATACAGATCATGTCACAATGACTAAATAACAAAACTCAAGGTAGATTTACATGTTCTAATAATGGAAAATTAGAACTCGTAAATGTGAAAATCAAAATATTTCATTCAATGCTTAAGAATACTACTATGAAGAACAAAACTAATCATGCATTACCACTGATCTATCCATAAGTGGAAAAGGCTAGATATTAAAAGAAACAAAAATCAAGGAAACAAAATAAAAAACAAAATAAAAAAACAGGAGAAGAACTCAAAAGAAGGAAAGGAAATGGACACGACTGAAGCACTGGCACATTTCATGAACATGCATGAAGCAGGTAATGTCTGAAACATCTGCGTTAATACACGTGCTAAACAACAGCAAAGCAAAGGGTATAGCAGAGGAATGACAAGGGAAGTTTAGCACACAAGAAGGTAAAGCCCAGCTGTAAACACAAAGTATCTCCCTCTTTTAGCATTTCATCATGAGCAAAATTACCAACTACAGCATTTTTTTCAACTCCGGAGCTTTCTGAGGTTAATTTGCTTGTTTATAAGAGCTTTCCTGAGCGCCACTATCGGCTCCTCACCATCAGGTCATGAGGGAATTTTATGGAAACCGAAGATGAGGGTGGGAACTGAAAATATGATGACGATAAAACAAGGAGAAATGAAAATAACTTGCTAGATGAAGGGAACCAAGACTGAAAATGCATTGAGATTCCAATTTGAGAATGCAGTGAGTTTAGGGAAGTGAAAGAGGATCTTTGTAGGATCAGGAAAGGAATGTCAACTATAAAACCGCAGAACTAAACGAAAAACAAACACGGTGTGAAAGAGGACATCCCAGTAGAGAAGACAGTTTGGGGCTCATCATCTGATGAACCACGGATGGAATCAGAGATGCCATTATGGCGAAGAAGAACGTACACAAATGAGGTGAATGGCTCAAGGAACTAATGAGCAAATCATAAATGAAAAAAAGTGATGTCTTCCAAATTGATCTTCAGCTGTATCTTCTGCTCAGCTGTCCTTTTGATGGTTAGCAAAAGATTTTGAGATGAGAATTGAGACTGAACTGAGTCCCAACAAGTGGATCAACACTGGTAGATGATGCTTGGAAAAAAGGTGGGATCAACTTTGGGAACTCTGGAATGAACCCTGACCTCCAGCAGCATTGAATAACGGACACAAGAGCGGACCTGGACCGAGACGCAGCGGCGCTCCTACCTTGCGCTGTCGGCATGAGCTGCTGGAGGGGAACGCCGGGAGATCCTAAAGCAGTTACAGCGGGGTGTTGGAATATCATCCCATGCCGACCCACTTCCATCCGGGACCTCTTAGCCTGATCTGGGATGCAAAACACACAATACCCTCAAAACGCAAAAGACCTCCCTCCCAAAAAAATGAGATATAGAAGAAGAAAAAAAAAAAAAAACAAAAAAAAGGAGGAAAAAAAAAAAACACTTGGCACATGGCAATGATGTTTGCACACCAGCAGGTAGCTGTTGGGAAGCTCCGTTCCCTGTTTTCTGGATTACAGGCTTCAAACACAGAGCTGGGAAAAGATGCTGGAATACTGAGTAAGCAGAAGCAAATTGGAAGGGGAGAAAAGGAAACTAACAACAGCAAACGGAAAGGCAGAAAACAAAAAGGGGATAAAGAACAAAGAAAACAAAAGAAAACTGGTCTCCACCTTTGCCCTGCGTCAACGTCGCCCTACCTGCTTGTGCCATGGCCTGCTGCCGTTTGAAAGCCTCCATGTCCACAGGGTTAGACATGCTGCCACCTGCCACCCCGACATGAGTCTGTGAGATGGAAAACAAACCATATTGAGTCTCATTCACACAGAGCAAAAACAGTTCTGTTAACCTTAACTAAAATCTTGCCTAATTATGTCTAATGTCACAATTCTCTCAGACCACATAATAAAAGCCCTGTCATACTGAGTGTTAAAAATATTTGAAATATTCTGAATGAATCCTCCTTCACATTTCCAGTAAGGAAGCCTCCATCACCTGGAACGGCTGCTGAACGGAGAACGCTGCAGACACGTTGGGTGGGAGTTGTGTAGCTATAGCAACAGGAGTCACCGTCTGTCCATCCTTTCCAGTCACTACTTTCACCTGAGAGGTTGTCATAGAAACATATGAAAGATACAAAGACACAGAAAATACATCTTGATGTCTGCAAAAGAAATAGAGACCAGTTCTCTACAAAGAAAAGTAGTAGTCAGAGACATGGGTCAGAGACATGATGATCATTTTTATCATCTGGATCTATTAATTTATTCAAAAATGCATACATGTCTAAATTAACATTTATTTTGATATTATTGGGGGAGATAAAGTAAAAATGTCAGAGTAATACAGCTGTCTTGATATCATAATGAAGAGAGAAACCATCCTTTAAGGAATACAATTCTTTAAAATTATTTTTTAGTAGTTTGATTAGTATCAAACATTAGTATTTTAACAAAACACTGACTGCATCACTGGATATTAATTTTTGGGAGAAAAAAGTCTACCAAATCATGTCATGTGATTTGACCAAGAAAATCATGTGGTGTAAACATGCAGAAACAAAAAACAGTAAATTATATCATAGAGAGGACACCTGAAGAGCTCTGTGACTGTCTCTTAGGTCCATAATCCTCAGATATTTGACCTTGTTATGACGGTGAAAAGGCTGTAAAATGTCATGTGTTGCGAATCCCACAAATTTCACATTATTACTGTATTTTTGATCAAATAAATACAGGTCCTTCTAAAAAAATTAGCATATTGTGAGAAAGTTCATTATTTTCCATAATGTAATAATAAAAATTAAACTTTCATACATTTTAGATTCATTGCACACCAACTGAAATATTTCAGGTCTTTTATTTCTTTAATACTGATGATTTTGGCATACAGCTCATGAAAACCCAAAATTCCTGTCTCAAAAAATTAGCATATTTCATCCGACCAATAAAATAAGTGTTTTTAAAACAAAACAAAAAGAGTCAACCTTCAAATAATTATGTTCAGCTATGCACTCAATACTTGGTCGGGAATCCTTTTGCAGAAATGACTGCTTCAATGCGGCGTGGCATGGATGCAATCAGCCTCTGGCACTGCTGAGGTGTTATGGAGGTCCAGGATGCTTCGATAGCGGCCTTAAGCTCATCAAGAGTGTTGGGTCTTGCGTCTCTCAACTTTCTCTTCACAATATCCCACAGATTCTCTATGGGGTTCAGGTCAGGAGAGTTGGCAGGCCAATTGAGCACAGTAATACCATGGTCAGTAAACCATTTACCAGTGGTTTTGGCACTGTGAGCAGGTGCCAGGTCGTGCTGAAAAATGAAATCTTCATCTCCATAAAGCTTTTCAGCAGGTGGAAGCATGAAGTGCTCCAAAATCTCCTGATAGCTAGCTGCATTGACCCTGCCCTTGATAAAACACAGTGGACTAACACCAGCAGCTGACATGGCACCCCAGACCATCACTAAGTGTGGGTACTTGACACTGGACTTCAGGCATTTTGGCATTTCCTTCTCCCCAGTCTTCCTCCAGACTCTGGCACCTTGATTTCCCAATGACATGCAACCACTGAGCAACAGTCCAGTGCTGCTTCTCTGTAGCCCATGCAGGTCAGGCGCTTCTGCCGCTGTTTCTGGTTCAAAAGTGGCTTGACCTGGGGAATGCGGCACCTGTAGCCCATTTCCTGCACACGCCTGTGCACGGTGGCTCTGGATGTTTCTACTCCAGACTCAGTCTACTGCTTCCGCAGGTCCCCCAAGGTCTGGAATCGGTCCTTCTCCACAATCTTCCTCAGGGTCCGGTCACCTCTTCTCGTTGTGCAGCGTTTTTTGCCACACTTTTTCCTTCCCACAGACTTCCCACTGAGGTGCCTTGATACAGCACTCTGGGAACAGCCTATTTGTTCAGAAATTTCTTTCTGTGTCTTACCCTCTTGCTTGAGGGTGTCAATGATGGCCTTCTGGACAGCAGTCAGGTCGGCAGTCTTACCCATGATTGCGGCTTTGAGTAATGAAACAGGTTGGGAGTTTTTAAAAGCCTGAGGAATCTTTTGCAGGTGTTTAGAGTTAATTAGTTGATTCAGATGATTAGGTTAATAGCTCGTTTAGAGAACCTTTTCATGATATGCTAATTTTTTGAGACAGGAATTTGGGGTTTTCATGAGCTGTATGCCAAAATCATCAGTATTAAAACAATAAAACACCTGACATATTTCAGTTGGTGTGCAATGAATCTAAAATATATGAAAGTTTAATTTTTATCATTACACTATGGAAAATAATGAACTTTATCACAATATGCTAATTTTTTGAGAAGGACCTGTACAGCCTGGATGAGCATAAGATAATTCTTTCAAAACATTATACTGAGCCCAAAAGTTTGAAATGTAGTGTGTTTTCTTACTTACAAAATATACATTTTTAAAACTGTTTTTAAAATAAAGAGTATGATGTGTTCACATTTAAATGTATTCAAGGTTTAAGGTAAAACAATTATTTATTTTTTTACTTGATGGTTACACCACATGATGCCTTTTAAACCCCATTTCATTTAAACGTTTCTTACAAACAGTTTTAAAGTTTTTCGCAATGTTTTATAAAATATTTTTTTGGACACAATAAAAGGTTTATTGTGGACACTTATCACTGAGCCTTACACAAGGAAAGTGCATATGAAAACAGAATGTAAGAGCCCAATGCATTCTTTTACCTCATCATTAATGACCTCGGACTGCTCTTCCTCCTCCTCTTCATCTTCAAGGTCAAGATCGTTTTGCCTCAGGTAGGTGAAGAGAGGCACACAAGGCTTTTTCTTGAAGGCAATGTAATCCATCATGTTCCCTTGCAGATGCTGCAGGAAAAAGAGCTCAATCAGGTACTCCTTAAACACCTCCTTCAGACTCTCCATTTTCTTCCCATGATGCTCCAGACACTGCTTCCTCAACTGTGCCACCTCTGGGTTTGAGGGCGCAATCTCTTCCAGCTTCTTTGGCTGCATCTTCTTCATGCTGGTGGGGGTCATGGACTGGCTGGCAAGGCCCTGGGGAGGGTTGCTCCTTGATGGGCTGGAGGGAGGGATGGCCGGTGAGACCCCGAAAGAGGGCGCCGCAGATGCTCCCACAACGCCTTGTGCAGTCTTCTCAAAAATCATGGGTCGTGCTAACTGGCCTTGGATGATGCTACTGATCTGAGGAGGCAGATTGGAGGTGGTGATATGCCCAGGGCTGCCTAACGTCGGCAGAGCAGCCCCTGCCGCAACCGGGCTCTGCGGGCCCAAATGGTGTATGGTGCCCCCGGTTTGAGAGTGTGGCTGGGACAGGCGTCTTTCTCGGATGGCCCCCGGAGTCCCAGGTGAGGTCAGCTGAACGGCTCCTGCTGTGGTCGGAGTAAGCTGAGCCAATCCTGCTCCATCCTGGTACACAAAATGGGCTGGTGGGCTGCCCAAGTTGAGCTGCCTAACCATAATACCTGCCTCCACAAACCGCGTCGGGCTTTGACCGCACACTCCGAGAGCCGACCCAGGAGCGTTCGGCCTGGGCACAGCCTGTATGGGGACCGGACTGTGCTGGGTGGGACTTTGAGGCTGTAGGGTTTGGGACAAGGGTGACGTCACCTGGATGTAAGACGAAGACCCAGGCTCGAACCTCCACTGCTGGGGTTGATGCTGAAAGCCAGGGGACGCCGGGCTCTGGAGAGGCAGGGAGGCGAGGGTGATCTGCTGGTTCCCTGGAACCATTGGTCCCACGTTCTGTAAAGTGATGTTCATGTTCTGGCCTGTGACCGGACTCCGACTCATGATGATTTGATAATTGGGAGACTGTGGTGCAGAGGGACTTGCAGATGGCGCAAAAGATGTCACCGGTGACTGGGGGTGATTGGCATTTGCTGGCTGTTGCTGGGTAACCGCCATGGGCTGCTGCTGCTGTTGGGACTGCTGTGGTTGCTGCTGTTCTTCTGCCTCAGATCCAGTGAAGGACTTTGTTCTCTGAAGGTTCCTCTGCACATTTGGTGGGCCTCCTCCATGGTGCATTTCGTGCCACTTTTATTGTATTAAAAGACACTCTGTGGGGAGACAACAGTGCAATTTTTCTATCATGCACATATTTGGGCAAAAATATAGAAATGAATTAATACTGAACCTCAAGGGAAACAGTCATTAATAATTTGTAGTTCAAACAGACCCAGGCCAATTAAAGGGACAGTTAATTAAAAAAATTAAATTCTGTCAACAACATTTACTCACCTTTATGTCGTTTCAAACCCTTAGGCTATTTGACATAAATAACAGTATGGATACATTTTGACTGAAATCAAAACTTTGATACTCCAAAAAGTCCAATTATTTTACACATATGCTTCAACATGCTTACTTGACACGCGAGAACCAATGTGCTCTATGTGCAACAAACAATGGTGTTAATGAAAAAAAAGCCTTAAATCTGTGCATCTTAAGGTGATCGTGTTTCATCAGTAGCTTTGGATTCAACCACTTGAATTATATTGAATTATATACTTTTACAATATCTTAATTTGATGCATGAACTTTTTTAGTGAAATGGACTTTCAATGGAAGGACAGAAATATCTTAGATTTCATTAAATATCTTAATTTGTTTTTCTAAAATGAACAAAAGTCATACAGGATTAGAACGACATGAGGGTGAGTAATGGCATTTTTTTAATTTTAGGTGAACTATCCTTTTAATATGCCAATAGGTCTTCAAAGATTTTCATTATCATCATATAATAAACAATGTAATAAACCAAGGTGCTACCTTACCCCCCTCCTTGTGTGAATTATTAAATCTACCAACATTCTTGTCAATGGATAATAAACTATTTCTGTTTTGAGTAAATATTTTTGTTCAATTCTCGGTAGTATTGTCTATACTATACTAGAACTATACAAGCAAGTATATTAATTTATACATGTTTATGGGACATTAATTTTTACCCTTTAAATATAAAGCAACTATCCATATACAGTATTTACGTAACGCAATATACACATATACAGTATATATATATTATTATTTTTTGTAGGATACATGTTGCATCCAACTTTATTCATGCATACAGCATACTCCTGTAAAATAATATAAAATGCAAATTATTACCTAGCTCAAATCTGCGAAATGCTAAACTATAAGACATGAGGATATTAATTTTTTTCTCAATAGCTAAAACACTAGGCTAAACCCCATTCTCTGAACCAAATGCTCAGTGGCCTAAACATATTTTGTCAAAAAAAAGTTCTGGTAGTTAGACAGTAGACTACATTAACATTTACATTTAATCATTTGCACAACTCTAAATACATCCTCACTTACAAAAACACATTTCGTACTGTGATCATCATGCATTGCATTTGTGTTGGAAAATAGTAAACAAGCTGGAAAAGTTAAACAACTATAACACAATTGTCATTGTTTACACACAACGACTCAAAATTGTTCACTCTCGTTTCTAATGATGTAATCAAACCAACTGTACAACATACAGGCCAGCTCAGACTGCACAGGTGACACAGGTGCACTGAATGTCGATACGAACAATGGATGGAAACTATCTGAGAAGGAAAGGAGGAAGAGGTGGTGAACGAAGAAGAAGAGGATAAGGACAAGAAAGAGCAAGGTTTGGACAGTGTTGTCACGGCTGGATCCAGCCTGGCAAGGGACATCAATGTTAGGGTTAGGGCATCAATGTTGCCTTTGTCCTGAGGCCGGATCCAGCACGAAGACGTGATGCTGAGGCAGAATGAAACTCACTGACCTTGCATTTGCAATGTTTTTTATTTAGCGTACTGTAAAATGTTTTTGATTTAAAATAGATTTACTCTTTGACCTTTTGCAGTTGGACTAGTGCATTTTTACAATGCAAGTGCTGAATATACAGAAATTCAATAATACTATACAATATTCAATATAATACTATACTTGCAGTACATACAGTATATATTACTAAATTGTGATCACTATACTTTACGTCTGATCTGGATGCTGTGTTCTCCACTTTTATTTTATTTAATTTTTTGTAGTGTATAATGAATGAACTGTAGTGTTTATATATTGACTGACCTGTGTATGATATGAAAGCTTCGTTTGATTTTCCCAGGGTGTGTAAAGTTCAACTTTCAAGAAATGTGTATCAGCGATTGTGAAAAATTCTAAGATATTATAAACATTAACATCACGATTTTGAAACTATGCGTTTTGTGAATATCTTTATACAAATAAATTGACTTGATTTGACTATTCAAAAAGTTACTCCATTGATCAGTCACTATAGCCCTACCATCTCTAACAGAAATTCACCATGGTAACCACAACTTACGATAAAAAGATCACATTGTTGTTTTTACAGTAATTTTACAGTATTTATACCAGCCACAAGCCATTGTATAAGAAAAGATAAATACAACTAAATGTTAAATAACTGACAGCTACTTAATGTTTGAATCAGACCCTGCATTAACTTGTGATTTTTCAATAGTGACTGTGGTATTTGGGGAGGGTTAACATAATTCCCACAGTATATTTTAGCAAGGAATAAACCCCACTATGGGGTTGACAACACTGTGTTTACTAGTAAACCCCCCTCTGCTCTCAGGCTGACTGACATAGTCACCCACAGCCTAACACAGCTAACAAACCCACCCACTCTTCTCGTATCAACAAATAGCTATTCTGAAATAGTAAGAGCACGTGCAAAATACCAGTGTGCATTCTTTTAGTATGTTTATGTGAGCATTCAAAGCAGAATATGTTTGAGTTTCCGCTCGCGGAGCATTAGCTCGCCTGCTAAACACAAACATCAACACGCGCCACTTACTGTAAAATCGCCGTCCCGCGCTCCAACCATCCACTGCAAACTCAACCCTCAGAGTCTGACTGACAAAACACCTGCGGGTTTCCACTCTCACGAATACAAAGCTCAATAAAACTGTTATTAGCGTATGACAGATATTTCTGTGTGAATCATGGCGATAGACTGATATTTTTTTTCTTTCTTCTCTGAATACCCGGAAACACTCGACTGAGAGCATGACGTTTACTTGACTGACGGGCTGTTGTCCAATCACGTCACAGAAAGAAGGAGCAGCGTATGCGTGAGGGCGGGACCACCGTAGGTTTTGCTTCCCTTCGTTACTCACCTTGCATGATGGATTATGAGTATTTCATGTACTAGAATTTTATACATACACAAATATATATAGGTGAAAAGCGATTTTCTGCACATGTATATACCCTAAACACTGGCTACGAAAAAAGCTCTAGTAATGTTCAAAGGCTTTTCATAATATATTTTCAAATTAATCAACATACACAAGAGTAGCTACATATAAAAGTGAAATTTATTCGAATACACACACACACACATACCACATGCATTCTGCACTTATTTTTGGCTTCTGCAAATGGAAATAAAAAGACAAAAACATCAGAAAACATAAATACTGTAACAACATACAAAAGAGTTAATTGTCCTCAGTTTAACATAATTATCATTTAAAAAAGTTTCATGTGCATAATTCTACAATACATTTCTGACTAAAAGCCTTAAAAACGCCTTGATATGGGAAAAAAAAACACATTTAGAGTTATTGCGATTGGAAAATGCAATAACAGTGCAAGTAATGAACAAACATGATATGAAAATTCTAGAAGTATAACAGATTTTAAGTCTCAGATTTGTTTTTAGTGTCCAGTGACATTAAACCAGTTAGGTTATTTAAGGCACTACCATATCACTACAAAAAGAGACTGTCATCCCAGCAAAATGTGTAAAAATCATTTACTTGCAAAAGATTTGAAAGCAAACTGAAAACTTAAACATCACTTTCAGACTGACAATTAAAACAGAAAAATATAAAATGCTACACACAAGCTATTGACTATTTTCTTATTGCATTTTCTTGGACTTTCAGGTGTTAATTAAACTGAAATGAGCCATTACATCAAAGGCTTGCTTTCTCTGCAGTGGTTCTTTTCAGAAATCCAGAAGGCAAAATGGTTTATAAAGTGCTTAGCTGTTTTACATACACATGAATAACAGTATGATAGTTAATCTAATACAATTCTCAAGTATTTCTCCCACCATCATATGACAACATATGAAACTGACAGTCTTTATCAGTAGGTCTGCGAAAGGTTTGCCACATTTTTGGTCAATTGCCACATTAGAGCTGTACATCTGTAGCCGACTACTACACATCCTCCACCGGCTGCTATTTCAAACACGGCTCGGTGGTCACAGAGGTTTCAAATGATTATGAATTCCCTTCAGATACAGCAGATAACTATCATTTCCTCAGAATCATAAAAAAACATGTAAGACAAGCCCATCAAAACAGGATCATTCCATGTAACTTCATGAGACTAACGTTATGTGCATGTTTTAGTAAGATTGAATAAAAATCATCCAAGCTGTTGCTCATTCATTCAGTCCCCAACACGGTCTCTAATATCATAGTGCTAAGATTAAAGTCATCACTTGAAGTGCTATCATGGAGATTTCATCTCTGTCTATTATGAAAAAGTCTTTTCTCACCTTTTTTTGGCTTTGGAAACCAAGTATCACATTTTAAATGAGTGGGTGAGTGTGAGTTTTTCCTTTCACGAAATTTAAAATTGCAACTTTGATTAGAAGAGATGTAGATGTTGTGTGTTTGATGCATCACACACATCATTTGGGCTGAAGGGAGGAGAGTCGGCGCTCAATACACTTTTTACCTACAGAAAGGGCAAACAAATGTACATCAGAGATGAGACAAAGTCCCTTTAAGGCAAGTCATTTCACTCTGCGGCCATCTTCAAACGGGGAACATAAAATTCTCCAAAGCTGTTCACAAAAGCTTACGATTACATTTCATATTTGAAATTACCAATGAAATCTGACAACAACTGTCTTCATTTTCTCTAAATGCTCAAATCATGACAAACAATGCATTTTATCTAGGCCAGACCAGCCAATGCGCATGTGCAGTCATAAGTGCACGTCTCTTAGAAACACTGACTTTTTTTATTGCAACTAGTGCTTCTAATTGGCGATTGGCTCTTTTATTTATAAGGGAGGACTTATTATGCTATATTGTGTTATTCCCTTTCTCCCATTCATAATAATATTAGTGCACCGTCTTTGTATATAAAGTCTTTGGATGAGATTAATAATGAGCAATCTATATAACTATATAGCTATAACTATAATCTATATAGTGTTTTCACTACTGTTCAAAAGTGAGATTTTGTAATGTTTTTGAAAGAAATCTCAAATTCACCAAGGCTCCATTTATTTAATAAAAAAATATTATTACAGAACTGTTTTTTTTATTTTGCAGTTCTTTAAAATGCAATATATATATGTGATGGTAAAGCTGAATTTTCAGCATCATTACTCCAGTCTTCAGTGTCACATGATCCTTCAGAAATCATTCTAATATGCTGATTTGCTGCTCAAGAATATTTCATAATATCATCAAATTGTGCTGCTTCATATTTGAAACAGAAATCTTTGTAAATGTCTGTACTGTCACTTTTGATCAATGCATCCTTGCTTAAGTATTCATTTCTGTAAAAAATAAATAAAAAAGATGTATACAAGTACTGACCCCAAACTTTAGAACTGTAGAGTATGTGTGTCATACTCACATTTGTTGATATTGTTTATGTCTAAAGTCTCTGTAATCATTAAAGACAGGCCCTCCATCAGCAGTAAGGCCTTATGGTATTGCTCTATAGAGGTTTCTCCATGATGAAACATCTCGTCCAGCGCTGCTGTCTGTACCTGATCATATAAGAGAGGAGTGCAATTCATACTATTAGTATTACAGATTAGATACGGAGATGTTTCTCCTCATATTGTAAGAAACCAAACATGAGTGTGTTCATACCATCTGAACAGTGTGTGTGTAGATGAGTCTCTCAGCAGTAATGTTGTTCATGCGGTCCATCAGTCTTTGCTTGCTGCTGAAGAAGAGCTGGAGTTTCTCAGTGAGAGAACGGCAGGAGTTCACACACCCCTTATACATCTCATTAAGCTTACGTACTACTGCAAGAGCAACACACACACACACCAATCAGAATGAATGTTTAAAACAGTTACAGTTTGTGCAGTTTTTGATTGATCACTAGTGACAGTAAAGTCATTTAGAGAGAATGGTACAAAATATTTATATTTCCAATAAACCCTGTTCTATTAAACTTTCTATTCATCAAAGAATTCAGAAGAAGAAAAAAAAACACAATATTCACAAAAATGTTGATAAAAAATAAATTAATATTGCCTTGTTACAGAGTAATTATATAAATAAAAACTGACTAATACTCTACCCTAACATGAGTATATGTACCTAATGAGAGTAATAAAAATGATAAATGATAAATACAATACTGAGTAATATTAATTAACAACATGTACTTACTACATAATTAGGGTTAGTTGCTTATAATTAAGCATACTTTACTGTTATTACTATAGTAAGTACATCTAAAATGTTTAACAGGGAAACTAAAAATAAAGTATTACCGCAATGTTTTTCTTGAGCACAAAATCAATATATTAGATTGATTTCAGAAGGATCATGTGACACTAAAGACTGGAGAATATTTTGCATTTTTGTGAGTGAGTAACTGTATATAAATTCATATAAATGCCTTTGTATCATTAAATATATTTTATTTATTTGAACATTTCATTATTGATCTTGTTTTCACAACTGATTATGTCTGTGATAGCATGCCTTAAATTATATAGTCACTCTGTATGGGGTAAGTTGTCACAACTAAACCTGCCATTAAGACAAACCGTTTTTTTTGTGTGTTTTTTTTTGCATTAAAATTGTTGCCTGTTTTTGCCGATTATGTGCTTGGAGTATGTGACTTACCTTGCTTAACAGATCCTGATGGGTAGAGTTTGCCTTCTTTGATCCCAGCCATCGCTGTGTGTAGTGCTGAGGACAGTAGCTCGGCACACTTCATATAGAGGACCAGCTGCTCTGCAGAGCTACACACACATGTGCACATCACTCACAGTGTACGTGACATAATATCATACACATACCACATAAAACACGTGTGTGTGTGTGTGTGTGTGTGTGTGTGTGTGTGTGTGTGTGTGTGTGTGTGTGTGTGTGTGTGTGTGTGTGTGTGTGTGTGTGCGTGTATGCATGAATGAGTAGTATCTCACCTCCACTCATGGCTCAGCAAGCTGATCTGGTCAGCCACCATGCTCTGCTCTAAGAATGAAGCATCAAGTGCCATGTTCCTTTCCCCACTGTCCTTTGTTCGAGCGACCTCTGTGATGCAGTAGGAAAAGGCTAGAATGAAGCGCAGTCGGCTCAGCAAGTCTGTATGCCCCTCCTGTGTAGAAGAAGAGAATGGCATTTTCAATTGAATTTTTTTTTTATTTCGGTCCTCATAGACAACTTTTATTCATCAAAGAATCATGGTTTTCACAAAAACATTAAGCAGCACAACTGTTTCTTGAGCACCAAGTCAGCATTTTAGAATGATTTCTGAAGGATCATGTGACACTGAAGACTGGAGAAATGATGCTGAAAATTCAGCTTTGCATCACAGGAATAAATTATATTTAAAATATATAGAAAGCAGTTGTTTATAAATTATAATTAGGGTATCTGACTGAATTTTTTCCCCTCCAGATAACAATACTAATTTTAACAAACAACTATTGGCCGATTCCAAATCCGATACCGGTATTTGTCACTTGCTCTCTTACTCTAACTTTTGTTATTAAAATAGATATGTTTTGATCATGTTTAAAAAAAAATGCATGCATATGCTGTACTATATACTATGCATATACTATACACTAGATAGTTTATTGCTTCATCATCAAATTATTTCTATTGAACATGGATTGGATCCATTTAACATTCAACAGGCCAACATAAATGGATAAATACACCAAAACAAAGATGCATTTGAAATAAACAGTGTTTTTCAGGTACAGAAATACAGTAATAAAATTTAAAATTTATTCTTCATTGTCTAAATTAAATATACATTAATCCTTATTAAAGTTACAAAAGTTATTCAGTCAAGAGTAGTGAGCGATTTCTTTTTGATTAACATTAAAACAGACAGCAGCGCAGCAAGAATATTAGGCTGTCACTTTAAGAGCTGCACAGATCTAATATACTGGTACACAAGCATTTTATTTCTGACTAGTCTGACTAGCTGAATTTTTCATACATAATGCATAGCCCAATTATTTTACCTCCATAAGCGTCTCCTCTGGCAGTTCAGGTGGCACAAATGCCACGTCCTCACAGAGGTTTGTTGCAATGGCATCTGTGTAACCATAGCGCAGGCTTTCAGGTGAACCGTAGGCCCCGTGCAAATGACCGTAGGTCCAGCCAGGGCTTGTTGGGCTGGGGGTGCCCACTTCAACAACAGATGAGGTAAATTGAAAATGCATTGTGAGTTTAACAGATACAATAACATGCAAATATAATACATGTGTTTCAATCTCAAAAATAATGGAAGTGTCACCTGAGAAACGTCTAGGTCGAGTAGAGTGAGGAGGTGTGTGTCCGAATTCAGGAGAGCCCAGCATGAACACAACTCCAGCAGGACTGCCTGAGCCCTGCTCTATGCCATCACTGCCACAAGGGGGTGCTACAGAGATCAGCACACAATGGCATTTTAAACAGCAGATACACTAAGAAAAGAGCCTGATGCCATGTTTTTAAAATAATGATCTATGACTATGATTAACTACAGATATAAAGAAAACATCTTTAAAAAGGAATCATCATGGCATACGATAATTGGCGCTGTATGACTTATAGCATAGTTATAAACTTTACACATACAAGACTGCACATAGATATGGTGCTTTTAAATACAGGGACAAGATGGTATTCCAGTCATTTGTGAATAAAAATAAAAATAAATAAAAAATGAAGTAAAACAATGAAGCAGATTTCTGGGGTGGATTTCCATTTGTATGCCCAGCATGAATATTGTTATGGTAATTAATAGATTTTAACGATTATAGCTTCCTGAGGGAACCAGTGTTGGGTAAGTTACTCTAAAAAGTAATTAATTACTAGATACTAAGTACATATTCAACAGTGTAATTACTAATTAGATTACTGTGCTCTTTCTAAAAAGTATTGCAATACTTATTACCAATTACTTCCTGAATCCCCTATCAACCTCGACCAGTTGAACAACTCAAGGATAGATATGAAACAGCTTCTTTATATCTTTCAACACCAATAGCAAACCACAACTATTCAATCATCCAATCAATTCCCAAGTCCTAACCTAAAGTTTTTTCTTGTTTGAGCTGTTTCACTCGAATAAACGTCATAATAGGGATAAAAAGACTACAGCAACTTGTGTCATGTGGACTTTAAAGCTTGTCTTTTGTTGAGTGGCTAACATCACTGTTAGCATGAGCTCATACCTGTTGTGTCCATGGGTTTCTCTGAATTTAGGCTCTCACAGCTGCCCCTGTCAAGCTGATGTCCGAACACAGCCTTCAGCAGCTTATCTGAGAGACGGCCGGTACTTAATGACCTACAACACAAATGACTCATAAACATAGCTCATAGGAACAAACTCGACTTCCAGAAATCACATCACTGCAGTGAATCCAGTGCAGATTCTGAAATATAACTTATCATCACTAATGCGTCACAAGCTTTCTTCACCCTGAACTAAAGCCTTATTGACTAATACCTTTTGACCATGTCCCTTGTTTTCGCTGGCCTGAGAAGTGGCACACGTGACCCTGTAGCCGAGTACTGTGCCAGATCTTTCGGGTCAGATGCGGTTTTGGTTCGGGCGGTCAGGCCTTGCTGAACCAGGGCCGTACTTGGAGTTTGACCAGAGACGGGCCGCCGATACAAATCCCACTGAAATGAAAAGTAGTCAAATATACATTTTAACTGATTTAAAAAAAAATACAAATTTATCACACATTTTTCTGTAATTAATCACAACTAACATTAAAAGTTTTAAAATATTTTTATATTGTAATGCACATTTTCACACTGAATATCCAAATTAATGTAGACTCAACATAAAGATGGTATATTTAAAAAGAAAAAAATGTTTTACTCAATTTCTGGGGATGAAATGAGTCCTTATAGTCATTCAACATTACAGAATAATTGAAAGCCATCATTTTGTATATTTTTATGGGTAAAAAAAATATTAAATAAACTTTTAAGTGAACTTAAAACAATTTTCACATAAGCCCATTATAATGAATATCACATTTAGCTGTGCCTTTAATTTAGTGTGGTTTATATAGTGTATATAGAAATTATGTCTCAGTATTACCATAAAAAGTTTTATTTATTTGCAATAAGGGTTATTTGCAAAATGCAAATTACACTAACATTCAAAAGTTTGGGGTCAGTAAGATTTTAATTTTTTTTTAAAAACAACAATCTTAAGAAATATTATTATTATTTAAAAAAAAAACATTTTAAAGTATATTTAAAATGTAATTTATTCCTGTGATGCAAAGCTGAATTTTCAGCATCATTACTCCAGTCTTCAGTGTCACATGATCCTTTGGAAATCAATTTATTGCTGATTTGGTGCTCAAGAAATATTTCTTATTATTATCAATGTTGAAAACATTGAAAAGTTGTGCAGCTTAATATTTTTATAGAAACCGAGACATTTTTTTTCAAGATTCTTTGATGAATAGAGAGAATGGCATTTGTTTGAAATAAAAACCTTTTGTAACATTATAAATGTCTTTACTGTAAATTGATCAATTTAATGCATGCTTGATGAATTAAAGAATTCATTTTTATTCCTTTTGACCCCAAACTTTTGAACGGTACTGACAATATATAAGTAAACCAACATATTTGTTCAAATTTTCAGTTGAATGTGTTTTAACTAAAGTAAACATGTATTATACACTAAGGTCTGTGTTGAAGTCATTGCAACATTGACTTCCCTGCTCTATACAGGAACACCTGTGGTTTACACACTATGGCGGTGGAGCTGTTTTTTGTGTTTATGTTCTGTCACAGTTACTCACTCTGTGCACTACAGATTCTGGGCTGTGCTGATGATCTCTGAGTCTGTGAGTCAGGGTTGTGTCTAAGGTTGTCAGGTCAGTGAAGAGAGGAGAGACCTGACCAGGCAGTTGATCTGAGAGACAAACAGAGATAGAGAAAAATTAGAAGTTGGAACAAGAATTCTTACAAAAATCAAATTGATATGCAGTGAAACAGGTATTTCACCTGCAGCATTCAACCCCGTCTTACTGCCAAAAGGCTGGGGCTGACTGTGTGTTTCAGGAACATTCCCCACTGAAAAAAAACAAACAACAGCATTCTCTATATGATCAATAAAAACACATGGTTTCCTCACTTTTGACCAATGCTAATATACTGTTATATTATTTACAAATATTTTGTTTTATTTTTATATTTTCAGTTAATTTTAGTTTTAGTAATTTGGTCAATTTTATGACTTTTTATTTAATATTTCTATATAGCTATGATTCATTTTTATTTCATTTTCAGGTTTAGCAATTTTTGTACTTCAACTCCAACTTATTTTAAGTCAGTCATTTTCAATTTTTTCATCTAATATGTATTATTTCAATTATTGAAAACTTTTTAATAGTAGTTTTAGTTACCGAATAGCTGATTTCCAAGACTTTCCATGCCCTTTCCAGGTGTTTGTAATTAAAGTGATTTTGATTCAGACAAAAATTTTATGAAAGAACTGACTAAAAATAAAAATTCATCGCATTACTCCACGCACAAGCAATTTCAAGCAGATATATATTTTACAACAGAACATAACTATAAAGAAACGTATATAAACTACTAATCAAAACTGTTAAACAAATAATCGTTCTTATTATTATGTTACTATTTTATTTCATGACATTTTCCAGGCTTCAAAAATTATTAAAAAAATACATTTTAAAAATAGATATTTTAATATTATTTATGTATTTATTTATTAATTTTCAAGGCTTTTCATCAATGTGGGAATACTGGAAACAGAATATGCAAATTATGAATATACTCAAACAAGAGGACTGACTTTATTCGTTATTTAAAAAAAAAAAAAAAACGCCGCTAGAGTCTCTTTCTCTACTAGTAAAGTGTGCAAATCAGCAGAGCTCTGCAAAGAAACTGCTTTCTTTACCTTGTGGGGATGGTAGAAAAGGTCTGGATCCTCCTGATTCCGGTGCAGCCCTGATTCTCCCACATGTTTGAAATCCATCTGAGCAGCAGTGATGTACAGGTGTTGCTGTCCTGAAATAACATAAACAGAGTTTATGCATGCAGAGTTTATGCAGAGTTTACTCATGTGTTGATGCATGGGGCATTCAGGAGCACATTTATACATTTATCTCACCTTAAGATGTCAGAGAAAGAGAGAGAGAGAGAGAGAGGTGTATATATATATAGAGAGAGAGATGAACCCAACCTGTCAGACACTTGTAGGTTGTGCTCCATCCTCTGGTAGTTGTGTTTTTGTGTCGGCACTGGAACAGGCACAGACTGAGGGTAACTACTGCCACATGACTCCAGAGGCCTAGAGACGGGGGGGGGGGGGGGGGGGGGGGTGAATGACTGGTATGTCATGTGCATGTATATTTAAACCATTTGTTCCCTGGTGATCTGTGAATTACTATCATCTCTAGAATTTCCGCTTTCACCAGTCACGTTAGCGCAGACAGCTGTCTCTCACTTCACACAAGCAAACAAAGGCTTCTGTTCTTTAGTGTGAGCTGCTCGTGAGAGTGTGTGTTTTTACAGTCTCTGCCATATTAAATGCTAATCTCCATTCTAATGCACACACAGTACCTGGAGGGGCTTGGGGAGGCTCTGACAGACGGGGAGGATGATGGCGTTTGACCCACACAAGCAGTGACACCCAGCAGTGAGCTTCTAGAAATAATACACATACACAGTTATGCCTTTATTGCTATGCTATTAAAGCATCCAACTATATCGTATAGACCAGGGTTTTTCAATCTTTTAGATTCCATGCCACAGACCCCCAAATATGATCATCAGCCTTGCTTATGCAATGGAACCCTATCCTAAAATTTAAAAGGCAGCTGTATAAACTGTTTAAAGACCCAATTTATACAAATGTATTGGTATACTATACCATTGTAAAATATTATTTGTAAAATATTGCATTTGTTACATATTTGCATCTTTCTACTCAATTTGATTCTGTACTGAATACTATTTATATCAAGATTTTATTGTATGTGTGTGTAAAATGTATGCGTGTATATTTATATTTATATATATATATACACTTCTATGAGTATTTGTATCTGTATTCGTGTTTATACTTTTATTTGTAGTTTATACTTTTATTTTATTTTGATGTACGCTCTATATCAATTCAATCCTAGTATCATCACTAAGTAGAAAATAAATAAACTTCAAACATTTACTAATTTATTTAAATTTTTAATCAAAATTTTGTATTTAATCTTGTTTTTTTCATACCTTTCAAATTTGTTTTTCCCCTAAACATTCTGTATTAAGTTTTTTATGTTTTTGAAAGGACTCTATTGCTCACCCAGGCTTTGCCATAACAGGAATAAATTACATCTTAAAATATATCAAAATAGAAAAATTGTATTTCACAGAACCATACAAACGGTCATTCGGTCAAAAGGTCAACTGACATACTTGAAATGAATATTCAAGACACGTGACACTGGTAAGCATGCAAACCATTGTGTTAAGTGCAGAAGCAAAATGCAAGCACATCTGTTGTGTAGGTTAGAACTGAGAAGCATGTTGCATGTAACTACATACACTGTGTGTGGGCCGCGTCACTTTAACCCTTAAAGTATTGGAAAAATGTAAACTCACTTACCCGCTGCGCATCAAACTGTCCTGCCCTTCTAAAGACACTAGTTCACCTACAGGAGTGATCAGATTGAGATGTTATATTTGTGCAAAAAAAGCAGGTTTGTTTGTTACATAATGCAAAGTAGGTCAACGAGTGTGAGGGCTCATCTTACTGGTGAACTGAGCCGGCACCATTACGAAGTCATCAGACTCCGAGGAAGACTCAGAGGAAGAGTCTTTCAGCTGGGAACCTGGAGACGGTGTGGGGTTCATTTGAGGGAGGCGCCTCAGAGCTTCAGTGTCAGACTGTCAAGAAAATACTTTATATATACACTACTGTTCAAAAGTTTGGGGTCAGTAACATTCCATAAGTTTTTAAAAGAAGCCAATGGAAGCATGTTTCTGCCACGGAATAGGAAGCGGTGCATTCCACAGACGAGAATCAATGAACCACATTATTAGACTGTTTTCTAAGGCTACATGGTGTATTAAAACGATTTAAAAACCATACTATAGTATAGTGGTATTGTGAATTCACAAAGGCTTCGATTCAATTCAATAAATATATGTCTAGCGGGTTTAATATATATGCGTGTAGATTACGTGCGTATAAGAGCGGCTCCGTTCACATCTGTTATCAT
The DNA here is from genome assembly GCA_030578275.1 of Meda fulgida. Taxonomy (NCBI): domain Eukaryota; kingdom Metazoa; phylum Chordata; class Actinopteri; order Cypriniformes; family Leuciscidae; genus Meda; species Meda fulgida. The sequence continues at coordinate 196,539 of JAROOJ010000037.1, forward strand.
TTACATGCGTGGAGCATCTCAAACTCCATCTCTGCATATGCTGTGAGTTTGAGTTGCTTATAACGTTTATATGGGAACTTGTGCCATTTCATCAGATTCGTAAAGTAAATAATTAAAAAACCTATGCAAACATAAATTTGTTCCTAAATATGCAATCTGTTCTTCGTGATTTAAAAATAAAACAAAATAATTAAAAGTCTGCATGTTTTGATGTCCACATATTCTTGTTCAAGAAATTACACTGGCTGTAGCATTTCTATTGTAAAGAAGTGACCAAATATTAAAGCATTTGAATTAAATGTCATTTGGCAAATATTAAACAAGGATTTGATCTGCGGTAAAAAATATGTATTTTAACAGTGTTGTTCTATAAAACCATATGATTACTTGCATTAGATTCTTTATTTGAACCAAATAGCATTGCCTCATTGTTGTTATATATGTATTTAAGGAATTTTAAAGGTTTAGGTCTTTGCTTAGGTCTATTTTTATTACCACAGATCGCCAAAATAATCAACCGATTACTTGATTATTAAAATAATCAGATAACACTTTACAATAAGGTTCATTAGTTAACATTAGTTAATGTATTAACTAACATGAATTAACCATGAGCAATACATTTGTTATTGTATTTGTTCATCTTTGTTAACGTTAGTTAATAAGAATACGGTCATTCATTGTTTGTTCATTTTAGTTTACAGTGCATTAACTAATGTTAGCAAGATTTTAATTATGTATTAGTAAATGTTGAAATTAACATTAACAAAGGTTAACAAATGCTGTATAATTGCAGTTCATTATTAGTTCATGCTAATTAATGTAGTTAACTAATGTTAACTAATGAACCTTCTGTATGAGCTGTTACTGTGTTACCTGAGTAGGAGTGAGGCGAGCGATTGAGGAACCGCTGCTGGAGCTCCCAGAGCCAGAGCTGGGATAGGAGGGCACGGGCACTGGAGAGGCTAAGACAACAATGAACAGATGTAAATGTTACTGTAACCAAAGATATAGCAGATTAGCTTGAAAAAAGTCATGTACATCATAATCGTACATTTCTTCATGGATGTACTGGCCTCCATGAAAGGATGGTGGAAAAATGTATCTGAAATAGACAATAATCACTTATTATTATTATAAGTTGTGAATTTATGATTCATACAGGGTCTTGTAAAGTCAAATGTGTGATTGTATGTGTCCACTGACCAAAGTCCATGCGTTCCATGTGGTTCCTCTGCAGCAACCCAAGTAGAAGGTGCCTTAGGGGACTGGAGGTTTCACGTGGAATACTGGGAAAAGCATTTAGGAGCTGTGTTAGACACTGACAGGAATCACAACCAACACAGTTCTGTGTGCATGTTAATATTCTTGTGCAATATTGACTGAGTAAGTAGAAAGCGATACTCATGAATGCAAACATTGCACCAGTCTAGGTAAGTAAATAAGGCTTTCATTTTAAAGAGGAAAAGTAATAAAAGATTGGAGAGAGAAAAGAAACCAGTTCTACTGCCTTGTGTAGATCCTTCAAAGGTTTTGCCCATGTTTGTGAAAGAAGTCTCTTTCTATGCTGATCTGGTGCTCAATTAACATTTCTTATTATTATCAATGTTTAAAACAGATGTGCTGCTTAATATTTTTGTGGAAACAGATAAAAAAAATTAGGATTCTATGATGAATACAAATTTACAACACCAGAGACCTTTGTGCCTATATAGCACACACTAAACCGGATCATGTTGATTGATGACTAACATGCAGTCCTCAGAGTCATTTACCTGGGACTCAGGCTCCGGTTTCTTTCATAGAACTGCCGCAGTTCCTGAGGAGTATTTGCCTGGAAAAAGATTTTAGAAAGAGAAAGAATTTTAGAAATTGTGTTTCCCTTATTATAATTAACTGATCATCTGGGAAAAGAAATCTGGACGGCAAAAAAAAAGAAAATAAGAATGTACAATGAGGGAGGGACCTGAATCTGAATATCTTTTGACTTGGGCTAGTAAGCAATGGCCCTAAAAACTTGAGCAATGTTCTAACTGCTCTCCAGAAACACTTTAGCATCATTACAGAAGGTTTTGCAAGATCAAATACCACTCAAATCTAGTTAGATATAGATATTGTTGGTTCACTTAAAACTATGCACTACCTTGAAGGCAAATATCATGCATATTTGACTTAATACTGAAGTATAGTTTGTTGTGAGCAGTATCACATGGCTTTACTACATTCTTCTTTATAAACTCTGGCTGTTTGGGATATAAACATTTGTTCCAGATCTGAAGCTACATTTTAGACTAGAGGGACTGTTTCTACAAATTATAAAGGCTTTCTAATGGCTGCAGGAACAAGCACAAAAAGTAATATTTCCATGCAGGATGAGGTAAACACAACGACTAGAGGCGACTGGTCTGTTCTGAATGACTCAGTGATCAATCTGCAGACTGATATCACATTACAAGACTCCCAGGAGCTGCTAATGCATAACTAACTCACTTTTTTTGAAGGCTAAAATGTGAACCCATAAATAGACACAGTTTTGACTGTGTGCTCAGAGGGGGCTCAAAAGGTAGCTGTGTGAACAGAGGTGATCTTAATAATACATGATGGCACATGCATCCCCCTTTCAGGATTATAATAATGAACTATCATGAACTAATAATGTTCAGCCTGGGGCAATTTTCAGAGGAAGTACTACAGCAACTAATTACACAAACATGCATTTTTATTTTGCAATAAATTCATCACACAGAAAAAAAGAAGAACTCCCTGTTCTAGTAGAGCAACCTGAGATGCCGCCCATATGAGTGGGCATGTGTGTATGTTTGGGTGTGAGTGTTTGTTAGTAAATCAGAGGGTGTGTGTAGTTGTAGAGGCATATGGTTATGTTTATCAGTGAGATGTCACAATCATGTTTCACACTCTACAGGGCATAAATAACCGAGGGTGCCAGCCAGTTAAGCTTTCGCAATGAAAAGGTTCCAGAAGGCTTTCAGTATTGACGTAGTAGAAATTCACAATCTGTAGCGTTGATAGCATTTTTTTCTTGATTATAACACATTGCCTTTAAAAAGTTTGGGGTCAGTAAGAGTTTATTAAAAAAACGAAAGAAATGAATACTTAATTCAGCATTTTTTTTTTAAATTGATCAAAAGTGACAGTACAGACTAATATATATATATGATTTCTGACGTGACACTGAAGACTTTGCCTGACTGTTTATTAAATTGCAATAATCTTTCAACAATATTACAGTTAAAAACTTTTGAATGGTACTGTATTTCTTTGTGTGCTCGCATTAGCAGAATATTAGACCTAAAATACCCTAAACTTGGTAAATGGCTATTTTATTCAACAATATCTCATATTGAATCTGTTTTTAGTGGTTTAGACACATTCTTCTGAGGGAAAAAAACATTTAAAGGGAGAGTTCAATTAAAGATTTTGAAAGAGAGAGAGAGCAATTAAAGATTTTGAAAGAGAGAGAGAGAGAGAGAGAGAGAGAGAGAGAGAGAGAGAGAGAGAGAGAGAGAGAGAGAGAGAGAGAGAGAGAGAGGTCAGTGTGCATGTGACAGGTTAAAACAAGCTTTCTCTCTTTGGGTCATACAATTTGTTGTTTTTGTGCTGTGTGTGTGTGTGTCACTGACCTGAAATGGGGCTTTGCCAGTCAAGCACTGGTAGATGATGGTCCCTACGCTCCACAGGTCAGCTTTGGCATCATAATTCTGTGACATGATGACCTCAGGAGCCTGTAAAGTTGAGCAAGACAAGTAGTACTCAAAAACATATGGAGTAAGTCAGAATATCTAATACGTGGCTGCTGTTTTTCGAACAATTCAAATAAAAGCAGTACTTTAATATGGAATACTTTTCTGTAGGGCTGAACAATTAATTGAAATAAATTTTGAAATCGTAGTATGATTTAGTGTGATTATCAAATCACTAAAGGCTGTGACTGTGTTTCAGAGTAAAGCGTGGCACTGTGTTTTTTTTACACGATAGCAGCTCATGATCCAGTGTTTTCAGTGTCTCAGCACAACATGGTCCAACATCTTCCCAATACTTGTAATGTATTTTTAAAGTCACCACGAAAAGGGCAATTATAGTTTCTATAACTATAAATGATATATCTATGCACATCATATTTGTTTTTAAAATTCATGTGCCCTTGCCATCTTTAATCAAATTAACTTTCCTTCCCTCTTGCAACGACATCCCTTCTATGATGATGTGTTTAATAGCACAAGGGCAGGACAACCTGTCTCTCACATGAGTTAAACCAATAGCAAACCACAACCATCCAACCAATAGAGTGGTGCAGGGATGACGTCAAAATCCGGATGACTAATTCACCAGTGGTTCCCTCAAGATTTTCCTATTGGTTTTTCAATTTAGGAGTAAAAAAAGGTCTTGGGTAAACATAAGTTGACGATACTTGGACATTTTTTTCTGCAACATAAATTACACACACTCACACCCCAAACATTCTTATCTAGTTACTTAAAAAAAAAAAAAACATAACAGCTTCAAAATATGCCTTTTCAAAATGAGTGTCTGTAATTTATGTTGTAGAACAGGGGGCTCTGTTGTAGAACAAGACGTCCAAGTATCGTCAACTTATTATTCCTGCATTAATCCTGCAGCCTGTTACTGAACATATGGATAATACAGAACATGAAAGTTTTGAAGTCAAGTACTCACCATGTACATAGGAGAGCCACAGAGCGTGGCAGCCATCGTGTTTCCCTGCAGATAACGTGCAAAACCAAAATCAGCTAAAGGGAGAGACAGAAAGGAAAATCAGCATATGGTGCAAAGTACAACATTTAGAAGCTTGTTTTGGTAGGGAAAGATGGTGCACGAATGTTTACAGTCAGTGTCTTTTAGTTGTTTGAGTTTACACAGCTGTGTAGTGACACACAGTGTCTACATAAAGCTCAAGAGCAAACAGAACAACGTCGTAAACACCTAAAACAAACCGCAGTCATAACACAAGAACAAAAACACCACAGCCAAACCTGATAACTCAATCTCACAGTCTCATAATCAGTACATACTGATCCATGACCAGTCTTTGTGTTTCTTTTAGTAGAAACTGTGTACTTTGACCCGGAGCACTCACCCAGTTTGATGCAGATGTTGTTGGGGTTGGCCCTGCGACCTGTGCTATACGAAAGGAGAATGTTTTGGGGCTTTAGGTCACGGTGAATGATGCCTTTACTCCTTAAAACACTCATGGCTCCCGCCAACTGCTGCAGTAACACGCGGATCGTGTCCTCGCTCAGAGAGCCTTTAGCTATGAAGAAAAAGTGATATAGTTTAATAATTACTTAATTAATAGTTTATATATATATATATATATATATAAATATATATATTTGAATTGTGGGATATTACATCATTGTTTCCAAAGAGTCCATCAAAAACAAAATGTCCGGCTACCATCCACCTCCAAAAGCCCATGACCCCCTTCTCCCAGAGTACCTCTTTCCTTCCACTCAAAACATGCTGGTTTTATGTAGTCTTATTTTTAGCCCTCATGTTTTTCCACTGCAGGAGAGGGCAGATAACAGACTGGCAGGTGAATGAGGTCAGGCTCTGGTTTGAGTTTCAGCTGGGGATCTTGGTGTTGTGCCAGTGAGTCTGTGGTAAGAGGTGAGCGGGTGAAGGCAAAAACGGCCCCTGATGAGGCTGGCATGAATTTAAAGCTGAACAATGCTACATGTCTGATGGCTTAAAAAAGAGTGGCCAATGCAAACATGTTAAATATAGCCACGCTGAAAAGTTTATGGTTAGATGAAGATGTCTTGGAACCCCGAAGTGTGTGTGCGTGGGTGAGACCACTTCCATAGAGGCTCTATTTGTGGCAGCACATGTGTGAAACTAAGCTATTCTCAGAGGTCCTGAATTATCTTTCTGAGGAAAGATCAGGAGAGTTGTTTGTTTGAGAATATATCTGCAGTTTCAAGAGCAAGTCCAAGTCCAAAGCAAGTTTAGAGCTCCCAAGTCCGTTAAAATAAGATAAAATAAGCCAAAAAAGAGATTTAACTACGACTGAAAAGTTAAAAATTATTAAATGCCCATGAATGCAACACTAATGCAATACTAGAGATTGCAGTTAAGGCATGACCATTGGACAGTGAAATGCTCATTGGGTTTCAGAATTCATCTTCCAGAATACGTTTTAATAAGTTTTGGGAGTTTATTTTTAGTCCATCTTTGCAAAACGGACTTTAGGGTAGGAGATGGACTTAAAATGAACTCTCAAAACTTACTGTCAGATTCTGGAAGATGAATTCTTCAAATAGTGGTAGAAGAGGATGTGGTGCTGGTCCTTCAAGAGTCACTCTCAATCTGTCTGTCCATAAAGCCTATAAATAAACAGTCTTCATGTATTTCACAACACTTCAGCTTGTGATTCTTATTAAGAGGGTGTTCATTTTTAGGATTCTTTACCTAACCTAAGTCTCTGAGATCCTGACACCTTGCTCTTCTGGAGACTCCAGGTAGGTTGCAGTTCTGGAAAATAGTGGCGCTGAAGACTTAAGGGTTCCTGATGGTTTCACACTTAATTCTTCACCTTAATTCTTAATTCTTTTGCAGTTAACATGCGTATTTTCTTCTCCACCTGTTTTTGTCTGACCCTTCTGACCCAATGAGCATTTCACTGTCCAATGGTCATGCCTCAACTGCCATTTATAGTATTGCATTAGTATTGCATCCTTCTCAAGGGCATTTCATAATGTTTGACTTTTCAGTCTTAGTTAAATCTCTTTTTTGGCTTGATTTATCTGTAAAAGAAAACGTGCCTAATAATTCTGCATACCTGAATTAAAGGCATTTTTCATTTCCAGCCTTCATGAACAGTTATATATCATTGGTAAATGATTAAATAAAAACTAATAGTAGTTATTAATATAAATATGGTTTGGAATTGGCAAATTATGCCTGGGAATAAAAAATTATCAGAAAATCAACGTGCCTAATAATTCTGCACACACTGTATTGATCTGTCCACCTAAAATACATTTTTGGTGATGAGGATGAAAGAGGAAGGGAGGAGATTATGACAATTTTGGGGGGTAAACTATCCCTTTTAAGTCCTGTCAATAATCAGCCTTTATTAAACAAACTTTTACTTTGAAAGAATTAGAGAAATGAAGATACATCGTCCTTTTGTGAATAAACAAGATGATGATGAAGAAACAATGCAAACAATTCCAATTGATCATCCCAATAGCTGAATTTTAGAGATATAGGCCTAGAACATTTAGATTAGCAAAAAGGGGTTAGGGATAGGAATGCTCATTTCCAATATTTATATATTTTACATTTACATTACATTTTCCATCATCTAACTCTCACTTTAAGTTAATAACTATAAAAACACTAATCATTTAGTAACACTGTTACTAATGTAATCATGTAATCTTTTTACTAATGTAATCTTCAGCAAATCTCAAATTAAATATCCATATTTCATCCAGTATATTATAATGTTGTGATGTCTTAATTTAAAATTGAGTATTTAAATTTTGATTTATCTAAATAAGATAGTACACCATTTTAATATCAACCATGACATGAAAGCAATTATTAGTATTGGGAAGTATTTGAATTCTTAATGCATCTGAATTTGTCATCTTCAGCATACATCAAATCTTTGTTGTGTTATGAAGCCTCGGTGCTGCTCCAAATCCGAATCCTAAAGATTCTGCACTAAAGTATGTCTGCTCTGACTAGCCAACAGAAATAAACTAAGCAGGTATAACAACGTGGAAAAAACAAGACACCTGACCTGTTATAATAGTTCAAAAAAATCTTAATTCGAAATATTTAGTGCCTAATTTGTGCGTTCACACAACAAGGACAGATACAAGGCACACATAATAGTGAAAGACATATGACATATTGAAATGAGGTTAGTGTACTTACAGTGTAAATACTCTGCTAGGTCTCCTCCATTGCAGTACTGTAAGAGGAGACAGTCAAACACTGTAAATGTGCAGTTAACACAAAAAAACTAGGGCTTCAAATAGCTATATGCTGACAATAATAACACAGATGTGTGAATTAAGCGTTGCATAAAAGACATCCTGCAAGGGACGGTGAAATTGGACCTCAGATTTTCCTCTACTTCCCACGAAGTCTATTTTGAGGTTTACAGTGGGTATGTAAGAGGTGCAGCATGCCATCTGGACTCACCTCCATGACAAGATAGACACATCCCGATATCTCCTGCAGGCGGAGACATGTGGCACACAGTTAAATATTTACAACTGATTATATGCAAGAAACACCCAGCAACATGCCATATGACAGCCATGGCAGGAACTCTACGTTGTCTAGATCAGGATGGGCCTCTGGCTAGACACACAATAGTGAGTCATCATACAAAGCCTACATTACCTAAGCCTTCTATCAATAGTGTGTTATTATAGCATGTGCTTGCAAGCAATACAAATCACAATAAGTGTCTGCATGACAGGTTTTATTTGATTAACACCTTCAGGTACCTTGGGCTGTGAGAATGTTTTCCTTTTGCATTTGAGATTAAAATAGCGATCTTTTATTTTGTGAAAACTTCAATTGTTGCTTAAGACAGGACAAATGTAGCACACAAAAGTGATGAAATAGCTTTAGTTTATCTCTAAAGCTGAGTGCACAATTGAAGCTAAAAAAAAACTTCTTATCAGATATATTTATTAAATCCAAAAAACATTAATAATAATAATTAATGAAAGTAATTGACTAATTAATAAATTGCATAGGTATAAATAGACAATATAAAAGTAATATTATTTAGAATTATATAAAATAATTACTTATTGATTCACAATTATTAATGCTGTTATTATTGTTGAATAATATTATTGAGTATTATAATTGTGTGGACTAATGAGCATATTTGATGATAATATATGTTTGAGCACATTTCAAACCATTCTGGGCTGCGTTTCAAACTCTTGGCAAACTAAACTATATAAATGACATGTGTATGTATTCCAAATAAAAGATACAGATTGTACTGAATGTCAGCTTGCTTATTTTGCTCAAGATAAGGATTTATTGAGTACACATGCCATGCAAACAAGTGAGATACTGTTTGCGAATGTTCGTTAGAACTATGGTTTCGGGAAACACAGACACGTTGAACTATGCAGACAATGACAGAACTTGAGACCATAGTTGGCTAACGATACTTTTGTGAAACGCACCCCTGATCTGTATGCCAGAGACGTTTCAATTTCATACTACAGAACAGAAAAGACTATGTTTTTATGTTAATCAGTGCACAAAACAAATGCACATTGAGTGCAACATCATTCTCTTCACTGGCCAAATCATGAACTTTGAGAGCCTCTTAATGTTTAGTAGTCTCTAGGAGAAACCATCTTAAAAATGTCCTTTGACCCCCTAGCGTGCATAATCCAACCCAGTATGGATTTTAGGTGGTTTGTTGCCCGTTCATGCCAATGAAATTCAATGTAGAAATTCTGCTCCTGAAAGGATTGATGAAGCTGATCAATATGTCCACACAGGCCAAGTGCCATGGTGACCCATTTGAACGAGGTATGAAAATGGCCAACTTGTTGTGAAACAAAAGTCCTATTTGGCCAATTTCCTGCGTGTTACAGCATTCGGGATGTCATTACCCGGCCAGCATGACAGGGCACTGGGAGGAGCGTGTTTTAATAACATATTACATAGAACTTGTTTTATGAAAGACAACAAACCATTATGACTTCAAAGTTGTGTAACAGCTAATTTTATAAGTGTGACACAATTACTGTGGATAAAAGCTTAACGTTAAGCTTGTTAAGCTTCCTGTGTGTGTGCTTGTGCAGAATCCATGAGAAATGAAACCTGGCCATCAGCTGTAATGCAAAGTAAACTAGGTAAAGCCCAAGGCTATAGACACACAGGGCAAAATACACTCAAATGATCTTCTTTTGACGCATTTACAAGGCCATAGAGAAGACTGTCAAAACATTATGATCCATCAGCATGACCATACAGTACAAAGTTGTTTCTCAACAACAAAAGACTGAAACAACATAAAGCTTAAAACAAATATGGTTAAACTCAAAGCTGTTCCACAGCATGTTTCCATGAGTGCGGGATGGAGTCGAGGGTTGGGTTTCATTGACTAAGCATAAGTGTCATTTTCTTGTGCTATTGTTTGGCATTCATGCATGCAGCAGCCAGCCACCTGGTGCACATTGTGCTGTCAGGTGGATCCAATGCCTGGCGGCCGTCTGCTCTGAGCAGCTGATCAATCCAGCTTGACAAACCCATGAAAAATACTATAAATGCTGCCCAGATGGAGAATAGACTGATATCAGAGCCAGTCAAAGGTGGTGGTCCTATAATTGCAGGTTTGTTTAGTATCAAATGCTCCTGTGTCAGTCCTAGCAGTGCGTGAGGTGTAATGGAGCGAGTATGAATTATTTGTGTGCGTTCACTGTCAGGTCGTTCTAAAAGAATAATGTGGTGAGAGGCTTGACTAACTATATAATCCAGTCCATTCAGCTGCAATTCGTTTAAAATGGTTACCATCTAAAAGGAAAATCTGGGACTAGGTGTCTTGTGTAGTGGAGTGCACTAAATGTTCTAAAATGTGCATAAAATACAACTTTAATTGTACCTTAATTTACAACAGGGACTTCTAATTTTTTTGTGTATGTCAGCCGAACCCCTTTGACCGATAAAATATTTTCAAATATTGTTTAATTATTTATTTATTTATTTATTTTATTGACTGAATAGGTTTTCATCAATTCGGTGACACCTGCAGTTCCCTCACAAATCCAATGGGAAACCCCAATTTAGAATAGAATATAACACTTCTAACAATTTGAAGTAAACCTGTTATACTTGCTGAAAGGCACAATACCGCAAGATCGAAGGTGTAACCCACTGTGTTAAGTTTCTTAAGATCTCTACACCTGAGACAACCACCTGTCATCAGATAAGCTCGACTGCCTGGAGTCCAGTCCAGTCCTCTATTCATGATAAGGGAATCCTACATCAGACAACGTCTGTTTTGTATGCAAATGATAGAGACAGTAGGTTAAAAGGGTGAGCTGGGCTGGCAGGTGCTGGCTAATGCGTGCCCAGGTGTTAGGTGTATACTTCAATAGACATAGACATCTGTCATGGCTGCCATTGTTTCGTGAGCCATTTGCCTGTTTATTTTTAGTACTTCTGCCACATGAGGTATGAGATTTAGTTGGAGGGTTTATCAATTTTCTCTGCCCACCTTGATATCACAGAGAGATCAGATAATGGTTTCAATTCTGATGCAAGATACTGCAACATGAAATCATTACTCATGGTGAGTCATATATACTCTACATCTATTTGCCATGGTTGACTGGCTAAAGCTGCTAATAAACAGTGTGACATCACTGGGCGGGTTTTAACGTTTAACCAATCAGATGAAGGGAACTGCTCCCATGTCAACACCAAGCCATGCGATATTCGAGTTATAAATATCCTCAGTAACATGGAAAAAAAACCCTCTGTTTTATTAGATTAGAAACCACTTAAAATAACACAGTAGGCTTATACACCCCGAAAACTAAATTCCCACGAGTTATAGCAAATAGTAAGCAAGCAGATCCATACCTGAAAGTCCAGTAAACTGACAATATTCTCATGTTTCAACTCCTGGCGAAAACACATACGGGATACACTACATTAATCAGCAGCTCATGTAATTGCTATAAAGAGGTAATGATATTTGCAAAACCATTGTTTAACTGTTATATCAATAGCTAAACGTCACTAGCCGATGTAACGTAAGTCTTTCAAATAGCGAGAACAGCTCACATATTGTCGACATGTTTACTAACGTTAGACTAACGTTATATCTGTGAGAATATATATAATATATTAATTTATATATATAAACTGGCACGTTAAAAGTAGTAAGCAACCATGCGCGTACACAAACAAACAATGGGCAACGTCTAACTAGGAAACTCACCTTTAATATCTTAATTTCTTTTCCTAAGAGCGACTGTGATTTGGCGAGATTTTTCTTGTTAATGCATTTCACCGCGACCTCAAAATGATGTTTCTATGGATAAAGAGATCGTTTTACTTTATGGCAGTCGTGTAGAATGATTATTTGCCTATTCTGTTTCGAACATTAAGAAGTGTACAACTTACCTGTTTATGTCTTCCTCTGAAAACCACAGCAAAAGCGCCGTGTCCTATCAGATCTTTCCTGTTGAACTCGTATTTTCCAACGCTTTCCATCTCTTGTCTAAAGTTGAAAGCAGCTCCGTAAATCCACTGGGGGTGGTTGAGGGTGTCAGGGATCTGCCTGTGTGCCGTGGATCTCTTCAGTAAAGGAAAACTGGACCCGTCTATCGCTTCCCATAAGCTGCTTCGCACCCAAACAATCTGACACTTCGGTCATGATCGGTATTCGCTACCTTCTTGTCAATACAACCAAAGTCACTGTCATCTTGATCATACTATTTTAAAACACTGTTTTTCAAAAGTAAAGCTCACAAACTTGTTCTAATTTTGATTTGGAAACTGTCAGAAGTCGGTCGTGACGCTTTGGCTACACTATTTGGTTTGGAAAGTTCTGCGTGCGCACTTCACAAAAAAACTTGAACTGTGCGTGTCCATTACACAACTGCACGCATGCGCACTACCAGTCTGTCTGTACACTAGTGGCTGGATCTGCGCATGCGCTTGTCAAGGAGCCGGGCCAGAAATGTTAGAAGAGCCGAGAGGTTGACTTCAGGTTGACTGCAAGTTTCTTGCAGTTATTTTTAATTCTGTATGTGGGAAAATACATATTATATATTAGGTATAATAATTAAACAGCAATTGATCATTATTATTGATATACACTGCATACATAGCCTACATTGATACAATCTATAGATCTGTCTGTCTATAGGCCTACATACAGCATTTTACATAACACAACCTTATTTATTGTTAAATATGCTGTATTTTCTATCTGCCATTTACAAAGTTATACATTAATACCATCAACATCATTAACAAATTATATATTAATACTATAAAATGTTATAATTAACCTATTATTTTTTTCTTCAAATTCACAAACAAACTCCAACTTATGTTAAATGACAGTACGTTACATAATCCTCTCATACTCAAGTTAAATTATATTGTATGTCTGCCATTAGTTTTTCTCAGTCGCTTTGGTTCATTTCTCAGATCTCAACTGAAATTCTCAAAACTACTTGTTCAACCGCCACCTCATCTAGCCTTGTGCACATCATAAAACAATTTCTCATTCGTTTGAACAAATTGCAAATGCTTTGGCACATTCATGCAATTGATTATAGTCTACAAGTGTCCGCTGTTTCCTACATTATCAATTGCGTATGTCATGATGATCAAAATATATTATATGTTCCCTGTTGCATAGTCTTACCCCTCAAATACATAGTAGAACTATACTGTTGCATGTTGTGTTTTCAGTTTTTCACTCTGGCACATTTTTCAAAACAGTCTTAAGATTCTCCAAATGTGCTGTTTGCTGGAACATCACAACTCTATTGGATGCCTGCAAAATGTAGTAAATCACCCAAAACTTTTAATTACTGTGATTGCATAAAAATCTAGTTGTTGTGCCAGTAAATTGGCCAATGGCACCAACGTGTTTTTTGTCATGCAAATGTGTATGTGTTTTTTCACCATAATATTCATTGTATACAAATGTAATGTTTTTTTGTTTTTTCAAATTGTTTTGTCGACTACTGATTATATTCTGTACAAGATTATGTCAGTTTTATCTAGCTGAATGCTCTTGTGGATCACACCTGGCTTTTTAAACAGATTCAAACAGTATAGGTAAAAACTGACTGTGAAAAGTCAATACTGTAGAACACAAAAAGAAAGTGAACATGTATTTATACAGTACATTTATTTGTGCAGAAATGTGTTACATGTACTTATTGCGTGTTCATTTTGACACACTCTATTATGTCTTCTCCAACACATCATATCTTCCTATTGCTCTTCCATGACAAGAATATTCAGTTTACCTGTAACATTTCTACAAAATAAATGTACTGTATACAGTATATAGTCAGGGATCTATGAGAGAGGACCAAGCACAGAATGAGTAACACTGAATTATACTTAAAAGTATAATTAAGTATTCAAAGTATACCTGGCTTGTAATTGTGTTGTGTATTGTGTATACGTTTTTAACATGGTTTTTATACAGTCTTATGAAACAGACTTAGTTTGAAAAAAATATTGATTAGAATATTGATATAAAACAGTTACATACAGCACCTTTAAGTAATATACACGAACAAGATGATTAACAGAACACAGCTGGTACAAAAGAACTAATAATGACTATAACCAAAGACACGTGACAAATGAAAACAAACTGAAGGTCCTTGAAAATAGAAACTGACAGAACATAATGGTGACAATGAGTAAATAATGATGATACATTTTTTTTAAGTTATATACATTTTTTTCAGGTACCTTTTCCTTCAATTTTAAAGATTTGAGACCTGAATCTTTCTAATAATACAAGATATTAAATGAAAACAGAGGCTGACATTTTTTTTATATAAACAACCATGGAGAGGGCTGTCATAATTTTTCTATTCTTTGAAAGCATTTATTTAAAGTCATCATGCCATACTTTTTTATAATCCCGCTAAGATCCACTTAAAATGTTTGTCGAGATTTTTTTTTTAGCTGAATGATGACATCACTGTTTTCTGCAAAGCTGTTTTACAGCTGAATTGAACTCATTACATAATTGATGAACTTCACACAATTACGGAACTGAATGAACTATGAACTGACTGCAGCTGAATAATAACACTTTTTATATGAACAAGACATAGATGCTTATACAAAGTAAGAGACCAATGGCACATATGTATATACACACACACATACACACACAAGTACAAATAAAGGTGAGAAAAAAACCCCAGCAAAATATATGTTTATATATAGTAGTGTAAAATCATACTACTATGCAAAAATTGCTTTTAAACCAAAGCAAATATGGCTGTGCTGACTTCTTTCCAGTCTTGCAGTCTCTCATGTTTACTTCATTTCACTTGTTTACAGGGGCAGTGCACATTAATAAACATAGATGCAGAATTAGCCAAAAAGGCAATTTTCATCTGAAGACCCTTGACAGAATGTAAAAAGTCACCCTAAAAACAAAGCACCTTACATGAATACACACACACACAAAAGAGAAAGAAAAAAAAAAGAGGGGTGGAAAACCAATTACATTATCAAATAAAAAAAATACAAGTACATGATTCCACGTGGAAATCATGCTAAAATACACTAACAGAACATTGGTCTAAAGATATTGTGCTACATAAGAGGTAAAAAAAAAAAAAAGAAAAAAATAGTGACAGGAAAAAGCAAATAACTAAGAGCAATTATTACAAAGAAGCTAAAATCAGAATATTAAGATACTAATGTTGACAGTGCTGAGTAGCAAGTAGCCACTTTTTTAGATGAAACTTGATGAACCAGATGTAAATCCAGTCTTCTAATTATTGATGGGATGGAGTTCCATATTCCCTTGCGGCTTTGAAAGAAAATACAGACGGACTAAATTGACTTTTTCTGAGAGGAATAATACTGTCCCCTCTTTCTCCAGCCCTTGTGGACCGATGTGCAATTGTTCTAACGTTAACATACGACAAACATACATTTTTGATCAGATTATCCCAATTTAGCAAATTGTATTTTTTTTTAGTACTGAGCAATGATGAAAATTAACTGATTTTTTTTTATCAAGAATTTTTAGTGATTGTTTATACAGAGACTCCAATGGTTTTAGAGTACTCGCGAAAAATTACAACCTAATTGAGACATAAGACTTCTGTGTTTTACAGTGTCAAAAGCCTTCGTGAGGTCAAGAAACACCGCCCGAAAACCCCACCTTTGTCTGAGAGAGATTTCACTTTTTCAGTGAAATAACAATTTGCCATCTCAGTTGAAGTTTGCTCTGAAGCCAAATTGCATTGGATGAACTAGTATGAAATGAACTTGCATTTAGATAATCAGTGATTTGCACAGCCATTCATTTCTCTGCAACCTTTGAGACTATTGGTAAAATACTTATAGGTCTGTAATTACTAACAGCTTGAGAATCTTCACTTTTAGGCACTACAGCAGATGATGACTTCCAAGCACATGGAAACGTCCCATGAGAAAGTGAAAAGTTGATCATTTTGGTGATAGTTTTAACTAGTGACTCACTGAGCTCTTTAAGCATTACTACATCAATAACAAATATATCCTTTGCTCTGGATGGTTTAACCCTTAAAGACCTAAACGGCCGCCGGCGGCTAAACAGAACTGTTGCTCTTAAATGTTTAATAACTTTTGGACCACTAATCCAATTTGCATGCTTTAAAAAGTCCCATAAAGAGGAGATTTGCGGCAGTGAATGTGACTGCGTCATCAAGTTTTGATCAGCATTGATTCGTCAAAGAAACCAATGTGGTTTGTTCCTCTGAGCCAAACGAGCGGTTTGTTGATGCTTAGTCCCACCCCCAAGCCCAGATTGGTTAAAACTACATGTATATAAAGTCACATTTGCTTCAGTGTTCTATTACAATGTTTCTATTTATTTTTTCTTCCTGAACTTTTTTGGACACATCTACATTGTCAGTAAATAAAAAACACCAGATGTTCATTGAAAATCGCCTATAATAATGTTATAATAAATGGCTATAACTTGCTTAGGGATTGTTACATGTAGTCAAAATTTCATCTGGAAATCTAGAATATCCAAGTACAACTTTCTAAAGGAAATAATCCAAACTTCAGGAGGATTTGTTTGTAAAATTGGTCATTTAAATGAGCTAGATTGAAACTTAAAGTTCTCCTGTTTAAAATGACATATGGCACTTGATGCTGACTGCTATAATGGGTTAGAAAAACAAAGAAAAAAGTGCAGGCGAGTCATGTGCTCCAAATATGGTCTAGGTCTTTAAGGGTTAAGAGATGTAATGTTCAAAAAATGTCTAATTCATTGACTGCTTTTAAAGTAAATGCTTGTAGACAAACTAATGAAAAAAATATTCAAAAAATGTTCATAAAAACTACTATTTGAAGAGGGAGGACGATAAATTACAATTAATGCAAAGGAACTTTGTGGTGATAGAATAAGATCCAGACCAATACATTCCAAATCCATACAATCTGACCAAGCGATTTCATTAGACTGGAAACCAGTTTTCACATAGATCATAACTCCACCCCTCTTAGAACCAACTCTATCTTTCTTATACAGTTTAAAAGCAGGGACTTCTAATGCTGCTGACGGGCAGTTTACATGAAGCCATTTCTCAGATAAACAAAGAAAATCTAAATTAGAGTCCAGTAAAAGATGATGAATTGGATCACTTTTTGATATAACACTTTGTGTGTTCAAATGACCACCTAAGAGACCCTTTAGCTTAACTTTAGGATCCCAAATTGTTCTTGATTGATTTACTGTCCGGAAGATCCCCCATGTTGCCAGGCTCTGAGCTCTCTGGTGTGGCGGCTTGAGTTCCCTGTCGAGTTGAAGTTGGATTTCGGGCTTCGGGTCACGTCACGAGCTCAGGCCCTCCACCAAGGACAGCAAGTATGTTATTTCCTATCCAATAAAAAGATTATATGAACATGTCAACTCATAAATGTTTTTACAGCAGAATTCAATTCTGTTTGCGTCACTGATTCTGTTATTTTCCTGTTTAATATCATGAAGCTGCTTTGAAACAATCTGTATTGTATAAAGCGCTATATAAATGAAGGTGACTAGACTATGACAACAACATTAAAATGAACTCTGTTCACTACACAAATGAGAAAACGGATAAATGATAATAACAATTGATAAAAATCCTACTCTGTCTGTCTGTTACACTTCCTCACACCTGAAATCACTGATCGAGTGAATCTCCTGAACTTCTCCAATCTATTGATCATCTCTAATCCATTTATGTTGTAACATCTGCTCTAACGTCGGCCGTTTAGTTGGATCCTTTGTTAGGCACCGGTTAATCAGATCACTGCATTCTGTACCAATATTAATAAGAAGAGAGCTGGTTAGTCATGACCAAGTGACTTGGCATCTAAACACGATTAATGTAAGGTAAAATGTTCTTTATCTTTGCTTTAAAGGTGAAGTATTCAGTTTCTGCGTCAAAAAGAGAGCATATTTTCAATTCAATTTTCCCAATTCAAACATCACAAACGCAACTCTTACTCGTTAAAAAAAATCTTACATAGAGTACCTCACCTTAAACTGTTTCTGTACAGAGCCTTTGCTTTATGTGTGCGTTTATCAAAGATATCAATATTATTCACTCACCTTTGGATAAGTTGGCGTTCCTAAATGTAACTGTGGCTTGTGTGATTTCCATTCTATTGCCAAAAGGAGAACATGCGTTCACCATCTCATATCATAACACTCCTAGAGCCCAGACATTTGTTGGGACGGCGTGGAACCTGGTATCTGTGAAGACTTCAGGTGGGCAGTAAGTCATTAATCCTGTAAGCAAGAAATTCGTGCATTGGTTTTTTCAAAGTGTCAAATAATCAGTAGGTCACAACATTCAGGTTTCCACAGTGCCAAAATGCTCACCAAGGTATATTCTGCTCTCGTAGCCGTCACTACTAAGTAGCTGACCGCAGCCAAAGTCTATCAGCTTGAGCTCTAACGTGTTTTTCTTCATCAGGAAGTTTTCCGCATGAACGTCGTTATGAAAAACGCCACGCTCGATGCAGTGTTGTACTGCCACCACAGCCTGTCGCATGATGACCCGTGCCGTTGGTTCATCCAGTTGAGGGTTCCGAATGATAAAGTCCAGCAAGCTCTCGCACGGTTCGGGGTACTCCATGACGAGAGTGAATTTTCGAGGGTGTTGCCCAGGGGATGCCCAGGCTAGAGAAAAGTAGCAGACAGAAGATTAGCTGGGTACAAATCTCATTTTTGAATGTACTTTTCTTTGACCTCTGTAGATACAGAGCCTTTTTAGCTCAAAGTTATTTGGTGCTTCTAGGCTTATTTGTATATAACATTTACAGCCAATGCTTCCTACAGGTGTATTGACTAATCAGCACTTAAACAACTAAATACACAACATTAAAACATTCAGGTTTTAAACAACTTACTATATCAAGATAACGATTGTTGTCGATCTTGCTGATCTCCTTGATGGCAACCTGGAAAAAAACAAACAAAAAATGTTTCAATAACAGTATTCAGGCACCTGACCTTGCACTAAGGTATTAATTTAACCATCTGTAAATTGTTTTAAATATGTTTTGCAAATGTTTGTACAGTTCGGTGATATTTACCTTTTTGCCATCAAATTTCCGTGTTCCCTCGTACACCCTGCCAAATCCCCCGGATCCAATCATCTTTCCTACGTTGAAGAGAGACGCAAAGGACTCTGAAAAACAGAAACAATATGATAAGTATACTAGTAGTTTACAATTTGAATACAAGTAGTACATTTTTTTAGTTTAAGAAAGTACACATTGAAGTGTACTCAAAGTAAACTACTAGTCTAGTAGTTTATACTG
Source organism: Meda fulgida (assembly GCA_030578275.1). Taxonomy (NCBI): domain Eukaryota; kingdom Metazoa; phylum Chordata; class Actinopteri; order Cypriniformes; family Leuciscidae; genus Meda; species Meda fulgida. The sequence continues at coordinate 216,114 of JAROOJ010000037.1, forward strand.
CAAGTATACTTGTAAGTTTTCTTTAAGTGAACATAACATTATACTTATAGTTTACTATTTATATATTATTTTTGCACTTGCAGACGCAGTATACTACTATGATGTGCCTGTTTGCAGTCAGTTGCCTACTGGAAATGATGTAGTTTAGTTTGGAATTATGTACAGTCCTGTAGTTACCTTATATTATATTAATATGGGGAGAATAATATTATTATTCTCAGAAAACAAGCTTAAGATATTTTTAGTGGAAAACAAGAAGACAATACTTTTAAAATAATGTTCAAGAAATAATGACTGGATTTACCATTATTTGGCTTGACGGCTGAGTGATCTGGATCAGGCTCTGGGTCCAGATCTGGTGGAGGGACGAAAGGCTCCACAACATTCACAGCACTACAGCAGCCGAAATGAAGTCTCAAAGCCTTCCACACGCGCATGAGGAAAGTACGAATTCCTTTCCTCTTCCTACGTTCTGTAGGTTTTTCTGAAAAGAAGAAAAACAATTGAAAAGAAAATTATTAGAAACATCTCTGACTTCAAATTAAACTATGACAAAATTTACACATTTTACTGTTCGATTCTTATCTGTAATGTTACAAAACCAAGAAATGCAAATCTTATACGAAGGCCGTGCTATTTGAAGAGGGAGGACGATAAATTACAATTAATGCAAAGGAACTTTGTGGTGATAGAATAAGATCCAGACCAATACATTCCAAATCCATACAATCTGACCAAGCGATTTCATTAGACTGGAAACCAGTTTCAC